>JAYESA010000033.1:882500-1347264 GCA_036927795.1 Iris macrosiphon | reverse complement strand
ATACTAATAGTATATATATATATACTATATATATTCAGTATAATAATAATAATAATAATAATATATATATATATATATATATATATATATATATATATATATATATATATATATATATATAGATAAATATATATTTATATAAATACATATATACATATAGATATATATATATATTTACATATATACATATATATATATAAAAGGAAAAAAACAGAAATATATATATACATACATATTTATTATATATATTAATATTATATATATTGTATTAATAATATATATTATATATATAATATAATATATAGATAAATATATATTCATATAAATACATATATATATAGATATATATATATTTACATATATACATATATATATAAAAAAAACACAAAAATACATAGGTATATATATATAGTATATTTACTGTATATACTATATTTATAATATTAATATATAATTAAATACATATAAAAATATATATATATATATTAATATATATATTAATATATATAAATATATATATATATATATATATATATATATATATATATATATATATATATATATATACATATATATAGACATATATACATACATATATTAAATACTATGTATATACGTATAGGGAGGGGGTATATACCAGACAGGTAGGGGGGCCCACGGGCTCGTCGCCGGCGGGAGGACGGCGGCGGAGCAGCCGGTGGCTGGCCGGGACGGCGGCTGCAACAGCAGCTGCTGTTAACAGCAACAGCAGCAGCGGCGGCTTGCAGCAGCTGCAGCGGCGCAGGCGGTGGCGGGGGCGGCGGTGCAGGCAGTCGGGTCGGCGGAGGGGAGGGTGGCGAAGGTGGTAGGGGTGGTGGCGGAGGTCAGAGGCGGTCGGGGGTGGCTGGGTGGTAGTGGTTGGGAAGTCGGGGGAAGCACTGCTGGGGAGCTGGAGGCGGCTGTGGTGGTCGTGTGGGCGGTGGTGGCGGGTTGGTTCGGTGGAGGAGGTCGGGGCGAAGCGGATGGGGGTGGTGGCGGAGGTCCACGGTGGCCGGAGGCGGTGCTGTGGGAGGTCGGAAGAGGTGGAGGTGCACTGCTGCGGGTGGGGAGTTTGGTCTGTGGGGGCTGACGGCGGTGGCTGCGGCGGCCGGAGGGGGTGGGCATTGGCCGGAAGGGAGCTGGGGGAGGGGGGAACCGGTCGGCTGAGGTTCGGTGGTGGTGGTGGCTGACAGAGGTGGTGTGGGGAGTTCGGGAATGGGGGGGGTCGGGTTTTATAGATTTTAGGTCAATGGCAATTAGGTAAATAGGTTTAGGGTTTAGGGGTTTTTTGGTATTTTTAATATAAAATATCTTTTAGATATTTTCCTGATATTTTATGGTAGGACCCACGTCCAAATGGACGGTGTACGTTCACCGGCTAATAGGAGGATGACACCTCACACTGGAAATTTGTAAAAAAAACCCTGCAATTTCATAAATTGCATAAAGGTCCTATTAATTGGGAAATTGCGTAATTACGTAATTTGTCTGGGAAAAACACCTTGTTCCTGAAAAAGCTAAAATGTACAGAATTTAGGGGGAAAGCTGTGGGAGGGCCTTGGGGGGGTGGGGGTTGAGCCTGGGCAGGGGCTGGGCCTAGTTTTTGGGTGATGCGGGTCACCATATTAATTAATTAATAATTAATGTGCACGGTGTTTAATAATTATTTAAAAATAGGTAGGGCCATAATTTCAGTACGGTGTCAATATACTAAATATAGTATACTCAGGGTAGAATAATAACGTATTTTTGTTTGGGCAAAACAGGTGCAGGTTGGGCCTCAAATCTCTATTGGTACAGAGATGGGTATAGATCAGGAAATTAAATAGAAAATAAATACAGACGTTTGTAACAATATTTGTGCGACTAAAACGAGGCTCAAAACAAGGTATCTGGGAGTTGCACAAGGTTCAAAAAATTAGACTAAGATCTCTAGGACAGGTATGTGAACTTGGTTTGGGGATAACAGTTAGTGTAATGCTCTAAATAATTAGGTGATGGACAGGTGCACAAATTAATAGGATATGTAAGAAAAATAAATTTAAAAATTTGCAATAATTCTAATTTGCTAAAAATAATCCTAATTTAATATTAAATACTAAAATCTGGTCGAGAGAGTTTACAGCAAGTAATGAGTTTGAGAGAAGTCCTGCCAGAGGTAATATGAACGCTGTAAAATATGACTCTGTAGGGATAGTGGAGAGACATATTTTTGTTTGAGAGGTAATGTAAACGTGGATTATTTGTTTCCATTGCGGGCATCCCCCGGGTTTTTTTTTTTTTTTTTTGGTGGACCTATTACTTCTTATGCACGTTAGTGCAAGTAATAAGTTTAAGACAAGCCCTGCCAATGGTAATATGGACATGGCAGTTTTTATGGAACTAACACCACTGACGTACTTAGAGTTAAGTACGGGTGCTAAGTTGAGATGACAACCGATATCAGAGGTAATATGGACATGATAATCGATAGCCGAATCCGGAAGGTTTGCTCAGAGGTAATATAGACGTGACAAAACCAGCCTGAGAGAAATATTATGACAGCAGTTCAGAGGTAATTTGAACGTAAACTAATGTCCGAAAAATTCATTGAGGAGTGATTTGTTGAGTGTGGTCTATCCGAACATGAGGATAGACCAAAGGATCGCTCTGCTGGGGAGATTGATGGGACGATAGCTCAGAGGCAATATGAGCATGGCTAGCGTCTAACCAGATTGGTTTGAATAGTCACTACGGGAGTGTGGAAGTAGACCTAAGGATTGCTCCGCTGGAGAGATTTTGAGGATCCATCATCCATTGCGTATTCGGGACTCTTGGATACGGATGATGGTTTTGTAACGAAGGAGAAAATGTTGTACATAGGCACTTGCTGGGGATGATGAACCAAGAGTTGATTTGTACATCTGGGTTGTGGACTTATTACCCATGGCGTACCTTAAGTACAGATAATAAGATGAAATGACTAGCACTACCAGGGGTTATGCGAACGTGATAGTAGAAAGTCGAAGAGCAGAACTTTACTCATGGACTATATAGACATGAAAAAGTTCTGAAAATATCTTACTCAGAGGTAAGGTGGACGTGGTAAGATATGACTCTATGGGGATAAAGAAAAATAGGACAGAGTTAATATGGAAGTGACCATTTTTGTGGTGATAGATTTACTCTGCTGAAGAAAGTGGAGAGACGTAGTTCAGAGGTAATATGGACGTGAACTGATCGATAGCAACAACCTGGGAGATTTTTCTCAGAGGTCACTTGGACATGGCAAACTCAGCTGGGGAAATTTTGTTTGGACAATAGTTCAGAGATAATATGGACGTGAACCCATGTCCGAAAAACTCATTGGAGAGTGATTTGTTGAGTGGGGATAGACCTGAAGGTTGCTCCGCTGGGGATATTTTAGGTACTCATCATCCGGCACTTCTTGAGGGGGCAAATTGCCACGTTGGAGTGAGATCAATTTGCAGTGACCGTCTTCTCGTTTATAGATGCAAAGTGATGACTTTGGCGTCGATCAACTCCTGGATTCTCCTTTTCAGTACATAGCATGCCTTTGTGGGGTGATGAATGTACCGATGAAAGAGACAATTGTAAAACCCCTAATTCTGAAAACCGTATTAATTATTTATGGTAATTATGAGCTAACTAGAGGAGATAGATTTTATTTAATATTTATTTAAGGTGTTTTTGCATCTAGGGGATTTATGGAGCTATTATAAATTTTTCCTAATTTATTCCATGTAGGAGACCCTTTGGACAGTTGTTAGCTTAACCGTATGCACCAATATAATTTTCAGAATTTTTCTATGTATAAATATGTATATATATATAGATATAATTAATTAGAAAAGAAATTCTTATTGGATCTCAAACCCAAAACCCAAATCCTATAACCTACCCGTTAACCACCCCAACCCAAAACAAAACAAAGAAATAAAGAAAGTAAGAAATCAACAGCAGCAGTAGCAAACCAACTTCCTCACCCTTCTCCGCGCGTGTGAGCCTTCCCATTCTACCGCCTCTTAAACACTAGTATTACTAAAAAAACCTCAACCGAAACCAAAACCAATGAAAGAAGGAAACGGCAGCAGCATCCACCGCCTCTTATTCTCTATATATATTACAACTATCCCAAACCCTAACTACAATTCTTCCTTCACTAAACTTAACATTGTTGTGGACGTTTACACTATACGGAACTCTTGCTCGACAAGTATACCTTGCCTTCGTACTATTATTTACATTCTACATATTGCCTGCATAATTTATTTTCTGCTTAATTAGTTCATTTATTGCTAAATAAATTGTGCGTCCAAGGAAACTTGGGTGCAACGACGATGTCGTCGTATCATATTTATTTTTGTAGATTTTGGACCTACTTATGAGACCACCCCAGTATTATGGAGCATCATTAGATTCATTGGCCAGGACACAGTTGTTACACGAGTTGTGAGTCTCATATAGATCACGGACTGCGTGACAGGTCTGGCCTCCTGTGCGCATGGGCCGTGCGTTAGGGATGACTACTGATAGAAACTTTGTATGCTAGTAGACCTGGCAGTTATTTAGAGGTTTTATCATGTCATGGATATGGCATGCTTAGAGCATGGGGTGGGGAGAACAATAAGTAAGGCATTTGGGCTCCTTTGCACTTTTCTCCTGTACGCCCGGATTCTCCACCGGAGAAACGGGTGATGATGACCACTATATATTATATTATCAGGCGGCCTCTGCCATTCAAAAGACGATATGCTTGTAGGCCCCTGATTTTCTGAGAGAATCATGCAAATCCCATTATTGGCCAGATAGCCCACGTGTTGGAAAGTTGTTCTCAAATTGAATTCACTTAGACGGTTAGGCGACCCATTGGATATTTATATTTCAGTACTTTATTGGCATGTTTATATGTATCTTGTTATGTCCCTATGACGACCTGGTCCCTTTCCATATATGGACGAGCAGGAGTACCCGCAGGAGTACGGACCTGGACCTGACTCTACATACCTGACTGAGGAGGTCTTACCCTCAGAGTATATGTGATTTATTGCTACTGTTTAGAGATTTTGTTGCTACTTCAGTATAGTCATTTTGTAGTGGATTTGTTTCTACCCGACTATCAGACTAGATACTCATCTTGGATATTCAGTTATTATTCAGCTCTTTATTCCTGCTAATTATTTGTGCTGTGGATGAGATATAGATTGTGTATGACTTATTGTGATAGTATATTACCACTGGTGGATTGAATATTCATGTACAGCTTACGTGTGTATATGGTTTCCATATATTGGAGTTCGTATACATACGGCTGGGCGTGTTACGTATTCCTAGTCCTACGTATTTTGGGACTGGGGCGTGACATATTTTTGGTGGTGGCCCATGCAGGTCAGGAATATATTGTCTCGGTTACGTAACTATACCGAACAAGCTTGCGTATAGGAATAGAGTATAAGGATCTCATCCATGCTTGACTGAAACCTCATTCTTCCTTAAGTTTTATGCCAAAAACCCTTTACCCTTGTTGGCGTAAAAGCCAAACAACTACCTAGTTGGCGTAAAAGCCAAATGACTGTCTTGTTGGCGTAAAGGGCCAAAACTATGCAGAAGATTGTCTTTTTTACGCTGCAGTAATGACGACTGTTACCCACGTTCCCTTAGCCTTCCTAATCCTGCGTATGACACGTCATGCAAGCCACGTAGGTAACTACCCCAGCGTAAACTTGATGATTCCTGAATAATAGATAACCAGCGTAGAGTAGCCTCATTAGGCGTAAAATGTAAGGATGGGATGTGAGCGTAATTGTCACAGTCTTAGCTTTCCCAGTCATGACCAATTAGAACCGAATCTCTTGCATTAAATGCAGAGATATGCCTCGAGCCCTGTGCAGAAACAACTTTTTGATGTGGCGTCTGATTTTGTCTTATCTTGAGCGTAAAAACTCATCTCTGTAGGCAGCGTATTCAGAAAACTAAACTTTTCTTCCTCTTGGAAGCGTAAAAACGACTTGTATCAAATATGTCACTAAACGACAACCTGGGTCTCTGTGCAAAATCATCATCACAGCCGTCCTCTCGATCATCGAGCAAGTACTTTTGTCAGATGTCAGGTTCACTGATTTGTCTGACAAATTCATCCAAGAAAATACAAAGAGTTCCTCGTACAACTTTACGCTGCATTAAAAATAACGTATGTTGGACTTTACGCAGGAAAGAATAGCAACCTTTTACGCAGACAGATCTTTTACGCGCAACAGTTTTACGCGCAGACTTTTTACGCAGACTTTACGCAGACAAATTTTTACGCCGACTTTACGAGGGCAGATTTTAATTGCAGAATTTTTACGCAGATTTCACTCGTAGCGATCCTTTACGCACAGACCTTTTACGCGAGCTTTACGCAGGCAGACTTTACTCGCATAAACTTTTTACGCAGACTTTTACCCAGACAGTTTTGAAGTTCTACTTTACGCTTCTCTGTTTTTACGCGGACAATTCTAAAATCCTACTTTACGCCAAACTACCTTGATTCTCTGCTTTACGCAGACAACTCTAAAACCTTACTTTACGCTTCTCTGCTTTACGCGGATAGTTCTGAAACCATATTTTACGCTGACAGTTTTGAATCTCTATTTTCCGCGGGCAATTCCCCAGCATATTTCATGCTTCTACATTCCGATTAATCCTTACATCCTGTTTAATTCCTATACTTCTTCTAATCATTGTGTACATCACCTGCAGAGAGATGGATATACAGAAGGGATATACTGTCGTCGATGGTGACACCAACTCCTGGAGTCAATGGTCAGACTCAAGGAGGAACCTCAACAATTCCTAGACTTCCTGGACCAGATGGACAGATTCACAATCCAGTTCCATCTGACCTTCCCGTTCCACCTAATGGGAACCTTCCAGTATCATCGACACCGCAGGATGGTCAGGCACAACTGTTCCAATTCTTCCAGATGATGATACAAGAACAGAGACAGCAAGCAGCAGAACAAAGACAAGAGTTCCTAACAGCACTTGAAAGGATGGCTGCAAAGACTATTGTACCAGCTCAAGCACTAGCTCCAGTACCTCGAGCTAGAGTTGGTTCAGTAAAGGACTTTGTACATTTGGGTCCAAGGCCGTACAAAGGCATTGAGAGCCCAGAGGAAACTACCAACTGGATCACTCACACTCGGAAATTATTAGAGGCATCACAATTACCTGCAGACCTATGGATGACAGGTATAAGGACGCTTCTAGATGGTAATGCTCATCACTGGTGGGAATCCATAGAGCGCCAGCTGGGTACATACCAGACATGGGAGCAGTTCCTGGAGTGCTTTAAAAGGAAGTACTTCCCGGACACCGTCAGAGATGCATTGTACGATCAGTTTCTCCACCTGGAGCAGGGGAACATAACAGTGGACGAGTACGATACCG
Organism: Iris macrosiphon; assembly: GCA_036927795.1. Classification (NCBI taxonomy): domain Eukaryota; kingdom Viridiplantae; phylum Streptophyta; class Magnoliopsida; order Asparagales; family Iridaceae; genus Iris; species Iris macrosiphon. The sequence goes on along the minus strand of JAYESA010000033.1, from coordinate 1,339,815 downwards.
AGTTTAGTCGCCTTAGTAAATATGGCGCTGCTCTGATACCAGATGACTTAGCCAAGGCTAAGAGGTTTCATCGCGAACTGACTAAGGAGCTCCAACACTACACTAGCTCACAGTCCCGAATCTCTTATGCCGAGTTACTGACAGAAGCCAGATTGCCAGAAACCATCAGCCGAAGAAAAGGAGGTCAGCTGAGGATGCAGCAAGGACCAGCAAGAACACAATAAGGAGGACCTATCAGACATCCTTTAGTTCAGCAACAGCAGTACCAACACAGAGCAGGACCGTACCAGATCCCAGAGAAACCCTAATGCAATTATTGTGGGAGACACGGGCACATCTCAAGGGACTGTCGGATCCGTTTGGGACAGTGTATGAGATGCGGTTCCGGACAGCATATGATGAAAGACTGTCCTATGCAACAGGCATCGACACTTCTACCGCCAGCATAGAGGCTAGTGCTTCGAGCACCTAAGCCAGCTCAGCAGACGATGAGACTGTCATAGCCCCGATCTCCCATCGGAATCGGCCGTCCCTGCTAGGCGCGAATCACCGCGCCTGCGCTCCCGCGGGACGTACGTTTCCATCGGGACGCGATGCCGCACTAGCCTGGTGTTGCGCCCGCGCAAGGCGAATACCGAAACAGCCGTTTGATAACTAGTTCACAGAGTCGTCATAGCGGAAACATAAAATGAACACAAGTATTGAATCCAAATCAAGCTCTTTATTGATATGAATTAAAGATTACAAGCGGCGCTAGGCCGAGATTACAAATCGCTCATGCTCTCTCTCTCTCTCTTACAATAGATGTGCCCTTAGGCTAGAACCAATACAAACGATCCGGATGATGATATTCCCATACATTATGTCTCATATATGCGAGCTCCAGGTCCGTGCGCCATGCTCCAAGACGCCAAGTGCGGTCCGGCGTCTCATTGCATTAAGCGATCTCTGAATTCGTACGAGTTCCCCCTGCATCCTGCATGCAGACTTGTTGGGTATCAGTACATTGAATGCACTGGTGGGGAGGCCTCTCGCCCACACCACAAAACAAGCACGTTTATTAGTTATGTGCACCGACTGGTTTCGTTGTCTTTCTATTCTTTTGCCTTAGGATCAGTTACATGGCAATATAAAGAAAGTAATCTCCGTGTCAGCCCAAGAGTGTCATTATAATGAACAATTGAGTTCACCTTACCATTTCTTACCATTCGGCCTTCCCTGTCATATGCAGCAATATAAGCAATGATTTACGGAATAACAAGAACAACTATAAAATCCAAGTGTTATGCCGTGCCTCTGCCCCACAAGACCTATTTTTACTAGAACTATGTGCGATACCATGCATCCATTCTAATTATGCAAAATGTCGTGCAACGCACTCCTTCCCGTTTCTCTTTTTCTCAATGCGGATAGCCGCTATGCAAACATGACTTATCTATATGAAGGTCACTGGCTCTGCTAGCCATATTGGACATAATCTACGATGGACGGCTATCTTCCCAGCTTGGTTGCTAGCCTTGCTGGGCCTCATAGCCGTCTATCGAGACGGCGCCCATCCAGGTCGGTAGCAAGCCTTGCTAGACATCCCGCTCTCGCCCGCTAGTCATCAGCTAGCGTATCGCCAGGACTACAGTGGCACTGTCCTCCCGGGCCGACATGATTCGGATGCCTCAGAAATCATGTCGAGGACTCTCTCTACCTGGTGTGCAACCAGTTGTCTGTGACCACGCAACTACTCCCCTACTTCCAATCCTAGCCGAGGACAACTCTCGGATCAATCTTTGCCGAGGACTACACTCGGATCTTTTCTTCTTTACGCAGCTCTCTGATTAGAGACTGCCTCGGCGATCTGCATATCCCGAGTACTTTCCTTTCCTTCCATCTCCTGACTCAGAACGACTACTTGATAGCATTTCTCGTCTATGCATGCAACATGACTTTACTCTATCCCGTGTCATGTTCTGTGCGGTACAACGCCTCAGTATAAACTCATACTACTTTATGGCATATATGAAAGAAGTTACTACATTCCAACTCAACAATCCCGACTACGCAAATAGCAAGTAAGATATCCATGTTCTATACAATGATAAAGCGGGGTTATCCCCTTAGCTATGTGCATTCATCTCTTTTATTAGCATGCAAAGATTATCGCCTGAAAACTAGCATGTAACATTCATTTTTTTAGTGTGCAGCTAAGTAGAGACAGGTTCACCGGGGCCACCCACCTTAGCATTGTGTCGCATCGGTCGAGCGAGACTCCGGACGCGCCTCTGATAGCCTAAGTCTGACTCCAATTAAGATCCCAGCATAAATGCCTTTGCATCGAATGAGCCATCTCGCTGAGCAAGGCGGTTGAATAGCTACACTTGTGCCGTTTGAATCGGCCCCTCCGGTTTGAGCTGAGTGGGTCATTACATTATACACCACTCAGAACAAGTCTCATCCTCGAGACTTCCTGAGCGCAACTCGTACTATCGCACAACTTCTAAACCAACTCTATACATCTCGTCTAACCTTCAAGGACTGTCTCAATACTACAATCATTTATTTTCTCACCATGAGTTACGTTAATGTTTAGCCAATTTTCATCGAACGACTCTATCGTTCAATGCCATCGTACTATACTCAACTTAATCGTTGCACTCCCGACTCAAAATCTACTGCACCTGGCGCAGGGCTGTAATACCCAAGCACATGGTATTCTATAACTCAATAGGCACTTACAACTTATAATTGGGTGGACTTGCCTAACTTGTTGTATTATCTATCATAGGAACCAAATGCATCTGAACACATTTGACAGTTTACTTTATCTCGCCTATCGAAACCCATCGTTACGCCTAAACCCAAAAGTTTGAATCTCGGCTAATTTTCCAATCTCGTTTGCATCAAATCTCTCTAAGTCACCATCCAATCTCGCTAAGTAAATCTACTGTCAGCCATGGCCGTCTCATTAAATCGCCTACATTTTCTGACTTAGTCTATATTGCGCCTTAGCGCAGAGCTAAATTGCCCACCTGGGGTACGCTCTAATCCCTCGCATCTTTTGGTACAATCGAACTTAACTTCCTATTCGTTTTACTCGTTTCGTTCGCACGAGTGCTTAATCATTTTATCCGAATGATCTCTTCGTACAACTATTGCATTCCCAAACTCAGACTCGTACTGCGCCTTAGCGCAGAACTATCTCGGTAGCACGGGGAACGATACAATCTTTCCTTTATGATAGTTTAGGTTGAGGCTAACCTATTTCAGTTGCCATACTCATCCATGCAAGTTCGAACATTTTTATTTGCAGCTGCATCCGAGTTATGCATATCGCTAAGTCTGTATCGTACCCATATTCAAGGCGTCCCCCAAATATGTGTATTTCAACCAAGCTTAGCGACAGCTAAGTCTGACAAGCTACTCATAAAAATCTTTCGAACTGCGGATCATTCTGCTATATGAATAACCGAACTCTAGTTCATTTCAGTTATCGTCTACTCCAATCTCACCCAAATCCAAGTTTAGCATTACTAGTAGCAACGCACATCTACCAAGCAACGATCCAACTCATTACGCCAACTTATCTCCAATATCACCAATTCTAATCGTGAAAGCTCCGTCCGACAATTCTCTAATATCGTCTTATTTCTCACCGTCGCATAACCGATCCGACCAAATCAATTATTACCCGAGTCCTATCTCGCATTGCGTTTGTTTTAACGTCAACGTTACTAGTGTATATTCCCAATTCCAAATCCTAACTCTAAGTCTCGTTGCCCCAGTTCTATCATTCTTCCCGAACGATACTCTGAAGTCAGCCACTCCAGTTTAACTCAAGGCACAGGGTCGTCTGCCTAGCCACTAGGTCATCTCACAAAGTCATAGGTACAGTTCAAGTTTGCGACTCATCGTACAACCGTGTTGCACAACGCTCGCCCCAAACACCCTAAGGTCAAACCATTGTTCCTTTACACGGGTATTTTACCCACGCTCGTTTCACTCAGATTTCTAAACATCGAGCATATATCATCCTAATACACCAACACGTTCGTTCAACCGAACCCATGATACGCCCACGTTCCAAGTTCAACCCATCGATTCGCACACACTCTCTCTATCATCACAATTGATAGAATTCACTAATCCATCATTTTCTACGCCTGTATCACTAAGCCACAATTCCATTATAACCATCGATGTATATCATAAACTCTAAGTCGTCCAGCCCAATCTACGTATCCGTTCATGAAAACGTCCAACATATCTTATTTCACGTTTCTAGACTAACTCCTCACCAAAAATCCTTAGATTCATCTGTATCCTAAAACTTGTCTTATCGTACCGAACCACAAGTCGAAATGATCCTCCAATTATCACGTTCCGATCTCCCGTAAGTTCAATCATCCCCGTCGGACGTGATACCACCACGCCAACGCTCCCGCGGATTGATGGTCCTAATTCGGACGTGATGCATGTGCGAATAAGAAGTTATCCTCGCACAAGACAAGAAGGTCAATCGTTATGGTTATCCTTGAACGAACAGACACCTCATCGACGCTTTTTATTTTATCCCAAGTTGTATATTGATCCACCAAGCCATGTTCTCCTAACAATCGATCTTACCGTAATCAAAGTTCGCCTAGCCAAACCGTCCAACTTCAATATTACCATTTGAACATTTCTTAGTCTACTCTTAGCATTCCTCAACAACTAAGTTCAAATCCCAAACCCAAGTCTATCACATTTTATACGTTCCATTCATCGAGTTCGTTCGGAATAATCACCGAACATGTTCCCTTGAGTTCGACTATCCCCGTCGTACGTGAAATCACCACGCTGACGCTCCTGCAGAATAATCATTCTCGCTGGGACAGATTTCGAATATTATCTTTCCGAACTTGATTTCAAGATCGCTCTTCCAAACTCTAAGCCAAATCTGTTATCGCTTAACTCGATCCATCGAAATCATAATTTTACTAACTTGCATAATCCATACCATCTTCCAACCATTGTTATGGTCTAAAATCTCCCAAAAATTTGAAATCATCGCATTCGTACTCAAACCGAACTCTATCGAGCGATATCCTACTCAAATCAAAAAATTTCCATGCACATTATCATTCATTCGCTCCATTATTTCCAACTGCACTAATTCTGATCACATCTCCGATTGTTCTATCTCAACTCAAGTTTTTAATTCGCTTGTTTCAACTCAGAATCGCTCGTACAATCCTCTAAGTTTTTCCGACCATGATATCAATTTCAATTTTCCTGAATTCCTATTCGATGTATGCTTTATCCCTTATTCAACTCATTATAACTCGTTCGAACAAAACAAAATATTGCATGCTTCCTCCGAGTTCGCTTACTTGCTAGGCATTGTTTATTTATATTGAGGCTTTACCTAATCTCGTCGTTTGCCGCTAGACTCGCTTAATACTCCGAAATCCCTGATTTGTTCGAATACTTCTAAGCCGATCAATAAACCACTCAGGGTTCGAGTTATAATCCATGAACCTATACAACTCATTATATCCACAATTCGTATAATCGAACAGGGGACTTATCGCATACACCACTCAGGGATCGAGTCATCCTAATAACTCCTGAATCGTGATCGCATCCTTTCACTCGTATTCCCAATTCGTTCCTTAGAACTCCAGCACGATCCCTATTTGTCGCCTTAGTGATCTTAGACTCATATACACCTCTATTCATAGTCCTCCATACGGACTATGCTTCAAATCATAACTTATCGCTATGAATAACCGTCTAAAATATATCTGAAAATCCATACACGATTCCTATTACTCGCCTTAGCAGCACTCCGATAACGTCTCTATCAATTTCCCTCCTAAGTCTTTATTCTTATCCGAACAATACCCAAATCTCGCTACAACTCACTAGCATCAAGGGTCTTGGTGCACGATACTCAACACAATTTGGCCAAAAGGCCACGTACATAGACCACTGTCTAAACGATATTCTCATCTCGCACTCTACTTGCTTGGTGTTTTCATATAGACATATAACTTGCCGATTATAACACGAGTCTACTACCATAATATCTTTCACAGGTTAGGAAAAAAGCACTCGCATCAAAATCCCGTTCAAGCAATCGTATAATTCACACGCACTTTTTTTTTGAAAATATTTAGACTTATTGTATGGAACATCCATCGAAGCATCGAGAGAGAGCATCTACCACTTCTTTCAATACACAAGTTCAGAACTGAGAGAATCAAAATGAATTCCAAGGACGTAAAGCCGTGCTCTGATACCAATATGTCATAGCCCCGATCTTCCGCCGGAATTGGCCGTCCCCGCTAGGCGCGAATCACAGCGCCTGCGCTCCCGCAGGACGTACGTTTCTATCGGGATGCGATGCCGCACGAGCCTGGTGTTACGCCCGCGCAAGGCGAATACCGAAATGGCCATTTGATAACTAGTTCACAGAGTCGTCATAGCAGAAACATAAAATGAACACAAGTATTGAATCCAAATCAAGCTCTTTATTCATATGAATTAAAGATTACAAGCGGCGCTAGGCCGAGATTACAAATCGCTCATGCTCTCTCTCTCTCTCTCTCTCTTACAATAGATGTGCCCTTAGGCTAGAACCAATACAAACGATCCGGATGATGATGTTCCCATACATTATGTCTCATATATGCGAGCACCAGGTCCGTGCGCCATGCTCCAAGATGCCAAGTGCGGTCCGACGCCTCATTGCGTTAAGCGATCTCCAAATCCGTATGAGTTCACCCTGCATCCTGCATGCAGACTGGTTGGGTATCAGTACATTGAATGCACTGGTGGGGAGGCCTCTCGCCCACTCCACAAAATAAGCACGTTCATTAGTTATGTGCACCGACTGGTTTCGTTGTCTTTCTATTCTTTTGCCTTAGGATCAGTTACATGGCAATATAAAGAAAGTAATCTCCGTGTCAGCCCAAGAGTGTCATTATAATGAACAATGGAGTTCACCTTACCATTTCTTACCATTCGGCTATGCATCAATATAAGCAATGATTTACGGAATAACAAGAACAACTATAAAATCCAAGTGTTATGCCGTGCCTCTGCCCCACAAGACCTATTTTTACTAGAACTATGTGCGATACCATGCATCCATTCTAATTATGCAAAATGTCGTGCAACGCACTCCTTCCCGTTTCTCCTTTTCTCAATGCGGATAGCCGCTATGCAAATATGACTTATCTATATGAAGGTCACTAGCTCTGCTAGCCATATTGGACATAATCTGCGATGGACGGCTGTCTTCCCAGCTTGGTTGCTAGCCCTGCTGGGCCTCCTGGACGTCTAGCGAGTCGGCGCCCATCCAGGTCGGTAGCAAGCCTTGCTGGACATCCCGCTCTCGCCCGCTAGTCATCAGCTAGCGTATCGCCAGGACTACACTGGCACTGTCCTCTTGGGCCGACACGATTCGGATGCCTCAGCAATCGTGTCGAGGACTCTCTCTACCTGGTGTGCAACCAGTTGTCCGTGACCATGCAACTACTCCCCCACTTCCAATCCTAGCCGAGGACAACTCTCGGATCAATCTTTGTCGAGGACTACACTCGGATCTTTTCTTCTTTACGCAGCTCTCTGATTAGAGACTGCCTCGGCGATCTGCATATCCCGAGTATATTCCTTTCCTTCCATCTCCTGACTCAGAACGACTACTTGATAGCCTTCCCCGTCTATGCATGCAACATGACTTTACTCTATCCCGTGTCATGTTCCGTGCGGTACAACACCTCAGTATGAACTCACACTACTTTATGGCATATATGAAAGAAGTTACTATATTCCAACTCAACAATCCCGACTACACAAATAGCAAGTAAGATATCCATGTTCTATACAATGATAAGGCAGGGTTATCCCCTTAGCTATGTGCGTTCATCTCTTTTATTAGCATGCAAAGGTTATCGCCTAAAAACTAGCATGTAACATTCATTTTCTTAGTGTGCAGCTAAGTAGAGACAGGTTCACCGGGGCCACCCACCTTAGCGTTGTGTCACATCGGTCGAGCGAGACTCCGGACGCGCCTCTGATAGCCTAAGTCTGACTCCAATTAAGATCCCAGCATAAATGCCTTTGTATCGAACGAGCCATCTCGCTGAGCAAGGCGGTTGAATAGCTACACTTGTGCCGTTTGAATCGGCCCCTCTGGTTTGAGCGGAGCGGGTCGTTACAGAGACCAGGAGCACCTCAACCTCCAGCAGCAGGGGGATTTCAGCGAGGACCACCGCTACCTGCACAGGAGGATCAATTCGCGAGAGCCAGACAGGGACAACCACAGAGGAACGGACAAGCTTTTGCAATGGAAGTAGATGACATGAATCAAGAAATTGATGTCATAGCAGGTATCACTTTTGCTTTTACTTTTCCTGCTGTGACATTGTTTGATACGGGAGCCACCCACTCATTCATATCATCTAGTTTTATTGCCAAACACAATATTGCCTCTACACCTTTACCTAGTTGTGTTAGAATTCTTATCGGGGGAGGAGTTGTACCTGTTAGTAGAATTTGTAGATCGTGTCCTATAGTGATACGTGGCAGAGAGATGAATGCCCGACTCTTAGTCTTTCATATGCCAACTTTTGATATTGTGCTTGGAATGGACTGGCTGAGCAAGTACCATGCTTTCTTCGATTGCTTTGGAGGAAGCATTCTTTTCAAAGTACCAGGCCATCCTGAACTTGAGTTTGCACGAGGATCCACAAAAATCCTTGATGGTATGCAGCTCGCAATGGACGATGTTGTCTATCATCCCATTATTTCAGAATTCCAAGACGCCTTTCCAGAAGAATTTCCAGGACTACCCCCAGATAGAGACGTAGAGTTCTCAATTGAATTGATACTGGGAGCAGCACCCATAGCATCACATGTTTATAGACTGGCGAAGAAGGAGATGGATGAACTAAAGACACAGTTGAAAGAACTAGAAGAGAAAGGTTTCATCCGACCAAGTGCATCACCCTGGGGAGCCCCAGTGTTGTTTGTACCAAAGAAGGATGGGTCAGTGCTTATGTGCATTGACTATAGAGCCTTGAATGCAGTGACAGTGAAGAATAAATATCCACTGCCACGCATTGATGACCTATTTGATCAGCTTAGTGGAGCCAAGATGTTCTCAAAGATAGATTTGAGATCGGGATATCACCAGGTGAAGGTACGGAAGGAGGACATCCCGAAGACCACATTCTGGACAAGATATGGGCACTACGAGTTTCTGGTTATGCCATTTGGATTGACCAATGCTCCAGCTATCTTTATGGACTTAATGAATCGAGCCTTCCATCAGTATTTGGACCAGTTCGTGGTCGTCTTCATAGATGATATACTTGTCTATTCGAAGAGCCACGAAGAGCACGAGAAGTACCTGCGGATTGTTCTAGAGACATTAAGGAGAGAGCAGTTATATGCGAAGCTCAGTAAATGGGAGTTCTTCTTGGACAGAGTTTCATTTCTTGGGCATGTCGTTACAGGAGATGGTATTTCTGTTGATCCAGAAAAGATATCGACAGTAGAGACATGGCCTGTTCCTAAATCAGCAGCGGAGGTGAGGAGTTTCCTTGGACTTGCGGGATATTACCGACGGTTCATGAAAAACTTCTCAAGGATAGCAGCACCTATGACTCGTTTGACTTGTAAGAATCAAGAATTTATATGGACTGACGAGTGTCAAGCCGCTTTTGAGGAGTTGAAGAAGCGACTGACTACAACACCAGTATTGGCTATTCCATCAGGATCAGGAGGCTACGTGATCTACAATGACGCATCAGGGAAAGGCTTGGGATGCGTATTGATGCAGCATGGCAAGGTGATTGCATATGCATCCAGACAATTACGAGTATATGAGAAGAATTATCCAACTCATGACTTAGAACTTGCAGCCGTTGTATTTGCTCTAAAACTATGGAGACATTACTTATATGGGGAATGAGTGGAAATCTATACAGACCACAAAAGCCTCAAGTATGTCTTCACACAGAAGGAGTTAAATATGAGGCAACGTCGATGGCTCGAGTTGATAAAAGATTTCGAAATAGAGCTACATTATCACCCAGGCAAGGCTAACGTTGTAGCAGACGCGTTAAGCCGGAAGCCAGTAGCTTACTTCTTGACAACACAGAAGGAATTATTAGAGGGCTTGCAAGGTCTTGGCATTGAAGTGATATTACCCGGAGCATACGGGACACTAGCCAACTTGCAAGTAAAATCATCACTAGTAGAGAGAATCAAGGCAGCATTGCCTACCGACGCCAGATTCAGAAGATTAAAAGAAAGAACAGAGGCCGAAGAGCAGACAGGACTGCGCATTCATAATAACGGGACATTACGATGTGGTGATCGTCTATATGTTCCCAATGGAGAAATTTGACAGGAGCTGATGACAGAATCTCATAGTTCGATATATTCTATTTATCCTGGAGGCACCAAGATGTATCATGATTTACGACAACACTTTTGGTGGCATGGAATGAAAAGAGAGATAGCTCGCTTTGTAGCTAAATGTTTGGTATGTCAATAAGTAAAGGCGGAGCACCAGAGAACAGCAGGGTTATTGCAACCACTTCCGATTCTAGAGAGGAAGTGGGAGCACATCACTATGGACTTCGTCACGAGTTTTCCCAAGAGTCCCAGTGGAAGAGATGCAGTATGGGTAATAGTGGACCGACTCACCAAGTCAGCCCATTTCTTGCCTTTTAGAGTTGGCCAATCTACAGAAGCTTTGGCTGACTTATATATGAGGCAGATCGTGAGATTTTACGGCATACCAGTCAGCATTGTATCAGACAGGGATTCACGCTTTATATCATACTTTTGGAGGAGCATGCAAGAGAGTCTTGGAACTCGTCTGAAGTTCAGTACATCTTATCACCCACAGACAGATGGGCAGTCAGAGCGCACTATTCAGACATTGGAGGATATGTTGAGGGCTTGTATGTTAGACTTTGGAGAATCATGGGAGGACCACCTACATCTTGTAGAGTTTTCTTACAACAATAGCTATCAGACGAGCATCCAGATGGCTCCGTTTGAAGCATTGTATAGAAGGAAGTGTAGGTCTCCTGTATATTGGAGTGAAGTAGGAGAACATCAGATTCTGGGACCAGAGTTAGTGGTCAACACCGTTGAGACAGTTAAAAAGATACAAGGACACTTGCGAGCAGCGCAAGACAGGCAGAAGCAATGGAAAAACCTTCATTGTCGTCCCTTGGAGTTTAAAGAGGGCGATCATGTCTTCTTAAGGATATCACCTACCAGAGGCACTATTCGATTCGAAGGGCACGGTAAGTTGAGTCCAAGGTATATTGGACCATTTGACGTGCTAGAGAGAGTGGAAGAAGTGGCTTATCGACTTGCGCTACCACCTTCACTTGAGGGAGTACATGACGTATTCCATGTGTCACAGCTCAGGCGATATGTGGCAGACATAAGTTATGTTCTCGACCATTCGGAGATCACCATTGGGCCGAGTTTGTCATATCAAGAGCAACCCGTGGGAATCCTTGATCGTCGAGAGAAAATATTGAGAAACCAGTCTATTCCCTTGGTCCGTATAGCATGGAAGCATGGTGCGCCAGGAGAATCTACTTAGGAGCGCGAAGATGACATGTGCAAATGTTTCCCGAACCTATTTACAGACCAAGGTATAAATTTACTTTGTTAATTTATATCTTATACCATTCTTGACTTTCTACCGTGGCTTAGTTTTAATTTCGAGGACGAAATTTTTATAAGTTGGGTAGAATGTAAAACCCCTAATTCTAAAAATCGTATTAATTATTTATGGTAATTATGAGCTAAATAGAGGAGATAGATTTTATTTAATATTTATTTAAGGTGTTTTTGCATCTAGGGAATTTATGGAGCCATTATAAATTTTTTCTAATTTATTCCATGTAGGAGACCCTTTGGACAGTTGTTAGCTTAACCGTATGCACCAATATAATTTTCAAAATTTTTCTATGTATAAATATTTATATATATATAGATATAATTAATTAGAAAAGAAATTCTTATTGGATCTCAAACCCAAAACCTAAATCCTATAACCTACCCGTTAACCACCCCAACCCAAAACAAAACAAAGAAAGAAAGAAAGTAAGAAATCAACAGCAACAGTAGCAAACCAACTTCCTCACCCTTCTCCGCAAGTGTGAGCCTTCCCATTCCACCGCCTCTTAAACACTAGTATTACTAAAAACTCCTCAACCAAAACCAAAACCAATGAAAGAAGGAAACGGCAGCAGCATCCACCGCCTCTTATTCTCTATATATATTACAACTATCCCAAACCCTAACTACAATTCTTCCTTTACTAAACTTAACACTGTTGTGGACGATTACACTATACGGAACTCTTGCTCGGCAAGTATACCTTGCCTTCGTACTATTATTTACATTCCACATGTTGCCTGCATAATTTATTTTCTGCTTAATTAGTTCATTTATTGCTAAATAAATTGTGCGTCCAAGGAAACTTGGGTGCAACGACGATGTCGTCGTATCATGTTTATTTTTGTAGATTTTGGACCTACTTATGAGACCACCCCAGTATTATGGAGCATCATTAGATTCATTAGCCAGGACACAGTTGTTACACGAGTTATGAGTCTCATATAGATCACGGACTGCGTGACAGGTCTGGCCTCCTGTGCGCATGGGCCATGCGTTAGGGATGACTGCTGATAGAAACTTTGTATGTTAGTAGACCTAGCAGTTATTTAGAGGTTTTATCATGTCATGGATATGGCATGCTTAGAGCATGGGGTGGGAAGAACAATAATTAAGGCGTTTGGGCTCCTTTGCACTTTTCTCCTGTATGCCCGGATTCTCCGCCGGAGAAACGGGTGATGACGACCACTATATATTATATTATCAGGCGGCCTCTGCCGTTCAAAAGACGACATGCTTGTAGGCCCCTGATTTTCCGAGAGAATCATGCCAATCCCATTATTGGCCAGATAGCCCACGTGTTGAAAAGTTGTTCTCAAATTGCATTCACTTAGACGGTTAGGCGACCCATTGGATGTTTATATTTCAGTACTTTATTGACATGTTTATATGTATCTTGTTATGTCCCTCTGAGGACCTGGTCCCTTTCCAGATATGGACGAGCAGGAGTACGGACCTGGACCTGACTCTACAGACCTGACTGAGGAGGTCTTACCCTCAGAGTATCTATGATTTATTGCCACTGTTTAGAGATTTTATTGCTACTTCAGTATAGTCGTTTTGTAGTGGATTTGTTTCCACCCGACTATCAGACTGGATACTCATCTTGGATATTCAGTTATTATTCAGCTCTTTATTCCTACTGATTATTTGTGTTGTGGATGAGATATAGATTGTGTATGACTTGTTGTGACAGTATATTACCACTGGTGGATTGAATATTCATGTACAGCGTACGTGTGTATATGGTTTCCATATATTGGAGTTCGTATACATACGGCTGGGCGTGTTACGTATTCCTAGTCCTACGTATTTTGGGACTGGGGCGTGACAACAATATTCTGGGTCATCGACCTTGCCAGCCCTTTCAGGGTACCTGATGTTGGGTAGTCGAAGCTTGTTTTCCTTCATCAATATATTGAAGATTTCAATGATGTCATCCTCATTTAAGGAGAAAGTCCCCTTTGGCTTTCGGGCTTCCGATACCTGAGTCGTACGGTCTTCAGGGAAGATGGTCATCGTTGCATCATCTTCGGACACAGAGGGAATTCTACCCCCAGCTTTGGATGCTGCTCTATTTTGTCGAGGGACACTACCCCCAGACATGTCGTTGTCTGGTTCTTCTTCCTGTACTGACAAGGAATAGTTCAATCGGTCAAAAACTGACCGTTTTGCTTTAGAATAGAAACAGTTAATGGCAAGCTTATGACTATTACAGCAATGTTCTCTAGGGGATGCAATAGACATATTAGGAGATCCCCTATCTTTGCGTTTCTGGATCAAGAAATCACGCAAATCAGGAAAATTACCAGAAGAATAAGAAGGCTTATTCTGCCTTTTTACATCAGTAGGAAGATGTAGATTAGGAATCATAACTCTTTCCTTGGCATAGGAATACAGCAGTTCACCCATATGAGTAGCATATGATCCTTCATCTGTCTAAGGAGTGTATCTTCCCGTGAAATGAGTCTTCTTTACACGGACAGACCTATCCTGGCATAATTTGGATTTTTGCACAGGTTCACGTAAAACAGGGAAAGTCTGCGTAATCTGCAAAGTGGGAACTTTCTTCTCTTGTGGGCGTACAAGCCTAGAGGTTGGGAGATTCGCCACTTGTTTTCCCTTGATGTGATCAAAGGGTACATCTGCCTTATCATAGATGGGAGATGTAATTTTATGCACGGGGCACGTTTAAAATTTCTGAATTGGCACTGAGGCCTTGCCAGAAATTTTGTCTGCCACGTCACAGACGGAAGACGAAGGTTTACGCGCATGGCGTGTCTGAGACTTCTGGATTGGCACTGAGGCATTGCCAGAAATTTTGTCTGCCATGTCACAGACGGGAGACAAATTTTTACGCACAAGGTGTATTTGAGACTTCTGGATTGGCACTGAGGCATTGCCAGAAGTCTTGTCTGTCACGTCACAGACGGGAGACAAATTTTTACGCACAGGGCGTGCTGGCTGTGTTGTCACAGCTTTGTTGATCAGAGAGTGAGAGATTGCAGGAAGGGTAGAGGACGTCTTAGGCATCCACACTTTACGCAGCTTCCTGTTGTTTTGGATAGAGGAGGAATGAGAGCTACCCCCTGCATGAAGCATGTCTTCATAAGCAGATTGGTCGAACTGGACGACCAAAGTCTTCTTCGTCGATCCGATAGATACAGCATCGTGTTGAGCAATTGCTTTCTCGTCAGATGAGAAATTTCTCCCCAGCAGAGTCGCCATCTTTGTTTGAATAAACAAAATGAGAGAAGAAGAGGGTTTATACGAAACCTTTCTTTTTTTCTTACAAACAAGAAAAAGAGTACAATTAATCCTATACGAGGATGTTAAGTACAATAAAAATAATTCTGGGGAAAAATTGCTATAGGAGTCTGATCTGCGGTCGATCACTTTGTCCCTTGGACCACACGATGATGAAGAAGTGCTGTAGAAGAAGAAGAAGCTTCAAAGGTTGCAAGTGGGATTGAATTATCGTTGCCAAAGTTGTCAATCAACACTCTCTGTCTGTGCTCTCTGATCTCTTCTTGTGCTTTTGTCTCTGATCCTTGATCTCTCTATTTTTTTTTATTTCCCTCCACCCTGTGACCAGGGGTCTCTATTTATAGAGATCAATCAAATAACTGCCAAGTTGGCATAAAAAGCCAAGCAACTGCTTTGTTGGCGTAAAATGCCAAACTGTGAAGAAAATTGCATCTTTTACGCGGCGGTTATAATAAATGCTACCCACGTTCAAATAATCTTCTGAATCTGCGTATGGCACGTGTCCCTTTATGCGGTAACGCATATAACTGCTTCTCGAGGATTATGGCATACAAGCCACGTAGGTAACTGCCCCTACGTAAAGATGGTTGGTGTAAAAGCCAAATAATTGTCTTGTTGGCGTAAAAGCCAAATAACTGCATGGTTGGCATAAAAGCCAAATAACCGCATGGTTGGCGTAAAAGCTAAATGATTGTCTAGTTGGCGTAAAAGCCAAATGACCGTCGTGTTGGCGTAAAAGCCAAATTATGAAGAAGACTGCCTCCTTTACGCTGCGATTATGATAACTGCTACCCACGTTCAAATAATCTTCTGAATCTGCGTGTGACACGTATCCCTTTATAAGGTAACACGTATAACTACTTCTCGAAGATCATGGTATGCAAGCCACGTAGGTAACTGCCTCTGCCTAAAGATGGTTGGCGTAAAAGCCAAATAACTGTCTTGTTGGCGTAAAAGCCAAACTCTGCGTAAAACTTGAGGATGCATGAATAATAGATAACCAGCATAAAATAGCCAATTATTCATCACGGCTGAGGTCTTGAGCGTATTCTGGACTAAATAGCCTTATCACATACCTTTGCAAATATAGCCGAGTTGGCGTATTTCGAGGAGATAGCATACGGCGTACTCCTATAGTTGAAAATAGCCTGGTTGGCATAAAATGCAAGGATGGTGATGTGAGCGTATTAGTCACAGTTTTAGCTTTTCCAGTCGTGACAAAATCTAAAGAATAGAACCAAATCTCGTGCATTAAATGCAGAGATATGCCTTTATCTCGTGCATTAAATGCAGAGATACGTCTCGAGCTCTGTACGAGAAATAGCTTTTGACGTGGCGTCTGATTTTGTCTCATCTTAAGCGTAAAAACTTATTTCTGCCCATGTAGAATAGGCAGCGTATTCTTTGAGTGCATAAAAATGACCTGTATGAAGAATATGTCACTAAATGACAACCTGGGTCTCTGTACAGAATCATCATCACATCCGTCCTCTCGATCATCGTGCAGTACTTTTGTCAGGCGTCAGGTTCACTGATTTGTCTAACAAATTCATCCGAGGAATACGAAGAGTTCCTCGTACAACTTTACGCTGCATTAAAAACAAACGTATTTTAAGTTTTACGCAGGAGGGTAAAGTAACCTTTTACGCGGAAACAGCCTTGAAGCTTTGCTTTACGCGGGCAGCTCTGAAGCTCTTATTTTACGCCAAAAAACTCTGAAGCTCTGTTTTACGCGTACAGCTCTGAAGCCATATTTTACGCCACACAGCTCTAAAGCCTTATTTTATGCGGACTTCTCTGGGGCCATATTTTATGCCACACAGCTCTGAAGCGTTATTTTACGCGGACTTCATGTATGTTGGGGGTTTTAACTGTATAACATGCGTATAATTCCCAAGCGTATTTCATGCTTCTACAGTACCTCCTCAGCTGTGAGACATGGAATACATCATACATTCCCTCTAGAGATGGGGGTAATGCAAGACGATATGCTACATCACCAATACGCTCCAAAATATCAAATGGCCCAATGTACCTCAGGATCAGCTTGCCTCTGCTTCCGAATCGAATAGTACCTCGAGTAGGTAAGATCCTCAAGAATACATATTCGCCTTCCTTGAACTCCAAAGGTCGGCGGTGTGTGTCAGTCCAATGCTTTTGTCTGTCTTGGGCTGCACGAAGATAACTCTGAATTTGCTTCACCTTCTCAAATATCTGCATCACTAACTCCGGATCGAGTATCTGACGTTCGCCAACGTCACTCCAACATATCAGTGACCTGCACTTCCTGCCGTACAGTGCCTCAAAAGGTGTCATCTGGATGCTCGTCTGGTAGCTATTATTGTAAGAGAATTCCACCAAGTACAAATGGTCTTCCCAAGACCCTCCGGAGTCTAACGTACATGACCTCAGCATATCCTCCAAGATCTAAATCATGCGCTCCGACTGACCGTCTGTCTGTGGATGGTAAGTAGTATTGAACTTGAGTCAGGTACCAAGACTCTCCTACATGCTTCGCCAAAAATGGGATGTGAATCTTGAGTCACGATCAGACACAGTACTAACTGGTACTCCATGTAATCTTATGATCTGTCGTATATGCATGTCGGCTAGAATCTCTGTGGACTGTCCAACTCTGAACGACAAGAAATATGCCAATTTTGTGAGTCGATCCACAATAACCCAGACTGCATCCTTCCCACTAGGGCTTCTTGGAAATCCTGTAACGAAATCCATAGTGATTTGTTCCCACTTTCATTCGGGTATGGGAAGCGGCTATAACATACCAACGGTTCTCTGATGCTCGACCTTAACGTGCTGACAGACCAAATATTTTACCATAAATTGTGCAATCTCTCTTTATACCATGCCACCAATAGTACTACGTCAAATCTTGGTACATTTTTGTACCTACCGGATGAATAGAGTACATGGAGCTATGTGCTTCAGACATCAACTCATGTCTCAACTCCCCATTCGAAACATATAGGTGATTTTCGCATCTTAACGTCCCGTCCTCATGGATTCGAAGTCCCGTTTGCATATCGTCTTTCGTCTTTTCTTTAAGTCTCCATAACCTAGCATATGTGGGTAATACCGTCTTAATCATCTCTACTAGAGATGACTTAACTTCAAGATTCGCCAACTGCCCACTCTGCCTTGGCAAAATAACCTCTATTCTGAGCTCTTGTAGATCCTCTAATAGCTGGGGATGGATCATCAAGAAATAAGCTGTGGGTTTTCTGCCGAGTGCGTTTGCTACAACATTCGTCTTGCCCGGATGGTACTGCAAATCTATATCAAAATCAACCATCAACTCTAACCAACGTCTCGGCCTCATATTGAGCTCTTTCTGAGTATAGACATACTTCAAACTCTTGTAATCAGTAGAAATTTCCACCTTCTCTCCGTAAAGATAGTGCCTCCATATCTTTAATGCAAATATTACTGCAGCTAGCTCAAGATCGTGCGTCGGGTAGTTCTTCTCATGAACCTTCAGCTGTCTCGATGCATAAGCGATAACTTTGCCATGTTGCATCAAAATACATCCTAGTCCACTGCCTGACGCATCATTATAAACAACGAATCCTCCCGATCCTGAAGGAAGAGTCAAGACCGGTGCTGTCGTTAATCGTCTCTTCATCTCCTCAAAGGCCTTCTGGCAATCTTCCGTCTATGCAAACTCCTGGTCCTTACGCGTCAACTGCGTCATAGGCTCCGAAATCCTTGAGAAGTTCTCCACGAACCTCCGATAGTATCCAGCAAGTCAGAGAAAACTTCTCACTTTCGCAACTGATGTAGGTGTGGGCCAAGTTTATATTGCAGCAACCTTCTCCGGATCAACTGAAAGTCCTTCTCCCGAGATGATATATCCTAGGAAAGGCACCATATCCAGACAAAACTCATATTGACTGAGTTTGGCGTACAACTTCTCATGTCTCTGCGTCTCTAGCACGATTCTGAGATGCTCCTCGTGCTCTTCATGGCTCTTGGAATATATCAAGATATCATCAATAAACACAACCATGAACTTGTCCAAGTACTGATGAAAAACTATGTTCATCAAACTCATGAACACAGATGGTGCGTTGGTTAAACCAAACGGCATAACTAAGAACTCATAGTGTCCATACTTGATCCTGAAGGCTTTCTTCCGTATATCCTCTTTTCGCACTCTAATCTGATGATAACCGGATCTAAGATTGATCTTTGAGAATACACTAGCACCACTCAACTGATCGAATAGATCGTCAATACGTGGAAAGGGATACCGGTTCATGATGGTTACAACGTTCAGTACCCTGTAGTCAATACACAGGCATACCGTCCCATCCTTCTTTGGCACAAATAATATGGGTGCTCCCCATGGTAAAATACTGGGCCGAATAAAACCCTTCTCTAGAAGATCATCAACTTACTTCTTCAATTCCACCAACTCCTTAGGTGCTAGCCGGTACACTGATGAAGTGATAGGCTCCGCTCGTGGAGTCAAGTCTATTGTGAATTCTATTTTTCGATCAGGTGGTAAGCCTGGAAGATCATCGGGAAATACATCCACAAACTCAGATACAACCTTTGGGTACTTGGGCTCCCCTTCTGCAGAGAGTACCTTAAGTGTAGGCTGAACACCTTGCTCTTTGGCTCTCCAAAGAAACTCAAACTCCTTATGTCCAGGCGGTCTAAATATAACCCGTCCAAGCCGGCAATCTAGAGTCGCATGGTACTGACTCATCCAGTCCATACCAACTACAACATCATAATCCGACATGAAAAAGATCAAGAATTGAGCTCGCATCTCTCTCCCACAGACTACTACCGAACATGATCTATAAATATCACTAACTGGGATAATTTTGCCTTCCGTAAGAATTCTCATAGTCTTCTGAAGGGGTGCAGTAGCTACTCTATGTGTGGCTACGAAGCTAGCAGCTATGAATGAATACGATGCTCCAGAATCGAATAAAGCTACATCAGGTAATGAAGCTACTAATATAGAACCTGCTTTGACCTCTCCTGCAGTAGCTTCCCCTTCAATTGCCAATACAAATGCCTATCCTCGTCCCTGAGTTGGTCCTCTCTGCTGCCGGGCCTGCTGGAATAGTGCTGCATGTGGTGCCAAAGGTGGCCTCGGCTGATACCCTCTTGGAGCTGGTGGTCCGACTCCTCCAACTCCCGTCTGTGATATTCCCAATGCTAGATAAGCTGGCCTAGGTGGCTGTTGGGCTGGTCTCGGTACTGGTAAAGCTGGTCGGTCTACCATCGATGCTCCCTCTCGACGCTCAGGGCAGTCCTTGGCTGGATGTTGGTTGGATCCGCAATTCAAGCATAGTCCCAACTTGTGTCTGCACTCCCTCTCAATATGGCCTACCTTGCCACAGTAATGACAAGTAGGAAGGGATGGGGTTCTTAATGCTGCTCTCTACAGTAAATTCCTTTGGGGTCACTTTGTAGGCTCCCCGTGTGGTGCTCTGGCTGGTGTTGATGTAAACGACCGTTTTAGGCTGGACTCTCTCCTGGTGACGAGCTCCATGCATCATGCTGCAGCAAGAACGTCCGTGTATAAAGTAGGTGCAACAGATCCGATCAATCTCTGTAGCTCAAAGCTAAGTCCGTCGAAGAACTTCTCCGCCTTCTTCTCTTCTGTCGGAATCAGAGTAGGGGCGAATCGACTCAAACAGATGAACTTTGCATTGTACTCTTCTACCGTCATATTGCCTTAAATGAGGTGGTTAAACTTATCTCTAAGTTTTTCTCTGGAAATGGCTGGAATATACATCTCCTGAAATAGTCTTGAGAACTCCTCCCAAGTGACTCAGTCCGGACTGAGCCATCTCTCCTCAGATAGCCACCAATGATGTGTATTACCAGTCAACTGTATCCTGACGGCAGTCATTCAACGCTCCCTCGGAAGCTCAGCTGCTTCCAATTGGTGTTGAGTGTTTGTGAGCCACTCATGAACTTCAGTGGGCTCCTCCTTTCCAGAAAAGATACGGGACTTCAGCTGGTGGAAATCAGTGATAGATCCCGTCGATGGTCGTCTAGCTGGTGGGTTCGCCTGCTCCAGTGCGCTTACTAGGCTGTTCCTCAAGTTTTTCGCCTGGCGTTGCTGGGCCTCTTGATGAACATGTTTTTGTGCTTGCATCATTTCGTAGAATATTTGAAATATCTGCTGACCATCCATAGGCTGTCCTGGTAGAAAAAATAGACATCGGTGGAGTAAACTGCAACCGTGATGGAATATCATCTCGCCAGAACCTCGAGGCGTGCTGATCTGCTTGATTGCTTTATTGAGTGGATGGATCTCCACCCAATGGTGTCACTCCATCGTCATAGGTGACCACAGCACCTTGTGGTATACTTACGGGAGTCTCGTCGCCGGTTCGGGGATCCATTACTCTGCATTTAAAGTAAACTATGAGAATCACACAGAGGAATCAAGACAGGATGCAAGTCAAAAAATTATTTTGAAGTCGATATAGAGGTCAAGAACAGATCAATAAGTGGATGGGATCCTATAATTTATCTTATCCTAATTACAGGCTTGCTTGGTTCCTTAGTTAAAACTGAAGCAATATAGTCGTAGACCTGCATGGGCCACCACAAAACTATGTCACTCCCCAGTCCCAAAATACATAGGGATAGCCACGTGGCAATGGCCAGAAATATAACTCCAATGGGCAAATTCAATTTAATGGACCCGTTAGAGTGCACTTAAGCTGTAATAGTCTACATCATCTATCTCAGTATATTTCTAATCTCATCCACAGAAAGTAAACACAAGTCAATATGATAGACCAGTCAAGATAATAGATAAAAAGAAATATAGTTCATCAATAAGTCCAAATAAATAGTGTCTCGGGGAATAACCCGATAAAATAAGGAAAGAGAATAAGTCAATACATAAGTCCATAAGTCAAGATATGAAATAACTGGAAGCATAAATAACTGAGTATATAACAGAATACTCAGACGAAATCCTCTGGCACAACCTCATCTTCTGGTGCCTATACTGCTCCAGCGTCAGCTCATGTCCCGTATATCTCGGGGTATTCCTCCTCTGTTATCCTGGGGAGATAATCAGGATCCAGGTCCTCAGGTAACATAGCAAGGTACAAGAATAACTCAAGCCAAATAAAATACAGTAAATATAAATAGATCCTCAGGGCAAGCTATGTAACCAGCTATGTGAAATGCAAATGAAAGCACCACTAGTACTCAGGCTGAAACAACTACAAGATCTGTGTCGGGGAGTCGGTAGCAGTAATATCACGTAATGGGCCAAGCTCTGGAACAAAGACTAAAGCACCTCAATAATAAAGTATATATATATATATATATATATATATATATATATATATATATATATATATATATATATATATAATCAGCATGTAGCCTGTGTGTCTCTCCCCACCCAATATAATTACACGTCTCATGTCCACGACATCTCATGTCCATAACACGCAAGATCATGACCTCTATCTAGTACAGCGAGTCATAATTATATCTATGTATATGCAAGTCTCATGTCATGAATCCTGTAAGCCTATACAGAATCACCATGAATAACTCAGGAAAGATTTTGTCATATGAATAGTGTCAAGTGTTCTATTGTATGACATACTTGATAGAGCAAGCACGTAAAAATATATAGGATCGTGGTATCAACTCTCCAAGTGATGTTACTCGACTCCGCGTACAGCGTCGACACCCGAATCTTGTTCAGACATTAAGCAACATCTCATGGTCCTAGGTTGAACAGGTACATCACAGAAGTAAATATATATATATAAATAACTCAAGCAAATAATATCACAGGAACTACTACAAGTTTGGCAAGGTACACTTGCCTGTGTTCTGAGCTCCGTCAGTTGCTCCAAT
Source organism: Iris macrosiphon (assembly GCA_036927795.1). NCBI lineage: Eukaryota > Viridiplantae > Streptophyta > Magnoliopsida > Asparagales > Iridaceae > Iris > Iris macrosiphon. Next base: position 1,316,976 of record JAYESA010000033.1, on the reverse strand, counting down.
ATAAGTGGAATCTCTAGGTACACCTCCGGATGCTGAAAAAAACATTACCATCATTCTCATAATACATAAAATAGCTAGGATTGACTACCCATAAGTCCAATTTGGACACAGGGGCAGAATTGACAGTTTTTACTTAAAGCAAGGTCCATATGTGGCCCACTTTGCACCGAAAAATATGCCAAAGACAAAGTTCTCCAAATTCGTCAAATTTAGTGTCTACGAGTCCAGAACGATAACAGGAACCCAACGGAATATCCAGAACTAGATTTCGATGAGCCGGTTACGAAATTGCCCGTCAAATAGAGCCGTAGGGCCCACAAAATGGTGTTTCGGTCAACATTCTCAGAATCAAACCAAACTTGGGTCACAGGACCAGCGTAATGCTGCGAATCCGATGGCATAAGTTTTGTTGCGAAAAGACAAGCACACACAAAATTATGACGAGTGTCAGAACATGCCGATACGGAACTTTTTGACGGTTACGCGTTGATTTCGGTGTGCACACACATCCAAATCAACTTTTGCAAAATTTTACACGTCTGCGTTGACGATATGTGCCTTTTGGTAGAATTTGCACATAATGAAGTTGCCTCGTTTAGTTGGTCGTACCCCGTTTCGAGAAATTTTGGGTTTAGAAAAGTAAATTTTTGGTCAAATTCAACAGCAAATAAAGCACATCATACATCGAATTAAAATAAACTAATTAAAAAATTAAATTTTAGTTAAGTTTTCAAAATTACTGTTCAAGCAGAATTTAAAAATATTAACTAGATTGAAAGAAAATCAGCCATGAATATGGGTGATTGAAACAGTTTCTGAACTACAAATTGGGTCATTTTTTCCTGTTTTGCGTCACGAATTACGACCGACACAGGACACGATACACCGAACTATTTATACATGGTTCAAGAGGGTCATGTGGTCTTCGCATAGGATTTGACGGGTCGATATTTAGTTAACTGTGCAGAGAGTTACAGGGGATATAATATGGGTACCTCGCTGTGTTGTTTGCTCAGGATGTCGGAGCGGCTGTGCGGCGGCTTCTTTGCGGCGGCGTGCGGCGGTCACGGCGGCGGCATCGGAGGCCGGGGTTGGTCGGGGTGGTAGAGGAGATGATGGTGGTGGTGGTCGGCTTGGCTGATCTATATATAGGGCTGTACATGGGGGGTTATAGGGAGCGTAAGAGAGCGGGTCAGACGGTTTTGGAAAAGGAAGGGAGGGGACGCGCGAGGGTTCTTTGCTGTTACAGTGGGGAGTTTGTGGGTTACGGGTTGGTAGGTTGCGGGTTGCGGGTATGGATTTGGGATCCGGGTTCGATTAGTTAGGTTTGAGTTGGTTCGGTTTAGGTTGGATTGGGTTGGTCAGGGTTGGTTTTTTAAAATAATACATATATGGCCATAAAAATAGTTTTGGATCCCAATAAATTCTAAAAACATTACACAATATTCTTTTATTAATTATACACCCAAAAATATAATTTATGCACTATTTTAATAATTAATTTAATACACAAAGATGTAAATTCATGAAGAACATTTAATATAATTAACTAAAAATAATAAAAAATTTCTACAATAATAATTAATGAAAATTTTAAATTAAATTCTAAAAATTAGAGTGTTTACACTACTTTAGAACATAAGCCATTTACGTTTGCACGGGTCTAAAGGGTAGTGCAAAGAGTAAAACCGTACAGGGACATATCGAGGGACATAATCTATGGGACAAGCAGTGTAAACATATGAAGCAGTGCACTACGAAGAGTATATAATGATCTACTCGAGGCATAGTGGGGTCTACTTGCACGAAGCTAAGGTAGCATACGAGGGTCCAACAATAAGCCAAGTTTTATTTTCATGTTCTAATACAAGCAATACAAGCTGGAATTATTCCCTTAGCTAGGTGCGTTGTACTCTTTATTAGCATCCAAGGGGTGATTCACCTAGAGACTAGCATGTATTGTCCATATTTTAAGTGTGCTGGCTAAGCAAAGACAAGTTCATCGTATTCACCTACCTTAGCAATGATTCATCTCGGTCGAGCGATACTCCGAGTGGTCCTTTGAAAGTCTAAGTCTGAACTACTGAACTAGTCTGGAATCCTTTGCCTCAAACGAATCTTCTTGCTGAGTAAAATGGGTCGGGTCGTTGCACTTGCACCGTTTGAATCGGCTATCCGCTTGAACGGAAAATGGTCGTTACAAAGGAGGTATTGGACAATCTTTAAGTACACAGTGTGAGTGTTATTACATCCATTTACGCCAGTTATTTATGTGTTCTACATATTACTAATTTTTTTAGTTTATGATGTAGGTCAATTGGGCACCATATAATGGGATGAGGGACTCTCATCCTCGGAACGACGTAACTTTCTACCATGGATGCATACGTGCCTTTGACTGTGTAGAGTCGTATCATCCCGACCGTGTGCTTCGACAATTTGACCTACTCCAGAAGATACCTGATTTTTCTTTGATTCCAAGCATTGTCTGTCGGGAAAATACGGGCTAGAAGTACAAGCTAACGTGGGATATTTTGGTAGGCTACTTCCGATACAGGAGCAGCCATGTACTGTCTACCAAAGTCCATGGGAGAGCTGCAAACCCCGCATGGGAGTTTTCAGACGATTATATGGATTGGTATAGGACATTTTTACATCCTATCATCCAGGATCCGAAGAACGTCTCTACCGCCATCGGTACTACATCTACCTAGACAGGGCCATAACCATGGAAAATGATCAGAAATGCTTTGGGATATTTAGAGCCGGTCTACCAGCAATGGGTAGAGAATGAAGAGGGCCTAGACACATCGATCTTAGTTCCATCTTTAGTTGGCGCTTATCATGCTTTAAAGACCGAACCCGAAGAACCATTAGAATCTTCGAATTGGACGTCTACTAGTAGGAGTCGAAGGCGTCGTAGATCATAGATTTCTGTATTTTGAAATGTTATGTGGTGAATCGTGACTTTGAAATTGTCATATAATATATTTGTGACTTTGTCGTTGTGAATTGTGACTTTGTTGTTTCTTTGTAGTGAATCGTGTCTTTGAAATTGTGATTATGTACTGCTCTGTTCAAATTTGTACTTGAAAATGACTTGTAAAGTGATTTCAAAATTTGTTCATGCAAAGTGATTTCAAAATTCTGAGAAAAATTATGATTAATGTTTAAAAATGTACTGTTCGACCAGTACTGGTCGAACTTAGGCCTATTGTTCGACCATTACAGGTCGAACAGTCAAATATATTTTTGGCTGATCTTGGTCAAACTTGTTTTAGACTGTTCGACTTGTAATGGTCGAATAATAGACCTTTGGTCGACCGGTACATTTTCAAGCCAATCTTACAGAATATGTCGAATTACACACCACTTTGCATATACAATTATTTTGTATTTTCACAGAATATGTCAAATTTTGAGTCTTTCATAAGTCACATTTTGCAATCCAATACAATTTCATAATTAAAAATTTAAATTACATCCGGATAATACTAATCGTCCAAACTAATCGGATCACCATCAAAAAATGAGCTTCTGGATGGAACAATTTTACGATACTTTTCAATCTGTTGTTTATAAATTTTGCCCCAACCAGCAGCACATGAAAGACGCAAAGTAGACCATCTGTCGATAATGGGTAGTAGCGGTGCATCTTCGGCCAAATTTATCTACATATAAATAATAACATGTCAATATAATTGATGTTCTTAATACAACCTAAAGCTTGCATTAGGAAATAAAATTTACCACGATGAATAATTTGTATCAACAAATACCATGCATACAAGCCGAGGGTTCGTTGAAACTTTTGTCCTCATAGGTAGAAATATAACTTTAGTTTGCTCGTGCATGTGGATGATGGCCATGTTGTAGGCCGACGCTGCCAAGTAGTACATATCGGGGAATGACCACCAGTACTTACTGTCATAAACCTGTGCTACGAAGAAATTCAAAGATTTAAATACTTTTTTCGGAGACTGCTTAATCAAGTTACATTTACGATCTTTGGACGAGGTCGTTACGAACTTTTGGCCAGGATTCCTCCCCCAACCCTAGTGCATGGGCTATGCATCGAAAACCACAATGTCCATCCCCTAGTACATTTTTCGTACTCAATACATACGGATGGTGTTGAGGTGGAACTTGTCCTATATATGCAAGATCGGTGGCATTGCATGATGACTGACGTTGAACCGGTTGCTTTTTCCTTCGGATGGAAGTGAAAATTGGTTTTGCCGAAGGGGGTCCATCGACAATTAGAGTTTTCTCGAACGGTGAACAACTATCGTGAGCGGACTCAACAATTTCAAATTTTCTTGGTTCACGTTTTGTCGAATTTGAAGTACGAACATTTGTTTTACTTGGCCTACCAAGAGGTCGTTTGTGGACCACCGGTTCAAGCAACGAAGATATCGAAGGAACTGATATCTCCCAAAGTCTTTTCAGCATCAACAACCTTTAGGAATTGGTAGCCGCGTCAAACATATAATTAATATTACACATGGTCTCCACCCAACGGCTTTAGACATCTGCATCAGCTACACTGTCTGTTTTGGAGGGTTCATAATCAAACTTCCTCCAAAATCTGTCAACCATATCGAGCTGGATAACCTAGCCATCCCGTTTCAACTCTGCAAGTTCATGTGCATAAGATAACCCACAAGTCCTCCTCAACACACAACCACAAAGGAGAGGATCTACACTGGTATTATCTATACCCTTTATCTCGTCGAAAATCATACCAAGAGCATAATGAGACATCAATCCTCGAATAATCTTGAATAGGGGAGAACTATAATGATGTGGTGCCATATCAAGGCTTATCTCAAATGAGGCCTTAATTTGGTTGTGTGACGTGATCAGCAAATCATGTATCATTTTCCATGAGATCTCAAAAGTTGATTGACTAGTGCCCAATTATTTTTTCAATTTTGCATGTGCACTCTCCGCCATGTGAGTGTAAAATTCATAGAGTCAAAATCGTACTTTATATCGTAATTAACATTTATATATGCAAAGTATTGTTTAAAGACACGTACCTGCTACTTGTCGTGTTCTCAAAATGCATCACATTGTTAGTCCAATATGAAACGAATCTTTCTTTATACGGCTCTATCCAATTCTTAATGGCATAATTAACTGCTTTTGGATAATCGCAGTAATCTTGCTCCAATTTTCTAAGTAACTCATTGAATCTCGGTTGATCTTCAGCAAGAACAACGAATTCCATGAGTTATTAAAACAATCACACTTCTCCTGGGTACGAAATAACTTCTTGCAGTTGGCCAAAATATTCTTGTTAATATGCCACCGACATAGAAAGTGTGTGGAGGTGGGGAACGTAATGCTTATAGCATTCATAAGTGTCATCTCACGATCAGTCATAAGCATGATTGATCTACTAATCCTTTAAGCGTACTAAGCGCCCATCTATAATTGTTCTTCCGTCCGGCCTCCAAATAAACACATGCCACAGAAAATGTAATATTTGTGGATGTGACCCCTACCACTTCCAAAAGTGGCATCATATACTTGTTAGTCTTGTAGGTACAATCCATCAATAAAATATCGAGAAAAGCATGCACAAATCCACACTAGTCGGGTGAGCATAAAAAAGATCCTTCACCCTATCGGTTTGCTCACATCTCCTATTTAAATAGTAGTACTTTTTCGACTCCAACTTTTTCAACAAGTATTGCATTTGAGATAGGCCTCCATGTTCGACAACTCTATGCTTTTGCCGAGCATTTTAAATTGTCTTCAATGTCGACTCATTCTCACTAAAATATTCCTTCAACGTGCTCAATATATCTTTTGGCCTTGTATTGTTCTTCGACAAGTCTTTGACAAGTTGATCTTCAGCGGGTGTTAGTCGACCGACATATGAGTGTCCAACCAAATTTTGTCCCATTGGGTGATTATGTGAGCCGCATATAACTGTCAATGACCATTGTCCTAGGTCATTAAATTTCACTACCTTCAATTGAAACGGACATTCACATTTTTTCGTGCCCGTAAGCCTTTCGTGTCTTGGCTTCTTGTCAATGTTCGCCAAATTTGCTTGAGCAACTTTTGTCTTAGGAGGCCGATATTTACCACGACACTCACAATCCAAAATTATGCGAGCTCGCCTTCCACCATCCCCGCTATCCGATCGTTTAACCAAAACGACCATAATATGACGGCTTCCTACCGTATAAGCCCAACTCACCAACGATTCATGATTGTCAAATATCTCATCCGTCCAAAATTCTTCTGAGAAATCAAGTTGTTCATACATAGGATGGTTAATAATGTTCATCTCAGTATTCATTTCAGTGTCCTTTGGAATATTTTTCTGTAAAGAAAAAAACCTACAGCTTAATAAGTTGAACAAAAAAATGAAATAAAAAAACACAATGTTCGACCAACATTAGTCAGGCATAGCTCTTATGTTCGACAAATACAGGTCGGACACTAACCGACTTGTTCGGCAATCATTGTTCGAACTATGCATGTCTTGTTTGACCTCTGCCAGTCAAACTGTTACTGAAATGTTCGACAAATACAGGTAGAACAGACAGTGGTCCGTTCTACCAGTATTGGTCGTGCTCATCATAATTTTTTTTTGGGGTCCAACACTTCTCATACACTACTTCAAACCGAGAAATTACGTAAAGAGAGAACGTACATTGTGTCTTTGAAGTAAACTTTCTTTCTCCATGATGCCTTCTTCACAATTCCAATGTAGGGTTTTAGGATTTTTGAATTTTTGGGTTGGGTTAGAGAAGATGAAAATTAAAGAAGGAAGCAGAAGATGACTAGTGTGTAGGAGGGAGGCTGGTGGAGTGTGCTTAGTAGGTCATGTGGGTATATGGGTCTTTTAACATGAATCTATTTTTCAACTTAAGTTATGTGGGATGTGTTTAGTAGGTCATGGGGTGTGAATAGCCGGGCTCTTTAGGATATTTAGATGCAATTAAACCTTTGAAATACATGTCATTATTCAAGCATAAATTAATTAATATTTAATCAAACTTATATGTCTAACAAATTTAAGAGTAATGCTACAGTTACAACCAAATGCTTACAACCCTCTTACAACCAGAGTCACTGATAGATGGGGTCGGGTGGGACCCACCTATCAGGGTGGGGGAGAGTGGTTGTAAGCTGGTTGTAAGCATTTGGTTGTAAACTTAGCATTATTCCAAGTTTAAACCTTATTTGTATTGGAAAACAGATGCGGATATATTATCATATCCATATTCGCTTTGCATGCTCCCCTTTGTACTACAAACAAAAGTAATGCAGTTGGAGGATCAAAAGAAGGGATATTTCCATAGGTATTCTAGATTGGTGATTAGTACATGAGGGAGGAATGAGGATCAAAGAGAGTTAGCTCAAAGAAAAAACAGTGTAAGCAATCAATAGTAATGGAATGACGAGTGAGTAAAGTTTGTGATGAAAAAAAGAAATATTCTTCCCACTAGTAGCTAGTGTACCACCACCTTAAGCTTTCGTCCATCACCAAAATAAAACAAAAGACCAACACCTCACCTCTCAAACTCACTTACATTTGCTCTCCTCTCCTCTCCTCTTCTCCGAACTCTTCTCAAGAAATCCTTCTCCGAACTCTTCTCAATGGCATCAGCAGAAGAAACTCCAGAGCCACTCAAATACCAGGTACTAGTACTAGTACAACTACTACTACTACATATCTAAGCCTAGCCTCCCATTTCTCATATGGGTCTTCATGAATCTTATTCTATTGATCACACTCACAGACATGGGTCTTGAGAGTCCCCATCCACTGCCAAGGCTGCAACAAGAAAGTCAAGAAGCTTCTCCAAGGAATCGATGGTTAGTTAGTATGTAAACCCGTCAATATCGCTACTCTCAACCACTATATATATATATATATATATATATATATATATATATATATATATATATATATATATATATATATTTTTTTGACGTGTCTGTGTCGTGTGAAATACGTGGATGACATGACACAGGCATCGAGTTTGCAATATTCGTACGTTGCCTCTCGAGATCTCTTTTAAAAATCATCGAAAATATTTGATCTAGCAGGAGTTTACAAGACGACAGTCGATTCTCAGCAGCAGAAGGTTACGGTGACCGGGAACGTCGAGGCAGAGGCCCTGATCAAGAAGCTGGTCAAGACCGGGAAGCACGCCGAGCTCTGGCCAGAGCCAAAACCCTCTAACCCTGATTCTAGTAACAACAACAACAACAATGGTGGCGGTGGCGGTGGCGGTGGCGGTGGCGGAGAGAAGAAGAAGAGCAAGAACAAGATCAACAACAATAACAATAACAAGCAGCAGCCTAATGAATCATCAGAGGAGCCCGAAACTAAAGACCCTGAATCCGATAAAGGAATCGCCTCTGCAGCCAAGCCCGACAATGAAGAGTCTGAAGCCACTGACGAGTCTCCTCATCCCGACAAGAAAGACACCAAGCCCGCCTCTCCTCCGGCGGAGAAGCGCTCTGGCGGTGGCGGCGGGAAAAAGAAGAAGGGCAAGAAAGGAAACAACGGTGGCAGCGGAGGTGGAGGTGATCAGGAAATGACAGAAGAGAGTCAGAAAGCGGAGGTGGCGCCGGTGGCAACTGGGATGTCGGCGGTGCAACCTCAACAGGCGTATCATTATCCGATGTATCAAGTGCCCGGCGGCGCGCAGACGACGCACGTGATGAGCTGCAACACCGTGCGGCCGCTGGCTGCAGGATCTTACTACATTCCTTCCGCAGCGGCAGCGAGCGCAGCGGCTAGCTACGACATCTTCAGTGAAGAGAATGCCAATGCCTGCACTGTTATGTAAGTGGCAGGGTCCCCGGCCAAATGTAGTAGTTGTCATATTATGATCAGTGTGCTATGCTACTAATAGTGCTATTATAGATAGGTAATAGAGGACTAGCTTGTTACTTGTTAGCTGCTCTTGCTTCTTAGTTCTTAACCTTACATTTTGGTAATAAAAATCTTGGTCTCATCATCAGTTAATTTCTGCATTATCAATGTTCTTCGCCTTCTGCTACCATGCATATGGATGATCTACAACCTATGTTGCATGGAGTGTCCGACACGACATCAACCGTTTGTATTATGGCTAGTGAATCTCATCATCTACTAATGGCCAACAGAAGCAGACATGAAAGTTAAAGATCTTGGTTAAGTTGTACCGTAAAAATACACTCATTTCTCTGTACTCAAAATTTTAAATAAAATTTATAGATTTTGCTTTGTTTCTAGTTGTCACGTTCCAGTACCGAAATATGGAGACGGTCATGCATGGCCAGCTCTCCCGTACAAGATATAGAACGTCGTACGGTGGTCACGACTGTAGAAAGACAAGGGGGTGCATGCTACAATCAAGTCTTCTAGGATCTCAGAACAACTATGTTTCAATCATTCAAACAAGTAACAACAACATAGAACATGTGAGATAAAGCCGTAAGGCGTCTCAAACGTTCCATCGAAATGTTCTAGAGATCTAGCCATCAAAATGTTAGGCTAGCAGAATGTCAATAGTTACACAACCGAGATCAGCTGCAATCTGATTATATTACAGTTATGTAAAAAAGAACTGATATCCAGACAAGTCGACTAACAAGTGCCGGTGGCTAAACGCCCAAAAGAGTAGAATGTTCAAGATGAGAGTGATCAAGAAATTCACTCGTGCCCTTAAGCGACCATCCGTCTGGTGCGCATCATCGTAAGGGGGGTAAGTTGGATCCTCTGGTGCTAGCTCAAAATATGGCCATACAAAACCAGTTGGGTTAGACTCCAAATAGCAAGTACTACAAGGAAGAACGAATGAAGAAACAAAAATCAGATCAAGCATATAGTGCAAGGGCCAAGAATTATTGGCGCGTGCCCCATCTTTGGGATAATATGGCACTCCTTCACCAAACAAGAACAGAAAATGCCATGCTACCGAAGATAAGGTACGTCCCATGATTATGGTCAAGATAGACTTCTGTGTCGTAGTTCGGTCCATATTCCATCATAACATAATGACTCAACTCCCCAACCAACCAAGGACAGAAATTGAATACCACACTATGACAGTCCATGTCCTAAGCTACTAGTAGAACTACAATCACAACCAAGTCAGGTTAGAACGGCCAAACAATGTTACGACTTGTTATGTGGAATCTGAATTATTCCAGATATAATAATAATAAGCATCCTCAGATCGTGCCATGTCGAGCAGGACTAACCGAGCCAATACTATACAAGCAGAAAATCACGATCGCACCAATTCTCCATAGAGCCATCGAGCTAATTGTCGCACCAGTTCCCCGTAGGGCCACCGCGCTAATAAATCAATAACAGTTCCAACATTCCTATAGAAAAAATGTTGGCTTGGTCTATTTCACTCCACTACATGTGAATGGTATACAATATCCGTGGTGGCCAGCCTTGCACACCATAAAAATTATCACGGGGCGGCCCATTGTAAACCCCCTCACCCAGAGATTTAGCTATTTTAATTTAATATAATATTTAGAATTATTATTTTTATTATTAATTAGGATTAAGTAAACAAAAGTATCCTTTAAAATTATTTTCCATAGCTTTAATTTTTAGGAGCACAACATTTATCATTATATCTAAACAAATTTTATATGCTTGATCTAGATGAGCCCACCTTAATTTATGATTATCATATCCCACTCAAACACATCTCCTTGTGCTCTATTTTTAATATAAAATATTCGGATCAAAAACTCAATTTTTAGCACCTACAGTGCAACCGTTGACCATTCCAATTTAAATTGGAGATCAAATTTTGACCAATTCTTTTGACCTAATGCATGATCATGATCTAAACTAGGTCTAAGACACACATGATACATGTGTCCCACTCTATTGAATCTCTATGTGCTAGCTACCCTCAATAGTCACAAATGATCAATTTTTTAGTGAACCGGACCAACCTAGATAAACTAAACCGCAACGACCTGAACCTGACCCAACTAGAAGTAGTTGGACTTAACCTAGGTTGACTAAGCTAGGTTTGACCATCCATATTAAATATTATTTCAGTTTTGGACAGCCATGGGTTTATTAAATTATTAGGGTGGAATGTGAAAGAGAAGGGGTTATAACTTGTGACATTTTCTTACCCCATTGGTAACTCTAAATCCTTTTCCTCCCCACTAGGCTTTCCATAACCCCCTCTCTTTACCTTCCCCATTAAAACCACCTAAAGTAAACTTCTTTCTAACTCTCTTCCTCACATTTTCTCTTCACAAACCATCTCCAAACTCCTTCTCTATCTCCCTCCATACCTCCATCTATCCAACCCTACCCAGTTTGAATCTGAATTCAGCAACACCCCCACCAAGCCGGCCCTATCTCCCTCCACAGTAAGTATCTTTCTCTCAAATTTTTTATAATTCTTCCTCCCCCTGTTCTTATCATTTTCTATTCACAAACATTCCATCAACATTCACTCTAAGTTCCTCAAAATATCCCTCCATCAGAGGTGTCCAGGCTGAATCTGAATTCTGTGTATCCTCTTCTCAGGCCACTCCACCACTTCCATAGCCTCCAAACTACCACCACAGTATCCAAATATCCTTCCCCTACCTCTCCTTAATAAGTTTAATTTATAACTCAGCACCTAAATCATCCCACAACTCCCCCAAATACCCCCTACAAAACGAAGATACCATGCTGAACCCGCCAGCAATTGCACCACTTTAACACATTGTTGCCACCACTTCTAGAACCAAAACTCCTTCAAAAACACCATATCTTCATACTATACCTCTCCCCGAATCTTTCTAAGTCCCAAAGTACTTGGAGAAATATTTTGAAGCTCCGGACAACAGCTACGAGACGAAGTGTCCAAATCTGGACAGATTTGTGTAAGCAGTGCACAACCCTCTTTTGCCTTCCCATTTCACTTTGGTAAGAGCTCCAACTCCTCCTAATCAACCCTTTCTACATGTACTTCATATCCCTATTAAATTTCACTAACTTTCTATTCATATTTTTTATGATATTACACCAAGAACACTTATTACTTCTCATGTCTAGACTTGAATATTTTTTAAGCACTTGTTGTCCTATTCACTTTGCCATGATCTAAAATCCAAGAAACCACTTGCAAAATATATTTTTTACTCTAATTTTCACTAAATTTCAGAATATATAAGTTTTGTTTAGGGTGCTATATATAAATAAATGCATGGTTGAGACATGATTAAATGTTGTGCAACTAGTAGTACACTTTGTCTAGGTTTTGTGATAGCTAGTTTTATTGTTTATAAACACTATGTTGGAATGTAGAAGATGCCATGCTAAGGTTGCTCACTATTTTTAGTTGTGTTTGCACACATGTTTCATGACAAATACAAGTTAAAAATGAGATATATGCCATAATCTTATTATAAATTCAGATTTGACTTGTCTATGTATACTTGACATTTTGTAGTAGAACGAGAGTTGTATATAGTTGGATGAATGGATATACTTGAGAAATACAGTTTGTGATGACCCTAACTTGACCTATTGTTAATGCTCATGTGCATGTTTTAATAGACAAAACTAACCCTAGGTTGGTTAACATAGTTTGACACTTAGTGAATACCAAGGTTGAAGATATGTTGTATATGGAAATCTAGTGTGAGAACACCTAGTACCTACATAAACTTTCATTATAACCATGTTTATGAGACTTGATGATGTTATGTGACTAGTAGGATTGATGTTTACACACTTTCTTGGTCCTTGACTAGTGAACCTTAGCCAACCTACTTTGTTAGAACCCCTAATTATTTTACTCTAAATAACTGATGGCATTGTATAAGTTGTATCCTTGATTAATTTAGACAATAATTGTCTAATGATTAAAGACGTATAGTAGTTGTACTATTGTGCATGCTTAGTGAACCATGTCATAGTGACTGATTTTATGATATTATATATTTAGGCTCTTGGGATCGCACGAGCGTGGATTCCAGAGCAGGTTCGTTGTATTATCAGCTTGGAGTTACAGGCAAGTGTACATTGCCAAACTTGCAGTAATTTCTTTGATATTATTTGCTTGAGTTATTTATATATATATATATATATATATATATATACTTCTGTGATGTACCTATTTAACTTAGGACCGTGAGATATTGCTTAACGTCCGAACAAGATTCGGGTGTCGACGCCGTACGCGGAATCATGTAACGTCACTTAGAGAGTTGATACCACGATCCAATATATTTTTACGTGCTTGCTTTATCAAGTACGTCATACCATAGAACACTTGACACTATTCATGTGACAGAATCTTTCCTGAGTTATTCGTGGTGATTCTGTATAGGCTTACAGGATTCATGACATAAGACTTGCATATACATAGATATCATTATGACTCACTGTACTAGTTAAAGGTCATGATCTTGCGTGTTATGGACATGAGTCATCGTGGACATGAGACATATGATTACATTGGGTGGGGAGAGACACACATGCTACAGGCTAATTATATATATATATTTTATTATTGAGGTAATTTAGTCTATGTTCCAGAGCTTGGCCCATTACGTGATATTACTGCTACGGGCTCCCCGACAAAGAGCTTGTAGTAGTTTCAGCCTGAGTGTCATGCCCCAGTCCCAAAATATCGAGGGACTAAACACGTGGCAATGGCCAGCAGCACACACCGATGGGCAAACCCAATTTAATGGACCCATCAGGGTGTACTTAAGCTGTAATACAACAGTATGGGCAATGGTACTAATCTCATCCACAGAAATAAATAAAAATAATATTAGAAATATAAATTAACAGCAAGTCTCAATAAAATATAACTTGGGGAACAACCCGATAATAAGTCGGGTACAATAGTCAAGATACAAGAATAAAGATAACAACAGCAAATACTGAGTATGGATAAAGCATATACTCAGAAGAAATCATCGGCGATCACGTCAACTTTTGGATCTGGTACTGCTCCAGTGTATGCACATGTTCCTGCTTCTGCTCCTGCTAATGCTCTTGTCTCGTATACCTCGAGATAGATCTCTTCTGCTAAACCTGGGGACATAATCCCGATTCAGGTCCTCAGGGGACATAGCAAGGTACAAGAATAACTCAAGCCATAATAAATGCAGTACAATAATAAATGAAACAATAGGGTAAACTAGGTAACCAGCTATATGAAATACAAGTGAGAGCATCACTAGACTTAGGCTGAGACTACTACAAGCTCTGTGTCGGGGAGCCTGTAGCAGATATACTATGTAATTTACTATGTAGTGGGCCTATGGCACAATAATAAATTTATATATAAAATTAGCCTATAGCCTGTGTGTCTCTCCACACCGAATGTAATCACACGTCTCATGTCCACGATGTCTCATGTTTATGTCACGCAAGATCATATCTAATGCAGCAAGTCATAATGATAGCTAAGCACATGCAATATCTATGTCATGAATTATGTAACCTATACAGAATCACCATGAATGTCTCAGGAAAATTCTGTCTCATGAATAGTGTCAGGTGTCTTGGGTTATGACGTACTTGATGATGCAAGCACGAGAAAGTATAGGGTTTCGATATCCAACTCTAGGTGACGTTACACAACTCCGCGTACGGCGTTGGCACCCGAATATTATTCGGACGCTAATTAATGTCACACGGTCCTAGGTTAAGTATGTACATCATATAAATAAATCAAGATAACAATATAAAGCAGGTACTGCAAGTTTGGCAAGGTACACTTGCCTGGAATTTGATTACCAACTGCTGCTCTGGTATCCGCAGGATCTGCAGGTACTCCTCCGGTTGCTGAAATAAATATTACCATCAGGTTCAAAAGATATCAAATAGCTAGAATTGTATGTCCTTGAGTCCAATTTGAACACATGGGCAAAAGTGATAGTTTCTGATCAAAGCGGGGTCCACATGTGGCCCGCTTCGCACCAAAAAATGTGCCAAAGACAATATTCTCCAAATTCATCAAACTTAGTGTCCACAAGTTTAGAATGACGATACGAACCCAACGGAATATCCAGAACTGGATTCCGATGAGCCGATCACAAAATCGCCCGTCAAGTGGAGCCGTGGGGCCCACGATATGCGATTTTGTCAACGTTCTCAGAATCGAACCAAACATGGGTCACAAGACCAGCGTATTGCTACGAGTCCGATGGCGTAAGTTTCGTTTTGATACGACGTGCGTACACGAAGTTACAATGAGTTCCAGAACAAGACCGATATGGGGTGTTGTCAACGAATACGCGTTGATTCCGGTGTGCACGCACATCCAAATCAATTTTTGTGAAATCCCACACATCCGTATTAACGGCGCGCACCTTTCAGTGAAGTCTGCACACGACCAAGTCATCCCGTTTAGCAGGGCGCACCCAGTTCCGGGAAAAAATAGGGTATCTATTTTCCTGATTTTGGATCTCAGTTTGCGATCGCCACAGGACGCGATACCCCGAACAAGTTGCACGGGTGTCGAGAGGGTCACACAGTCTATATGTCACAGCAGACGAAATAGAAAATGGGACAGCGTGGAGAGAGAAACAGTCACCTGTACAGGGCTCCAAAGAAGACTGAAAAATGCGATTCCGCGAGGGGGAGCGACGCGGCACGGCCGGCTTGCTGGTGGCGGCGGCTAGGGCACGGTGGAGATCGGCGCTGGTCTTCATCGTGGCAGCGCTGGAGTTATTTTGGCTGCGTTGGTGACAGCCGGGGCTGCTACGGGTCGTAGGCGGCGGAGTCCGGTGGAGTCGGAGGCGGTGGAGCTCGGGTGGCCAGCTGCGGGGTCGTCGAGGCTCGGGCGGAGAGGGATGGCCAGCTGTCGAGGCTCGGGGCGGAGAGGCGCGGCTGCTCGCGGTGGTCCAGGTGCAGCGGGGAGCGGCAAGGTGAAGACGGGGAGGCCCGGGCGGTGGCTGAGGGTGAAGGGGGTGTTTGCGGGTTTTATAGGAGGCGGACGGGAGGGGATCCGGCGGCCGTTTGCGGGGAGAGGAGGAGATGGCGGAGGCTGAGCGGCCGGGAACGGTTGCGGGGAAGCCGGAGGGTCACAGCGACGGAAACGACCGGAGAAGACGATCGGGCGCGGCGATCGGGATTCGTTCAGTTAGGGATTCACTATAGCGGGGCGGGTAGGCGGGTTGGGTCGGGTTTTAGAATCGGATCCGACCCGATCCGATAGGTAACGGGTTCGGGTCGGGTCAGAGCGTCGGGTCAGCTAACGGGTCCGGATCTGACCCAATAAGGATTGGGTCCGATTCAGGTTGGTTCAGGATTCGGTTCAGGGTTTAAACCGGTTCGTTTAATCCGGTTCAGGTTGGTTTATTTTGGTTTAATAAATAACTTAGTTTTTAGGTCTTTAAAAATGGTTTCGGGGTCCAATAAATTCCAGGAAAATTACCCTATGTCTAATATTTTATTTTACACCAAAAAATATTATTTTCATAATATTTTAATGTTATTTAAAATTATTTAATTCCAGAATACCTCGATTTTAATTAGTTAAAAAATTCCAAAAAATTCTGAAAATTTGTTTTTAAATTTCAGAAAAATCTGGGAGTTTACAATCTACCCCCCTTAAGAGGATTGCGTCCTCGCAATCAAAGAATAACCGGTCAGCAGAGATGACACGATTTGCAAAACAGGTTCGAAGCATGACACCATCAAAGAATCATGATCAAGGAGAATCTAAGAATGAGGGTTTAAGCAAAAGACATAGGGAATGAAAAACATTATTTCCCTAAGCAATGAAAGTTATGCAAATTCAAGCGTGAAGAAAATCTATCTAAAGCAAGAAAACTACAGCTTTTAGAAAAATTAGGTTATCAATTATTAGCAAGTTCAAAATACCAGTTTTAAGGCTAAGGTCATGAACTAACAGGCATGTGCTAAAGCAATACTAGGAATAGATAACTATGAAAAACTTACGCGCATTTACTACTCCACAAGTCTGCGCGTCCTCCAAGGTTAGCGCAAAAGCTTGTCCGTGTCCTTGTGGTGGATTCCTCTAATGCTGCTGGGCCTGCTGGAAGAGTGCTGCTTGTGGTGCCAAGGGTGGCCTCGGCTGATACCCTCCTAGGGCTAGTGGTCTGACTTCTCCAACTCCCGTTTGTGGTACTCCCAATGCTGGATAAACAGGCCTTGGTGATGGTAAAGCTTGTCTGTTTAACATTAGTGCTCCCTCTCGATGCTCAGGACAATCCTTGGCTAAGTGTTGATTGGATCCGCAAATCAAGCATAATGCCAACTTGCATCTGCATTCCCTCTCAATATGGCCTACCTTGCCATAGTATTGACATGTAGGTAGTATCTGCGGAGATGCTTTGGGTGGCTGGTGCATGTGAGGTCTCTTTGCAACTTCTTTCTGTGATTGTCTGGCTGGTGCTGATGTGGAAGGCCACTTCAGGCTGGTCTCTCTCCTGGTGACGCACTCCATGCGTCGTGCTGCAGCAAGGACGTCCGAGTAAGAAGTAGGTACAACAGATCCGATCAGTCTCTGTAGCTCGAAGTTTAGTCCGTCAAAGAATTTCTCAACCTTCTCTTCTTCTGTCGGGATCAGGGTTGGGGCAAAGCGACTTAGACGAATGAACTCCGCGTTGTACTCTTCCATTGTCATATTGTCTTGAGTGAGGCGATTGAACTTGTTCCAAAGTTCTGATCGAGCAATAGCTGAAATGTACATCTCCTGAAAGAGTCTGGAGAACTTCTCCCAAGTGACTTGGTCTGGTTTGAGCTGTGTCTCCTCAGATAGCTACCAGTGATGTGCATTGCCAGTTAGCTGCATTCTGACGGTAGTCATCCAACGTTCCCGTGGAAGCTCAGCTGCTTCTAATTGATGTTGAGTGTTGGTGAGCCACTCATGAACTTCAGTGGGCTCCTCCTTGCTTGAAAAGGTGTAGGGCTTTAGCTGACGAAAATAGGTGATAGAGCCCGTCATTGGCCGTCGTGCTGGTAGATCTGCCTGCTCTAATGCGATTGCTAGGCTATGACGCAGAGCCTCGTGTTGAATCTGCTATTAAGCTTGCATCATTGCGTAGATCATTTGAAACATTTGTTGCCCGTCCATAGCCTGCCCTTGTGGGAATACGGGCATTGATGGAGTAAACTGTGGCGGAGGTAGCATGTCATCTCGCCGAAATCTAGAAGCATGCTGATTTATTTGACTACTTCGGTGAGTGGAGGGATCTCCACTCAATGGCGTCACTTCATCTTCTCCGTAGGTGGTTACAACACCTATTGGTGTTCTTGCAGGAGTTTCATCGTTTGCTCATGAATCTATTACTCTGCATCAAAATAAACTATAAGAGATGCACAGAGGAATCAATACAGGATGTAAGTCAAGAAATTTTGAATCCGATATAGAGATCAAGAACGATTCAATCAAGTGGATGAGATCCTAAAAACTTATCATATCCTTATTGCAGGCTTGCTCGGTCCCTCAGTTGAAACCGAAGCAATTTAGTCGTAGACCTGCATGGGCCACCACAAAAACTATGTCATGCCCCAGTCCCAAAATATCGAGGGACTAGACACGTGGCAATGGCCAGCAACATACACCGATGGGCAAACCTAATTTAATGGACCCATCAGGGTGTACTTAAGTTGTAATACAACAGTATGGGCAATGGTACTAATCTTATCCACAGAAATAAATATAAACAATATTAGAAATATAAATTAATAGCAAGTCTCAATAAAATATAACTCGTGGAACAACCCGATAATAAGTCTGGTATAATAGTCAAGATACAAGAATAAAGATAACAACAGCAAATACTGAGTATGGATAAAGCATATACTCAGGAGAAATCCTCGATGATCACCTCGTCTTCTGGATCTGGTACTGCTCTAGTGTATGCACATGTTCCTGCTTCTGCTCCTGCTAATGCTCATGTCCCGTATACCTCGGGATAGATCTCTTCTGCTAAACCTGGGGACATAATCCGGATCCAGGTCCTTAGGGGACATAGCAAGGTACAAGAATAACTCAAGCCATAATAAATGCAGTGCAATAATAAATAAAATAATAGGGTAAACTAGGTAACCAGCTATATAAAATGCAAGTGAGAGCATCACTAGACTTAGGCTGAGACTACTACAAGCTCTGTGTCGGGGAGCCTGTAGCAGATATACTATGTAATTTACTATATAATTTACTATGTAGTAGGCCTATGGAACCATAATAAATTTATATATAAAATCAGCCTGTAGGCTGTGTGTCTCTCCCCATCCAATGTAATCACACGTCTCATGTCCACGATGTCTCATGTCCATGTCACGCAAGATCATATCTAATGCAGCAAGTCATAATGATAGCTAAGCACAAGCAATATCTATGTCATGAATCATGTAACCTATATAGAAGCACCATAAATATCTCAGGAAGATTATGTCTCATGAATAGTATCATGTGTCTTGGGTTATGACGTACTTGATGATGCAAGCACGAGAAAGTATAGGGTTTTGATATCCAACTCTAGGTAACGTTACACAACTCTGCGTACGGCATTGGCACCTGAATATTATTCAGATGCTAAGTAATGTCACACGGTCCTAGGTTAAGCATGTACATCATATAAATAAATTAAGATAACAATATGAAGCAGATACTGTTTGGCAAGGTACACTTGCCTGAAATTTGATTACCAACTGTTGCTCTGGTATCCGCGGGATCTGCAGGTACTCCTCCGGTTGCTGAAATAAATGTTACTATCAGGTTCAGAAGATATCAAATAGCTAGAATTGACTGTCCTTGAGTCCAATTTGGACACAGGGGCAAAAGTGACAGTTTCTTGTCAAAGCGGGATCCACATGTGGCCCGCTTCGCAACGAAAAACTTGCCAGAGACAATATTCTCCAAATTCGTCAAACTTAGTGTCCACAAGTCCAGAACGACGATACGAACCCAACGGAATGTCCAGAACTAGATTTTGATGAGCCGATCACAAAATTGCCCGTCAAGTGGAGTCGTAGGGCCCACGATACGTGATTTTGTCAACATTCTCAGAATCGAACCAAACTTGGATTATAGGACCAGCGTATTGCTACGAGTCCGATGGCACAAGTTTCGTTTCGATATGACGTGCGTACACGAAGTTACAATGAGTTCCAGAACAGGGCCGATACGGGATGTTGTCGACGGATACGTGTTGATTCCAGTGTGCACGCACATCCAAATCAATTTCCGCAAAATCTCACACGTCCGTATTAATAGTGCGCACCTTTTGGTGAAGTCCGCACATGACTAAGTCATCCCGTTTAGCGGGACGCACCTAGTTCCGGGGAAAAATAGGGTATCTATTTTCCTGATTTTGGGTCACAGTTTACGATCGCCACAGGACGCGATACCCCGAACAAGTTGTACGGGTATCAAGAGGGTCACACAGTCTATGTGTCACAGTAGACGGAACGGAAAATGGGACAGCGAGGAGAGAGAAATAGTCTCCTGAACTGGGCTCCGAAGAAGACTGAAAAACGCGATTCCGCGAGGCGGCACGGCCGGCTTGCTGGCGGTGGCGACTAGGGCATGGCGGAGCTCAGCGCTGGAATTGTCGTGGCGGCGCTGGAGTCATCTTGGCAGCGCTAGTGGCGGTCGGGGCTGCTACGAGTCGTAGGCGGCGGAGTCCGGTGGAGTCGGAGGCGGTGGAGCTCGAGTGGCCAGCTGCGAGATCGTCGAGGCTCGGGACGGAGAGGTATGGCCAGCTGTCAAGGCTCGGGGCGGAGAGGTGCGGCTGCTCGCGGTGGTCCAGGTGCAGCGGGGAGCGACGAGGTGAAGGCGGGGAGGCTCGGGCGGTGGCTGAGGGTGAAGGGGTTGTTTAGGGGTTTTATAGGAGGCGGACGGGAGGGGATCTGGCGGCCGTTGGCGGGGAGAGGAGGAGATGGCAGAGGCTGAGCGACGGGGAACGGTCGCGGGGAAGCCGGAGGGTCACGGAGGCAGAAATGGCCGGAGAAGACGATCGGGCGCGGCGGTCGGGATTCGTTCAGTTTGGGATTCACTGTAGCGGACGGGAAGGCAGGTCGGGTCGGGTTTTAGAATCGGATCCGACCCGATCCGATAGGTAACGGTTTTGGGTCGGGTTAGAGGGTCAGGTCGGCTAACGGGTCCGGATCCGACCCAATAAGGATGGGGTCCGGTTCGGGTTGGTTCAGGATTAGATTCAGGGTTTAAACCGGTTTGTTTAATCCGGTTCAGGTTGGTTTATTTTGGTTTAATAAATAACTTAGTTTTTAGGTCTTTAAAAATGGTTTCGGGGTCCAATAAATTTTAGGAAAATTATCCTATGTCTAATATTTTATTTTACACCCAAAAATATTATTTTTATAATATTTTAATGTCATTTAAAATTATTTAATTTTAGAATACCTCGATTTTAATTAGTTAAAAAATTCCAGAAAATTTCAAAAATTTATTTTTAAATTCCTGAAAAATCTGGAGGTTTATATTGAGTACTAGTGATGCTCTCACTTGCATTTTACTTAGATAGTATATTAGTTTACCCTTGAGTATGTGACATTATACTATTTTACTTTGGCATGTTGTTTCTTGTACCTAGTTACGTCTCTCTGAGGACCTAGTCCCTTGCCAGTTTTGCAGCATAGACCATTGTGGAGCTTGCCTGGAGTTGCTGATGTGTGTTGCTTTATCATACAGGCATTGGTGATAGGTACTTATATTATTTCTACAGGAGTTATGGTTAATTATTCTTATTATCTATTCATCTGCTGATGTAGCCTAGTTTTATAGACTCATATTCCTTTCTCGAGTCTATTCGAGCTTATTTGTTACTAGCGGCCGACTTTAGCACATGTAGTTCATTATTGATATTTTATTCTTTATGTGGATTGAGACATTGAGATTTTAGTATTTATTTACCCTTATTATACAACTTATACGTATTCGAGTCGGACCAAAGTCTGGTCGAATGCGTAGCTGGCATGTTATGTATTCCGAGTCCTACGTATTTTGGGACTGGAGCGTTACACCCATCATGCACGATCTCGGGATGTCGTTCCCTCTCTATGTTCTAATCAGCTTTTATGTTACCTAATTAACCCTATAGTGATATAGAATTTTCTGCCGTGGCCACATGAATATTCTCCTTAATGATGTCGTACAGAGTACAGACACATTTGATACGAATCCATTTAATATAAGGAGTCAAGTCTGGATCCACCCAAATATAGATGCAATATTCAATCAAGCAATAACCTAGCTACGCTATGGTTTTGACCAATTATTATTTTTGTGCCAATAATTCAGAAATATAATATTATTGTAAACATCCAAATTTTCAGAATAAATTTTAATATAATTTTCCCGGATCTTTTCGGCAATTTGGATGAAGAACCAAGGTAATTATGAGTTAAAGATTTTTCAGGCAGTTTATTGGTGTTAAAATATTCTGGAAATAATAATTTATTGTGTAAAATGGAGAACCGGACGCATGGCATTTTTCGGTGAATTTATTGGACTCCGGAGCAACGATTTAAGGACTAAAAGCTATTGGTTTTTAAACCAAGCCCGAACCAACCCCGATCAAACCCACCATCGCGGGTCAGACCCGAACCGCTGAAGAACCCGACCCGCTACAAACCCTAGGCTGCCGTGAACACTGTAGCACAATATAAAGCTGTGCCTTGGAGTCCGTGCCCTAGGCAGCCGCCACCGTGAGAATTCCCTTCACAGCCACCTTGCTCTTTCCTCACACCGAGCCGACACCCACCTCCGCCTGGCCAAGTTCGCCGCCGTCTATTACCCCGTCACCAGCCAACCCATCCAGTCCCAACCCCCGGACGCCGCCGCCTCGCAGCCACTCGAACTCCTCCCAGACCCGACAGCAACCCCGCCGTCCCCTGTGTCCGACTTCGCAGAGGCGGTCAGTTGGATTCTCCCCCGACTCGACAAACGCTGCGTCAGCCGACCAAGGCAGCCGCCCCTCTGGTCGACCTCGCCTCGGAGTTGACCCAGCCCCGTCGCGGTCACGATCGGTCAACCTAGCCTAGCGACTGGACACAGCAACCCGATCGCAGGACGTGGAATTGACGCTTGGACACGTGAAAAACAGATTCACAGAGCCCTGTTCAGGTACCGATTTCTCCCTCATCGTAGCTCTGTTTTAGATTCTGTCAGTTGCTATGCGTAGACTGTGTAACCCTCTCGGTGCCCGTGCAACTTGCTCGGTGCATCGTGTCCTGTGGTGATCGCACACCGCGATCCAAAAACAGGAAAAACAATACCCCATTTCACCCCAGAACTGAGTGCGCCCCGCCAAACGGGACGACTTGGTCGCACGCGGTCTTTACCGAACCGTGTGCGTCGTCGATACGGTCGTGTGGGATTTCGCAGAAGTCGATTCGGAGGTGCGTGCACCCCGGAATCAACGCGTATCCGCCGACGACACCCCGTATCCGACCTTTCTGGAACACGCTATAACTTTGTGTACACACGTCGGATCGAGACGAAACTTGCGCCATCGGACTCGTAGCAATACGCTGGTCCTGTGACCCAAGTTTGGTCCGATTCTGAGGACGTTGACAAAATCGCGTATCGTGGGCCCCACAGGCTCCACTTGAAGGGCGATTTTGTGATCGGCTCATCGGAATCCAATTCTGGAAGTTCCATTGGGTTAGTACCATCATTCCTGACTTGTAGACACTGAGTTTGCAGAATTTGGAGACCTTTGACCTTGACACGCTTTTCGGTACAAAGTGGCCCACATATGGAACCCGCTTTGGCCCGGAAATGACCTTTTTGCCCCTGTGTCCAAATTGGACGTAAGGACAGGCATTTCTAGCAGTTTGATATTTTCTGAGACGGTTAGTGATGTTTATGACAGCTTTTGGAGTAGTACCCGCAGGATCCACGGATACCGGGACGATAGTTGATATTCAAACATCAGGCAAGTGTACCTTGCCAGACTCTGCAGTATTATTATATTTTTTCCTTGCTTCATTATATTGCTGTGCATGCTTAACCTAGGACCGTGTGACGTACTTAGCGTCCGATTATCAGTCGGGTGCCGACACTGTACGCAGTGTTGGGTACGGTCATCTAGAGATGGACATTCGTGACACTTTATACTCTCGTACTTGTCTTATCAAGTACCATATGACCCAGGACACTTGACACTGTTCATGAGACAGGGTATTCCCGAGATATTCGTGGTGATTCTGTGTAGGCTACAGGACTTGACAGAGATACTATTTCTATAGATACTTATGACTTGTTGCATTAGCTATGACCCCGCTTGACATGGACATGAGACGTTATGGTCATGATATGCGTGGTTACATTGGGTGGGGAGAGACACACAGGCTACAGGCTGTTTATATATATATCTTCTACTATTGTGAGGTCGTAGACTCTCGGAGCAGAGCTAGACACATTACTTGTTATTACCACTACCGGCTCCCCGACACAGAGCTTGTAGTGGCTCAGCCTGAGACTAGTGATGCTCTCACTTGCATTGCACTTAGATGGTTACATATTTACCCTGTTGCTTTATTTATTTATTATTGCTGCACTGCTTATTTATTTATTGGCATGAGCTTTCTTGTACCTTGCTATGTCCCCTGAGGACCTGGATTCGGATTATGTCCCCAGGATTCGAGGACGAGATCTATCCCGAGGTATACGGGACCGGAGCAGGAGCTGATCCAGGAGCGGTACCGTCACCCGAGGACGAGGTGTTAGCTGAAGACTTCTCTTGAGCATCCATGTTCATGCTCAGCATTTATTTATTTATTTCAGTCATTTATTTCTGGTCTGTTGAACCATTGTACTAGATATTTATCGGGTTGTTCCCCGAAGTACTTTGTGAGACTAGCTGATGATTTACATTCCTTATTTATTCTGTGGATCATATTTTATATCTTGTGTGGATGAGATTAGTTGTACCATGTTGTCGTAGACTTGTTATATTACAGCTTAAGTATGCCCTGATGGATCCATTAAATTGGGTTGTCCATCGGTGCGTACTGCTGGCCATTGCCACGCGTCCAGTCCCTCGGTATTTTGGGACTGGGGCGTGACAATTATGCACCGAGCATGAATCATCATGTCACGTTCAGTGTATATGTTGGCCAATGTCCCACACTCAGTGTACAATATAGCCTTTATAAACAGGCGAGCATGACAAGTGTATCGGCACGAATACAATAACCAAGTCAGGATACCAAACCTATCAGTTGGTCACATGAATCATGTTTGATCAGGTCAGGAGTCACAATTAATTAGGAATCTCATATCTTATATGATCGAGTCACGGTCATGAATGCCTCATCAATTCCTCAAATTTTGGAGTCATAGATCATCATTCATGGTCAAGCTCAACTAATCTAGAATAGGGATCAAGTGCACAACAGAACTCATGCATGCACAATCAATCACAAGATGTCCTGAGCCGACGCACTTTGCAAGTGCCAATATAGGCCAGTCAGGAATAGTGACGCACTATGCGCGAGCAAGCAACTTATGATGCACAAACATATAACACTAGGTCCCATAAGTCATGGCACAAAAGTCTATAACATGGCACACAAAATTGATAATAGAGCAGCGGGAAGATATGGCGCACAAATCAAAAATACAAGAATAGGCGCATTCTACTCATACAAGCAAACTGGCGCACAAAGCAATTATTACAAGAATAAGAAGTGGCACACCTTGCAAGTGTAAACAACTACAAGACAAAATAAGAGTCCCTAGGCGGCACGATAGTCGAGGTCCTCGGAAATTGAGATGTGCCAAAGTCAAGGCTCGCTTATTGAGGCTGAATCGGGCAAGAGTGCGCCAAGAGTTAACAAGTGCGTCGGGCCATTAATCCATCAAAATTTCACCAACCATTGAGCGTCCAAAAAATACACCAAGGGTTATGTGTATAAGAGCAGCGCACTTTTGATAGTTAATGCATAATGTGTCAATTGTGCGGCGGTCTGCTGATTTGGTTAAAAGTGTGGCAAGGAGAAAGTTGGTCAAAAGTGCGCTGAAAAGTAGACTAGTGCACTTTTGTTTGGTTCGTTCGATAATACATCAATTGTGCGCCAGAGGCTGAAATTCTCCAAAAGTATGCTAAGAAATTTTTTTCCAAAAATTCATCCCCTTAACATACTTTTGTAAGAAATTGGTAGTACTCTTAAAGTACGCACGAGTATGGAATGCGGGTCACATTCAATATGTGCCCATAGTGCAAATCCTCCTGTGTACTTCTTATCAATGTTCTTCTTCTCCAACTGACCCACCATTGATGCACTCTGAGCTCATGCTCGAGACTATGACAGTGCTCCATTCCTCAAGCAACAAGTACCAAAAATCAAGAAAAAATCTAAGCTCAACATCAGGGAACATCTTTTGAAAATATCTTATTTTTAGGGGATCATTCCGTAGAAAAATATACTCATGAAAACCCTCATAATAAAATCAAGATAAAATCATTAACCACCTCAAATCTGAAAACTCCAAGAACTAACTATAATGAGAACATTACTAGAAACTAATTACAACAACCATTACTAAGAATAAAACTATAGCCGATCATGTTTCTTCATATTTGCAAGATGTACTTGCATATGAAGAAAACCAGGAGCAAAAGAAGAGAAATAAACAAGTGAGGGGAGAGAATGAGAAAAAGGATATACATAGGCAAGTGGTTGATGGTGAACCGTCGGATCTCTCCAACAAATCTAAGCCACACACCCTACCTACCACCACCACACAATCATTATTAGCTAATGTGTTCCAAGCTTCCATTCAACCTGCACTTGAAGTATACCCAAAGTATGACAAAAATGAAAACATCTAGCAAAAGTGTGCCAACTTGAGTATATTCTAAGTATACGGGATAGGGGAGTGACACTTGTCACACCACGATCTTCTGCAGGCAATCGGCCATCCCCGCTAGGCGAGAATTACCATGCCAGTGCTCCTGCTGGACGATCACTTGACCCATCTGGACGTAATGTCGCACGAGCGTAAGCCGCGCCCGTGCAAGGCCATGATCCGAATAGGCGATAAAAGGTCTAAGCCACAGAGTCGCACAGATTGTCCGAGCGCAGTGGAATAAGAAACGCACATTGATTGGTAACAAGTTCACAGAGTCGCCAATAGTGGAAGCATTGAATAACACAAGTATAGAAATAAAATAAGCTCTTTATTGATATGAACAAGTGTTACAGACGGCGCTAGGCCGAGATTATAAGTCGCTCAAGCCTCTCTCTCTCTGAAATAGTAAAAGCGTGCCAAGTGGCTACATTTATGGAATAATACATAAGCAATGTTCCAATATTATGTCTTGTATATGTGCTTCAGTTCTGGACGCAACACTCCAAGGCTCCAGGGCAAACTCCATGCCTTAGCACGCACGAAGGAAGCATTTGCACTGAACGAGGTTCTTCCGCACCCTGCAAGCAATCTGGTGGGTTATCAGTACATGAATGCACTGGTGGGGAGGTTTCTCGCCCGCTCGACAAATCCAAACATGTTATATATGTTCCGTGCACCATCTATTAAGTTATCTTTCTAGTCTTTCCTTAGATGATGAATAGCCTAACTCGTGTGGCAGTGCGCCGTACGATATAAAGGAATATGACGAGACTTACCAACTTACCATTTGTCCTTCCCTATCCAAGGCAAACCAAGTTAAATCAAACACAAGCATTTATTATGAAATCCAGGTGCAAATAGCATATGCAAACACAAGTGTCATGAGCGAGATTATATTTTGGGTGCACGATTAGACGGATTATCAGGTGTGTTGCAGAAGATGTTCAAGTGCTCCATATGTACATGTGTATTATACTCATGATCGTTCATGTATTTCAGATATTCTCAATGCGATGCAATGACTCATATGCGGATAGCCGCTAAGCGAGGATGACTTATCTATATAAACAATTGTCGCTGGCATAGCTATAAAGGACGAGTGATTGTCGATGACGAGGATGGTATGCAACGAAAAGCACGTGAGGCGCTGCAATCCATCCCGTCCAAGCACATGAGACTTTCACCCTTCTAGCAAGAATAGTGCAGCGTGAAGTGCACACGCCATCCTGCTACATGTGACATGAGTTCCATCCGGATCGGATCGTCCCCGGTGCCCCGAAGAACGTCCGTGGAACAAGACCCAAAGATCTTCCTTGTTTCCAAGTTTTCCTCGACATACAAGTCTTGGGTCTTCCAAATTTACACAACTTGACATGATAATCCATGATTCTTTTTCTGAATGAGCATTTGCTCCACGAGCTGTGATTCTAGATTTGCTTGACATGATTCTCGTTAGATGTAAACTTGACATGATTCTCGTTCAGTGATCAACTTGACTTAATGCATTCTCCAAGTTCGTTGATTGCCTTGGCGACCTAACGGTCCCGGATACTTGCAGGTTCATATTGCATAGAAGGACTATTTGATAGTCTTCTGGCTAATAAGATGCATGCACAATACGCGATAGTGTTACTTGATTGTGGCATAAGTTTCATTGTGGCAAGTATTGGATCGATGCAATATTGCAAATTAACATATAAGCAGGTAAGCAATTCATTCATACGGACATAAGCATTTACTTTGGCACGGTCTATGGGTAAGGCGAGGAGTGAAACCGTAAAGCACTACCAGAATAATTCAAATTAGCGACGACTGAAAACATCGCTAAATGGCCCAAAAATATCGCTAAAAGAAATTAGCGACGTAATTAGCAATATTTTAATGAAGTCGCAGTTAAGCTAGTCGCTGACAGAAAAATGTCGCAAAATGTCTCTATAGCGACGTTTTCTAGCGACGTTTAGCGACTCAACGTCGCTAAATTAGACCAAGAGCAACCCTCCGTTGAATTTTCTGGGTTCGCCGACCCCTTCGGTGGAACACTCAACACCGGTAATTTAACATACCTTTAATATGAATAAAACAAAAACACAGACTTATAATAGTTCAAAAAAATAGACAGACCCGGAGCAACCCTCTATTAAATTTTATGGGTACGAAATATCACAAAAGTATATGAAATATCACAGTCACACAATAAACACAAAATAAAAGTATCATAGTCATACAAAAAGCACAATATAAAAGTATCACATTCACATAATAACCATAATAAAAGTATCACAGTTACACCATAAGTCTTATCCCATTTCTCAATCTCTCAAGGAAATCCAATACTCTGGGGCAGAACCCAGTCCCTCAGATACTTCGCATAGCAGCGTCTAGGTGATCAATCTCCTCTATAGGTGCTGGGTGACTGAAACTCCCCCTCTGAGCTGGTGCCTGCCCAACAATAGGAGGCACTACTTCCTCCTTAACATTAGAAGTTGTCACTTCCTCCTTAACAACCGCTTCCAATTTAATAGTAGGAGGTATATCTTCCTCCTTAACATTCACTTCCTCCTTAACAGTAGGAGGTATCACTTCCTCCTTAACAGTAGTAGGTGCCTCTCTCAAGCGACGTGCACGTGCTCGGGTCATGGGTGCCATCTAGATGAAAATAAAGAATATAATTGATAACAGATATAAATATACGTATCCATATAGTTAAAATAGATGTTACGTTCCACATTAAAAATACAGTACAAAATTTAGTTGTTATATGTTCATGTTATTATACTCATAGATAGTATTTTCTTGTTACAATTTAGACATTATACATTGTTAATAAACAGGAAAGAAATGGAATTGTGTAATGTATGGGTTCAACAGTGCATTTGATAGTGCTAGTAAGTAGTAGCTAGTAAAATATCTTTTAAGATAATGCTGTGAGGTTGAAGTATATTACATTGGTGAGCTAGTGGTAAATAGGAGTGCCACAAACATGTGAGTTGGCCTCTAGTTCACTATCATTTAGCTACGTTTTTTCACTAGTAAGTAGTAGCTGGTAAAATAATTAGCTAGATATGAATATGCAACTAAGATGTAATCCAACCTGTAAACTATTATTTACTTATTTATTTACTTTGAGGACTATGAGAAGGTGAATATGTGATCTAACAAACATGAAATATACTTATTTCTGTTTCTCAAACTAATAAAATTCTTGTCAGTTTCAAATTGTATATATGCTCTAACACATGAGATATAAATGAAGGTTGTCAGTCATTTAACTGTAGGTTTGTCTGCATTTTCCTCTGGATTTTTGTTTCTCTGATAGCAATTATAGTCATTCGAACTCAAACTATTTCTGCACATGTAGCGTAATATGCACTATGTAGAAGGATTCTACAAAAAATTTATCCCAAACCTTACACATTGTTCTATTTAAAGTCATAAAACTTAAAACCCTAATTACTATAATTTGATTCATCTACCTGAAACCTAACTGCAAATGCAAATCCTTTAGACTAACTTGCTAAAGGCTGATGAGTCTCTACTGGTGCTTCGACACCAACTGGTTTTGGTCTATTGCATTAGTAGAAAGCAAAAGAGAAAATAGAGTCTTTTCACTCGTTGGTCTCATGATATGTTGCACGGACACGGATAAATATAACATGGTAGGACACGGTGACACGGGCAAGGCACCTACTTTGGTGTGACTACTGTATTTTGGAGTGTGTGGTGTATCTGGTACGTGTCCGATACCGACATGACACGGCCCAGATTTTTGAGTGTCCCTGCTTTCTCGGTCTCAAGTCATCAGGTCATATGCAACGATAATGAGAACATATTCAACAATAATGAGAAAATAAAGAAAGATATACGTAACAAGAAAAGATGAGTTGTCATTGGTGAAGCGTTAAAGATCATGTGGGAGGATAGATCTGCAGTTGTGAATTATGATATCCCAATATTTAGCCCTGGGCCAGCACATGACAATAGCTAGTAATTGTGCTCCTCTGAGTACTCTCGCTCTCTTTGCTACGTTCTCTGTTTGATGTGGTAGTGGAAAGAGGGGAGGAGAACGAATGAACATGGAATGAGAAAAGTAGAATGGGAAATATAAATTAACTTATTGGTGCCCTGGCACTGCCATTATTTGTTGATCACTGCAAGAAGAAACTTGAGAAGGAATAAAGAACGGGAAAAAATATATAACTTATTGATGGGTTTGGCACTACCATTGTTTGTCAATCTCTTCTGTTGTTGGTTGAGCCTAGTAAGTAAGAGAAAAAAGTGTCAACTTGTTTTGTAAACTAGACAAATAAGTCTGTTTTTTGACCCCAAGAATGGTGTATCAAGCTTATGTTGCATGAAATTCAGACTTTTCTTGCCCTTAGCTTTTGTGTAATTTTTATAGAATCAAATACAAGTGATGACATGCACCATTTGGCTAATTTAGGTGGTTAACAATGAAAAATGGAATTCTTGGCAAAGTTCCACACATTCCCTAATTATAGCTTATTTAATTTCTCTATATTTGAAGAAGGATTTATGGCTAGGTTTGCGAGCCCGGGAATGAATGCTAAGCTTAAGTGTTTTACATGGGGCTAAGCTGATTAGATTTTGGATAGTGTACATGTGGAGTATAAAATTAAGTAAACAAATAACGATGCTATAATGATGGTAAATAAAAGGTTTTGACTTGTAAGTTTTTTTTGCAACAGAATAAAAACATCTCATATTATATTGACTTTCTATATAATAATATTCAAAATAGGATAGCTTTGGAGTGAACACACATGCCAGAAGTATTTAGAAGTAAATAATTAATCAAGATGTTATTGTTCATCTTAGAAAGTTTTGACTTATAAGTCTTCTTGGCTTCTTGCAAATAGAATAAAATCATAAATGTAATATTGACTTTGTACATTATAAATTTTATACATCTGTCATATGTTATCTTTTATATCCTCTTTCTAGTTTGTTTTGTTTTTCTTATACCCTTCCCTCTCATTGTCGTCAAATGTTAGCTTGAGATGGATTATGATACCCAGCATCCACCCTGGTCTGAGGAGCTTATAAAGATGTTCTAATGCTAATCTTAGAAAGGTTTTTGTACCTGCTCATGCCCTGGCATCTATGCACAGACCATGTTGGATAATTGATTATGGGGCATCCCGTCATGTCACAGGTGCCCAGGATGAGTTTCAAGATTACACTTACCTGACGATGCCTGAAAGCATTAAGACTGCCGATGGTACGACTAGACCCATTATGGATAAAGGCACAGTTGAATGCAGCCCTTCCATAACCTTTACTGATGTCTTGCATGCTCTATCTTTTTTCGTTAATCTATTATCCATTAGTGCTATTGTTCTTCAAGTTAATTGTGTTATTTTCTTTGACATTCCTAAGGTGATTTTTCAGGAGAAGAAAACATGGAGACGGTTGGGGACTGGCACTTGGCATAAGGGACTATGGTACTTGGAAAGGGGTGGGCTGGACACAGCACTAGCGTCACTGGTGGAATAAGCACAACCGGAGGAGCTACGAAGAACACTGGAAGCAGAACTATTACTTCAATATCAGTGCATGGGACGCTCTTCATTCAGTCTACTAAGTCGGATGTATCAATCTATGCATCAAAAGGCTAATAAATAAAAGTTGGTTTGTGATACTTGTGAGCTTGGAAATCATACCAGAAGCTCGTATGTGAGTTTTGGAAATAGAAGTTTAGCGAGTTTTGATATGATACACTCTGATGTGTGTAGACCTTATACTACAACTGGAGTTAATGGTTTTAAATAGTGTCACCTTTATTGACTGCTACACTCGTTTCATCTGGGTATACCTAATAAAGAGTAAGAGTGATGTCTTTGCTTGCTTTCAAAAAATTTATCCCAGGGTTACCACACAGTACAGTGCTAAAGTAAAAAATTTGAGATCTGACCATGGGACAGAATACACCAACAAGGCTATTGAAGAGTACTTATCAACCCATGGGATACAGCATCAGACTTCGTGTGCCTATAAACCAGCACAGAATGGCATGGCAGAGCGGAAGAACAGGCACATGTTGGAAGTAGCACGGTCAATGATATTTTTCATGAATGTTTCTAAATACTTATGGGGGCATATCGTGTTGACGGCTGCATAACTCATCAACAGGATGCCCTCACAGATTTTAGTATGGAAGACACCATTTGAGATAGTGGTGAGCATCAATTTGGTTTGGTTCAAATAAGGAAAATCGAATTCGACCAAAAATCGAATAAGCAAAACCGAAACCGAACCGAATTAGACCATAACCGAACCAAACCGAACTGAATTAAATCGGTTCAGTTTTCGGTTTTTCGATTTTTTTTGATTTATTTACAATTTTTTGTTAATATATATAGTAAATAAATATTCTTAGATATATTTAGTATATATATATATATATATATATATAATATATTTTCTTATTCAATTTTTGGTTTTGGACCGAAACCGAACCCCAAAACCGAAACCGAAACTGAAAAAGAAAATTTAGTATTTTCGAAACTGAACCGATTTTTTTTTTAATTCGGTTCAATTTTCGGTCCAAAACTGAATAATGCTCACCCTTAGTTTGAGATACTTATAAGAGAGAATAAGTACATTATTTTTCCAAAGGTATTTAGATGTGTATGTTTCGTAAAAGATAACAGACATGTGGTGAAAAAGTTGGACACTCGGGTAGTGAAGTGCATCTTTGTTGGCTACTCAGGGACTCAGAAGGGATACTCTTGTTGGAGTCCAGTGGAGCGAAGTATGGCATCCCGTTCCTCCTATTCGAGGAGCGCGGCTAAGAAACACAAGATGGTATCGTTCGATCGGGATAGATTGAAACAAGAACTCGTCCTCGTTATGGATTTGTTTCTTCGGAATCGATTCCCATATTTAGTGGACCGTGCCCCCGGGATCGACTTAGTGGCAGAGTCAGGAGGTACCTCTCCGCTGTTATCTTTTATTGCCTCGGATTTTGATGTCGCTTGTTGCTTTCGTGCTTTGAGTTGGTTTTTGGATTTGCTTGTTTTTCTTGAACGGTTTCAATAGATTTCATTGTTTTCGTTCATTGAACTGCATTTCGATTCCGAGATTGGAAAGAGTGGAAGAGGTATTGATCGAGCTGTTCGTGATGCAGGTGAAGGAGCAGTAGGCGGCTTACGAGCGGAGTCTTGAAGCGCCTCTTTCCTTCTCCCTTCCATCCATAGACTCTCGCACTAGAAAAGTTCCTTTAACGATCAAATTCCTGTGCGAACTCTTGAACTCGCTAGGCCAAAATGAGATACGTTCATGCAATAAGTCCATAATACATTATGATCCTAATGCAATTTACCTTCTTTTGAAGGAATGGCACCAGCACAATCTGCAGCACTAGCACCGGACGAAACGCAAGGCCAAGAAAGTAGTTCGGGCAATTCGGGAAGTTCAAGGAGCCAGTGAGCCGTGCCAAGCATCGATCCCATCCAGCAAATATTGCGGATGTTGGGGGCAAACAAACAAAGGGACGAGGCTCGCTATGAACAGGCCGAGAAGCAGGCGGAGGAGAGTCAGCTCAAGTTTCAAGACAATATAGAAGCTCGATTCTCTGTCTAACAAAAGCAGGTAGATGCCCTGCAACAGATCGTGCAGACTTTGGCTTTCAACCAGTCTGCGGCAACAACAGCGACTCCGGTAGAACAGCCCGTGGTTGAAGTAGAGATACCGCAAATTCCAAGGATGAGGGACGTGACTGCCTTCGACTTTGGCAACTTCAAGAAAGTCTGCAACACTCCATTTAATGGGGCTGAGGACCCAGTCGTAGCTCTAGATTGGTTGGACGAACTTGAAGACCACTTCACTCTGCTAGAGGTCCCCGAAGAGAAGCGCGTCGCCTGCGCACAACTACAGCTCTGCCTCAACGCGCACGATTGGTGGGACGTGCATCGACGATCTCTCCAATTTGACCATGGAGAGGAGGCGATAACGTGGACGACTTTTCATGCCGCGTTTGAAGAGGAGTTCATACCCCCTCCAGTACAACGTCAGATGGAGAACGAGTTCGTGCAACTGAGGCAAGGCAACATGACAGTTAAGCAATACTCCGCCGAATTCAACCGTCTCTCCAAATTCGCTAGCGCCTATTTACCTTATGTAGCGAGTCGAGCTAGAAGGTTCGAAGGTGGTTTGCGCCCTGCCATCCATGCGCACGTAGTCGTTCATCAGTATCGGACAATGCGGGAAGTCATGAATCACGCTCTATCCCTTGAACCGCAGTATCCTCACGTTTCTACCGGCGCTGTGCATACCTACAATCACAAACGCCAAAGCAACGATAGAGGAAATAACGATGCAAAGAACAACGGTGGCAAGCCTGGAGAAAAGTTAGATCGACTGTGTCACTTCTGCAGGCGGCCGGGGCATGCAATTGATAAGTGTCGCCTGAGACTTGGGTTATGTTTATTTTGCAGTGAATCAAACAATACAGTTCGTGACTGCCCATTAAGCCGCCTCAATAAGCATCGCCCGCAACAAAATAATCCATAACGGTAGGTTCTATTCCTAAGTTTCGAGGACGAAACTTCCAATTAGTTGGGTAGGATGTGGCACCCCATTCCTCCTATTCGAGGAGCGCGGCTAAGAAACACAAGATGGTATCGTTCGATCGGGATAGATTGAAACAAGAACTCGTCCTCGTTATGGATTTGTTTTTTCGGAATTGATTCCCATATTCAGTGGACCGTGCCCCCGGGATCGACTTGCGGCAGAGTCAGGAGGGACCTCTCCGCTGTTATCTTTTATTGCCTCGGATTTCGATGTCGCTTGTTGCTTTCGTGCTTTGAGTTGATTTTTGGATTTGCTTATTTTTCTTGAACGGTTTCGATGGATTTCATTATTTTCGTTCATTGAACTGCATTTTGATTCCGAGATTGGAAAGAGTGGAAGAGGTATTGATCGAGCTGTTCGTGATGCAGGTGAACGAGCAGTAGGCGGCTTACGAACGGAGTCTTGAAGTACCTCTTTCCTTCTCCCTTCCATCCATACTAAGTGAGTGGCTACCATCCCGATTAGCTAGCCCTGCTTCCAAGTCTTCATACCTAATAAATCTTGCATCCTTGTTTGCCCCGATCAGACGATACCAAGTAATAATAAAAAATATCAAGATAAAAAGGGAATAGACTTGGATTATTTCTTGTCAACTAAACTTGTGAACGATTATCATACTGTATGCTAGTTCGTTTATAAATGTTCTATA
Source organism: Iris macrosiphon (assembly GCA_036927795.1). Taxonomy (NCBI): domain Eukaryota; kingdom Viridiplantae; phylum Streptophyta; class Magnoliopsida; order Asparagales; family Iridaceae; genus Iris; species Iris macrosiphon. Next base: position 1,280,919 of record JAYESA010000033.1, on the reverse strand, counting down.
AATTGTGCTAAGTATGGAACACATATTGTATGTGCATAATTGTTCAGGGAGGCTATGCAAAATGAATCATGTGATACTGCTCGTCCTGTACTCGTGTTGCCTCAACTGCATGAACTGTTAACTTAGTAAACAATACCGTTCGATCATGGACAACTTGTGCACAAGGTCATTGGTTCCTACGGACGGTCGCTGGGGCACTGGCACCGATCCGGTCCGGACGGAACTCTACTGTATAGTCTACTGTACTGGATGAGATAGCTTGTAGCGCCCACTGTACTTTTGCTGCAAACCATTCTCGTCTAAGACTAGTGTGTCCTTCATGGTATCATGCCAGTGATCCATGTATATTTAAACCTGTTTCAAGCTAACTTGTGTCTTCGTGGCAGGGAAGGCATGGTAAGTATTGTGCAGGTCATTCAGACGGGCAGGTAAAAGTCACCAAACGGTGACAAGTTCATTTCAGTAAATTCTATATGATGCTTACTTGTAAAATAAACTAAGGCAAGATAGAAATCCACAATAATATGCATGCTTCATTAAAATAACGTGTTGATTGGTATAGTTGGGTTAGCTCGCCTTTACCAGTATATTTTGACATACTGACCCTCGTTGAAACAGGTTCCCCGCACTAAGGCAAACCGAGCGAGGAGCCGAAGTCATCTTCCCGATCCAGTCCAACTATAGGCGCATCCTGATCGCGTCGATTTTTGAAGTACTAAAGATAGAAGCTTGCAACTTTGTACACAATGCAGCTCCGTGGCAAAGCCGTCCTCTAGCCCGGAGGTCTTTATCATTTTGAAGTTTAGTAAAGGGATGTAATGTACAGGACTGCTATCTCATTTTGTGTCAACACTTTTGTAAGCCCGTGCGGCAAGTAGCTGACTCGTTCAAGAGTTTGTAATAGATGTTCATTATCAATAAAGAGAACTTTTCCATGTTTTAAATCTATGTTTCAATTTATCTGCGTACTCTGAATATGTACTCGTTATGCAAAACATTAAAGCCTTGTGCGGGCGCAAACCCAGGCCCGTACGGCGGTCACGATTCGGGGGATGCCCCAACAATTCCACGAAATCGGGTCATGATACGAAGGCTCTTTGTAATCATGGACGTTACATTCAGAGAGATGGAACCATACTACCACAATAGTTCAGGTGAAAGGTCCACATTTGGTGACACACCTAACACATGAGGTGTTAGGAGTGAGGAAAGATAGGCCCAAGCGTGATTGTTGGGTTAGTTCCATATCCAATGGTGGAAGCTGGTCCAAGGGAACAAGGGGGAAGATAGAAAGGGTGAGAAAAGTGATGAGAATTCACACAATCAGGAGGAATAAAGTGATGCTCCAGTGTATGAGGAGGAACAGACTACAGAATAATCTACATAGCTCTAAGTCTACAGAAGGAGAAAGCAGCAGTCCACTAATGTGCTTATTACTGTGCCTATTTCCCCTACTGTACCATGTCCCTCGCCTAACCCTGTTCCAACTCTTGAAGATGCACCTCCCGTACCGGATCCCTCTGATTCGGATACGGATCCCTCTGATTTGGATGGTCACCACTACCTCATATTTCCTTGAGGAGATCTTCTCGCAGTAATACGGGAAGAGCCCCTAATCGTTATGGTTATTAACATGACATTTTCAATTTCTTATCCTACTCTAATATATCCCCTACCTATCGAGCATTCATTGCATTGTTAGACACCACCTCTTTGCCTAAGTATTGGCAGGAAGCGAAGGAAGATCCAAGGTGGAGAGCTGCAATATTGGAGGAACTTGGGACACTCAAAAGAAATAGAACATATGAGCTTGTTCCGTTACCTAAAGGAAAGAGATCAGTTGGATGCAAATGGGTCTTCACAGTAAAGGAGATGCCAGAAGAAAATGTGGAGTGGTACAAGGCAAGGTTGGTTGCAAAAGGATTATCAATCCTATGTCATCGACTATGATGAGACATTTTCTCCAGTGGAAAAGATGAGCACTACGAGAACCTTGGTTTCCCTTGCAGAAAACCATAGGTGGAAGCTATATCAATTGGATGTGAAGAACGCTTTTCTTCATGAGGACCTACAAGAGGAAGTATACATCCCCTCCAGGGTTTTGCACAAAGCAGTCGACGAAAAAGGTGTACAAGCTAAAGAAATTACTGTATGGGCTCAAACAATCTCATCGAGCCTGGTTTGATAGATTCGGGAAGGTTGTCACAGGCATGGGGTACCTCCAGACCAATGCAGATCACACAATTTTCTTCCAACATGCAAGAGGACACATCACCATACATGCAGTGTATGTGGATGATATATTGATCACGGGTGATAATAAGGAGGAGATCACCCAGCTGAAGTCAAAACTTGCCAAGGAGTTTAAAGTGAATAACTTGGGAATGCTGAGGTATTTTCTCGGGGTCGAGGAGTCTCGAGAAAAAGATGGGATCGTCCTCTCTCAGAGGAAGTATGTACTAGACCTGCTCACAGAGACTGGTATGCTGGGATATCGATCGATAGTCACTCCAAACGATCAAAAAGATAAGTAGGGTGCAGAGACAGGAGAGCATATTGATCGTGAGAGATATCAGAGACTTGTAGGAATATTGATTTATCTAGGCCACACTCGCCTTGATATCTCCTTTATTGTGAGTATAGTGAGTCGCTATATGCATAAACCAAGAAAGGGTCACATGGATGCAGTTTTTCGTATCCTGAGATATCTGAAGGGGACTCCTGGAAGAGGGCTATGGTTCAAGAAAAATGGATACCTGGGTGTTGAAGGATATTGTGATGCAGATTGGACAAGCTGCATGGACGACAGAAGGTCTAACTCAGGGTACTGTGTCTTTGTCGGGGGGTAACCTAATCTCATGGAGAAGCAAGAAACAGTCTGTGGTAGCATGATCGACTGCTAAAGCAGAATATAGAGCTATGGCTCTGGGAGTGTCAGAGTTGATGTGGGTAAGAGCACTGCTGACGGAGTTGAAGCTGGACTAAAAAACACCGTTGCGTCTTCTGAGTGGCAGTCAAGCTGCTATAAGTATAGGTAATGATCCAGTCCAGCATGAAGAACTAAGCACATCGAGATCGATCGGTTCTTCATCAAAGAGAAGCTAGAAAAAGGGATATTAAAGCTTGATCATGTTCTCTTAGAAGAACAAGTTGTAGATTGTCTGACTAAGGGTCTTAATTCATCAAGTCTTTCTAAACTATGTGACAAGATGGGGATAATTGATATCCATTGTCCATCTTGAGGGGGGTGTTGAAAGTATTAGTGGGTGTTTAATCCCACATCTAGTAGAATATACGTAGTCCCACACATCAATAAAACTAAGTCAAGTATTAAACCAAATTTTCTATTAATTCAAGCGTATGCATGTCCCTGATGAAAGAATAAAGACACCATGCTGGGGATTCAGCACAACAAAGATCTCGTTTAGGAATTAGCAATAATCGTGTCTTCAGGTTTTAGAAAATAGAGTTAAGTTTCTTAACTGAGAAGCTCGAGTTGTTTCAGAGTACATACATGTGAGGATCACTCAAGGAAGACAGTAGATATACGAGATAAATGAAGACACAAATTTCAAGCCTATGATCTAGTGCTCCAATACCATTAACCATTCCGTTCTAGGTTGTGGGTTAACAATGTGAACGAGAGACCTAACAACATTAACACCAAATGTACCAATCAAGTTTTTGTAGAATACTGGAACCTGATTGCAACTTTACAATATTCTACCAGTGACTGCATTACCTGCAATCCATAACCATTTATAGACTACCAAATTGCTACAACTTTGTTTGCTCTGGTAATGCCAGATAGCATTGTCGCATAAGAGAATCATACTTTATTTAGAGACCCTTTTTTGACAGTAAATCTTCCGCCAGATGACCGCTACCATCTTTTGGATTCTTTGAAAATTCCAACTGAAGAGAGACAGGAAAAAAAATCCTTCACAGATATTGTAATGACACTCTTCTTGTGAATAAATAACATCCCTAATGCCTGTTTAATTTGAGAGAAAGGAAAAGAAGGATAAAAGGAAAGTGAGAGGAAATGAATGATTCCTAACCATTGTAGATTTCTTTCCTCTTTCTCTCTAAATGTAATGGGATTCTATTTTCTCTCTCTCTCTCTCTCTCTCTCAACTACTTTTCTCTCCCATCTCTCTCCCGATTTTCTCTCTCTACTCTCCATATATCTCTCTTAAAAATTTATCCCAAATTTCTTTTTAACCAAACACTTAAGTTTTCATTTTTCATTCTCTTTTCTTTTCTCTCGTTCTCTTTCATTTTGTTTTCCTTCCTCCCATTTTCTTTCAAACCAAACACAAACACATCCCGGTGAAAGCAATATAAAACAACAAAAGTATCAACTAGAGTATCATATCCAACTCAACATGACATTTGACAATTATTCTTCATAGCAAATTCCATCAAATATATAGGCTTCCAAAAAAGACCAAAAACTAAGAATGGTTTTCGAGCAAAAACTAAGAATGGCTTTTTTCGTACTAATGTGCCTGTTAGAGTTTATCATGTTGAGGAGGTTGAAGCGGTTGTTATTTGGATTTCAATAAATCTCTAGTCTTTAGAAATTTTGTTATTTGTTCTATGTCATTAATTTGTTTTGATTTGTTAGTTAGAATATGGTTAGAGGGTGCTACTTTTATGCATTCTGTTAGAGTTGTAAATGGCTATTTAAAGGCCAAGTTGAGGTTGAACAAAATACACAAATTATTCATTCCAAGAATCAAATACTCCTCTCATCTTACATTTGGTATCAGAGTCATGGCAACCAACGACGAGCAAAGCCCTACGACGATGACATCTATGAAAGAGACCTCATTCACCTTCATATATCCCATGCTGATACGGACCAACTATGCGGATTGGGCTCTCTCAATGAGAGTCAACATGCAGGCGCAAGGCCTGTGGGAGGCGATCGAACCCAGGAAAGCCGTCTACCGCGACGACAGGATGGCCCTGTCCGTCATACTCCTTGCCGTACCGCCAGAGATGCTACGGACACTGGCAGTGAAAGACACTGCCAAGGAAGCATGGGATGTTGTGAAGATGATGCGGATGGGGGTTGAGCGCGTGCGCGAGGCTAAGGCACAAAAATTGTGCGCTGACTTCGAATCAATGAAGTTCAAGGACGGCGAGTCCGTCGAGGACTTCGCGATGCGGCTCACGGGACTCGTCAACGACCTGCAACTACTCGGCGACGAAATAGACGACGAGAAGGTAGTTAAAAAATTCTTTTGAGTCATTCCATCCAAGTACACGCAAGTCGCTATCTCTATTGATACTTTAGTGGATCTCAAAACGCTGTCAATTGAAGAGCTTACCGGTCGTCTTCTAGCCATCGAGGAGCAGTACGATCTTGGCAGCAACTCCGACGACACAAGTAGCCGCTTTCTCCTCTCCGAAGAGGAGTGGCTCCCTCGCACGAAGCAGAGGAAGGAAGGCGATGCCTACTCCGACGGTGGCAAAAGTTATGGTCGCGGGCGCGGCAAGCCAAGAGGTCGTGGCCGCGGTAACACGAACTACGGCAACGGCAACGCGTCCGGTGGCACGCGCGACAAGAAGGGTAAGTGCCAGAAATATGGCATCTACGGCCACTGGGCGAAGGACTGCCGCAAGATGAAGCACGATGAGCGAGCCAATCTGACGCAAGTCGACGACGATGAGCCTGCACTATTGATGGCGCAGGAGTACACGCTCGCCGAGACCACCGTGGGCACGTCCAACAACGTCGTACTCGACGAGGTGCACGCTCAGGTGCATCTGGGATATGAGGACGACCACCACGATGAAGCATGGTACCTCGACATCGGCTCCAGCAACCACATGAAGGGCTGCAATAAGGTCTTCGCCGAGCTGGACACTAGAGTCACGTGCTCCATCAAGTTTGGGGATGGATCCGTCGTCGACATCCGAGGGCGTGGCACGGTGATGTTTACGTGCCAGAACGACGAGCATCGCGCCCTCACCGGCGTCTACTTTATCCCAAAGCTACAAAGCAATATCATTAGCCTTGGACAGCTCGATGAGAATGGCTGCCAAGTCTTGATCGAAGGCAGCATGCTCTCGATTCGAGATCGTCATCAATGCCTCCTCGCCAAGGTAAAATGTGCCCAAAACCGACTGTACATTCTATCTCTTGATATTGTACAACCAGTGTGTTTAGCAACACGACTCAATGACGATGCATGGCGGTGGCATGCACGGTTTGGCCACCTCAACTTCGAAGCACTCAGGAAGTTAGCTCATCGAAACATGGTGCACGGGCTACCACAGATCGAACACGTCAATCAAATCTGGGATAGTTGTCTTGCCGGGAAGCAGTGCCGCACGCCATTTCCGCAGGAGACCAAGTATCGTGTTGACAACCTGCTAGATCTCGTTCACGGTGATATCTGCGGGCCGATCACACCGGTGATATCTGGTGGTAAGCACTACTTCTTGCTCCTCGTCGACGATTTCAGCCGCTACATGTGGTTGACGCTACTTGGTTCGAAGGATGAAGCGCCGACAGCCATCAAACAATTTCAAGCCCATGTCGAGGTGGAGACAGGACGCAAACTGCGCATGCTCCATACTGATCATGGGGGCAAGTTCACATCTATCGTATTTGGCGAGTATTGTGCGGGCCTCGGCATCAAACGACAACTCACAGCACCGTACTCACCACAGCAGAACAGCGTCGTCGAGCGCCAGAATCAGACGATCGTCGCGATGGTGCGTAGTCTTCTGAAGGCAAAGGATATGCCCGAGAAGTTCTGGGGCGGGGCGGTCACGACGACTGTCTACATCCTCAATCGCTCGCCGACACGGAGCATCGACGGCAAGACGCTGTACGAGGCATGGCACAGACACAAGCCAAGCGTGCACTTCCTCCGCACCTTCAGCTATGTCACACACGTCAAGGTGGTCAAGCCGAACTTACAGAAGCTAGAATATCGCAGCAAGCACATGGTCTTCATCGACTACGAGCCCGACACCAAGGCGTACCGGGTATACGACCCCGTCGGCAAGCGCGTGCACGTCACACGCGACGTTGTCTTTGACGAAGAAGCCAAGTGGGACTGGGGCGTACAAGACAACGTTGGTGAGACATTTACTGTTGAGTATACTATACCACATATTGAACACGCAGGCACACCAGTGCACGGGGGTGGCGATCCATCAACACCAGTGGCACCCAGTCCAGGGCCGTTGACACCAGCATCCGGGGCAGAAACATCCGACTCGGTGGTACAACGTGGAGTAGAATTTGTCTTGCCACCCACCAACACCTCGGCCATGCTCGACACCGATGACGACGGGCCACGCAGGTATAGGACCTTGGCGAGCTTGCTTGACACAACCACCGTCCGCGAGCTCGATGTCGACAAGCTTCTCCTCATGGTTGACGAGGAACTTACCACTTTCTTTAAAGCCGAGAAACACCGATGTTGGCGCCAAGCGATGCTCGAGGAGATGAGCTCCATTGAGAAGAACCGTACATGGCACCTCGTAGACCTCCCACCCGGCCACCGTCCAATCGGCTTGAGGTGGGTGTACAAGCTCAAGAAAGATGAGCACGGCGCCGTCCTCAAGTACAAGGCGCGGCTAGTGGCAAAAGGATATATGCAAAGGCAAGGAGTGAACTTCGAGGAAGTGTTCGCGCCGGTTACTCACCTCGAGTCCGTCCGTTTGTTGATCATACTCGCCGCGCATGAGGGGTGGGCAGTGCACCATATGGACGTAAAGACGGCGTTCCTCAACGGTGACCTCAAGAAGGAGGTGTACGTCGCCCAACCTCCCGACTTTGTTATCGAAGGACAGGTGCACAAAGTGCTGAAACTTAACAAGGCACTGTACGGGCTGCGACAAGAACCGAGGGATTGGAACACCAAGCTTGACAGTTGCCTACTGTCACTTGGTTTCCACCGGAGTGCACAGGAGCACGCTGTGTATACACGCGGTAAAGGTCCAGCTCACCTACTTGTGGGTATGTACGTCGACGATCTCATCATCATCGGAACGGACCCACAAGATATTGCCAAGTTCAAGGAGGAAATGAAGGCCTTGTTCAAAATGAGTAACTTGGGATTGCTCATCTTCTACCTCGGCATCAAGGTGCAGCAGTCCAATGGCTTCATCACCCTCAGTTAGGAGGCATAAGCGCTCAAAATCTTGGAGAAGAGTGCATGGTAGATTGCAACCCGTGCCACGTCCCTATGGAACCGAGGTTCAAGCTAAGCAAGGTGAGCTCAGCCCCTCTGACTGATGCCACATCTTACAGGATCATCGTCGGGAGCCTCCGGTACTTGCTGCACACACGCCGAGACATCTTGTACGCGGTGGGCTACGTGAGTCGGTTCATGGAGAACCCGAACACCTTGCTGCTGTCAAGCGCATCCTTCGCTACGTCGCCGGCATACGTCACTTTGGTTGTCTCTACGCCAAGAAGGTAGAGGAATCACAGCTGATCGTCTATAGCGACAGTGACATGGCAGGCGACATCGACACCCGCAAGAGCACCACTGGCGTGTTATTTTTCCTCGGTCGTAGTCTCATTAGCTGGCAATCTCAGAAGCAGAAGGTCATGGCATTGTCATCCTGCGAGGCCGAGTACATTGCCGCGACAACGGCGGCATGCCAAGGCATTTGGCTTGCAAAACTCCTTGGTGACTTAAAGAACAAGGAGGCCGGCAGCGTCATGCTCAAGGTAGACAACAAGTATGCCATCTCCCTCACCAAGAATCCCGTCTTCTATGACCGAAGCAAACATATTGATACAAGGTATCATTTTATTCGAGAGTGTGTAGAGAGAGGGAAGGTTGAGGTCGAGTACATCAACACTGAAGAGCAGCTCGCAGACATTCTTACCAAGGTGCTCGGACGAGTCAAGTTCATTGAGATGAGACAGAAGCTCGGCGTCATAGAGGTGAATCTCATGCAACAGTCTTAGGGGGTGATTTGTTAGAGTTAATCCTGTTGAGGATGTTAAAGCGGTTGTTATTTGGATTTTAATAAATCCCTAGTCTTTAGGAATTTTATTATTTGTTCTATGTCATTAATTTGTTTTGATTTGTTAGTTAGAATATGGTTAGAGGGTGCTACTTTTATGAATTCTGTTAGAGTTGTAAATGGCTATTTAAAGGCCAAGTTGAGGTTGAACAAAATACACAAATTATTTATTCCAAGAATCAAATACTCCTCTCATCTTACAGTGCCTAGTAAACTTCCTTCGCCCAAGGACCACTAAACACTGCATGTTTGGATAATAAAGCCTGGTTCAGCTGCATCAGAGAAATTTTCAAGTCCTTCCTCACCTTTTATAAACCACACTACATCATATCCAAAAATTAACACGATCAAGTAATTTTGATCCATTTAAAGAAAAAAAGACTCCTTTATAGCATAAATTTTCTCTATCACCTAAGGTTAAAATGAAAAACATATAATTTATATACAAGCAAAGCAGAACATAAAGTATATTTAACAGATTATTCTACTACCAAGTAATATATGCACATGCGTTGCACGTATTTCATACTACTTGGAAAGACCAAACAATAGTCTTTTAAAAATTTTACTAAGTGAGAAGTGCAAAAATTTTAAAAAATTTACTACATAAGAAGAGCAAACAACCACTTCTTAAAAAAATTTTGAGTTATTTACACTAACCTCCCTAATATTTTTATATTTATTACACGAACCCCTCTTATTTTTAAAATAATTATACAGACCTCCCTTATGTGTTATGTTTTATGTAAAGGGTTATAACATTAACTATCCTTATTTTGAAAATAAAACATAAAGCACAGGGGAGGTCCATGTAATTATTTTAAAAATAATGGAGGTCTGTGTAATAAAATATTAATATAGGAGATGTTAGTGTAAATAATCTTTTTTTTCTATACGTAATTATCTAACTGTACATGTTATATTTAATAGATAAGTTTAATTGGTAAACATAGATAATGACGGTTTTAAAATGAAAACTTTCACGGTTAAGTATTAACTTTTCTTATTATATAGTAGCATAGGATTAGCTTTCTCAGTAGCAAGCCACCAAGAGATCTACTTAAGAGATCCCAATCTTCTTCTTAAAAGAAAAAGACCCCACCGTTGACCTCTTAACAAAAGTAAGCTATAAATCATAAATGTCTATCCCTTTCCAGTTTGTATATTGTAGCCTAACACTACTATCTTGTCCAGGATATAGGAATATAAACATGGAATGGAAGGGGAGGCTTATGCCTATTCCCAGGTGATGTGATACAGAGGGAAGTGCCTATCATCCCAGATGTTATGTGTGTAATGAGCAGCATATTCTCTCTCTATCCAGAAAAGGGACACCCACTTCACTCAGACCCCTATGCTCATCCATTCTTTCCCAAAAAAAATTCCATAAAGAACTCAAGTTTAACAAAATGGATTTTTCGTCTAAAGAAACAAAATTTTATCAAATCGTGTCTGAGGAAAAATATTTGAAGAAATTATAAATGGAAAAATATCTCGCCAACTCAGTTGGCGGTGTCAAACGAAAGAGGAAGTCTCGCCAACTCAGTTGGCGGACTAGGGACGTTGGGAGTAGCGCTCGCCAACTCAGTTGGCGAACTATGGACGTAGGGGGCAGCGCTCGCCAATTAAGTTGGCGTGAAGGGTGGGAATCATAACTGCTGACCCGAGAACCCCCCTCCTCTGCCCCCTCAAAGACCCCTCCCCATTGAATGCCCCCCCCCCCCCCTCCCTCGAAGATCTCCCAAACCCCCCCCCCTCCTCCCTCTATAAATCAACCCCCCACAACACTCTCCTCTCCTCACAGCACTCTCCTCTCCTCACAACAATATCAAACTCTTCTCTCTATATACAACATTCTATATTCACTTTCCTGCAAGCAGTAAGATCAACCGGGAGTAAAAGAACCCAAAAATCTAATGTAAGTAAAATTATTATATTTTAGTCGTAAATGATCAAAGTTAGTTTTTTAAATCGTTGACAGACTTATTATCTTTTAGTCGTTAATGATCATAGTTTTTTTTTTGTAGATGGTTAACCAAAATGACAGTCGTATTAGCTGGTGGACCAACTACCTACCTTATTATTAAGCAACGTGAAGACCACATATCTAGTCGGATACTTACTGGAGAGGTAAAATTTGCAAGTTAAGTAATTTTCACATAAAACATAATGCATATATTTTTTTATAGTTATACGATCATGATCTTGGTTTACGGACCCGGATCCATGTACATTGGCTGACCGAAAGAAACTATCGTACTTGGGAGCTAAATTCTGCCCAAAAGGCTTTGGTGGAATCCTTTGGATTCCACTATATAGATCGGGTTAGATATTTAATCCACGATCTTTATCTAGTTATAAGTCTTGCGGAGCGTTGGTGGCCTGAACGCAACACTTTCCAACTCCCATTTGACGAGATAACGATCACCCTATTTGATGTGGCAAATATACTAGGATTACCTATTAAAGGTGACGCTATATATTTTGATCCGCACTTAAAGGGATATGATCAGATCATCTCGGTGTTACCCCTCCATCTGGTATAAAAGACGATCATTTTATGAAGTTTATATGGCTTCGTGGCAACTTCATGGACCTACATCACGCTATTGAAGGGGTAGTTGATGTAGATAAAATACGAGTATGTATTTTAATTAGTAAGGTTTGTTTATGATTTAATTTAGTGTTTATATAATATTTAATATTTTTAGGTCATTCGTTGCACTAGAGCGTATTTGCTCTATTTAAGTGGTACAATTCGATTTTTTAACGCATCAAAAATATGGTAAATGTGCAACTTCTACCATTATTTGATGATTTGACAAAATCCACTCAGCATGCATGGGGAGATGCTACTCTAGCATTTTTATACACAAATTTGACAGAATTTGTGAGATCTAGTCGCAAGAGTATTTGTGGATGCATTTCACTGATTCAGGTATGAATGTAAGACCTAAATTAGTTAGATTAGAATACAAATTTTTTCGTACAAATGTCATATATTTGTTTTATAGTTCTGGTCCTACGAGAACTTCTATATTGATAGACCTGTTACTAGCATTCTCAGTGAAGTTGGAGTCTTTTCGGTTGCTATGCGATGGCCCACAGATATAGTAGATTATTAAAATCTTTGTCAACTATTTATATCTCCAACTTTCATATCAAACTCACTATTACAATATTTCTAAGTTTGTATTAAAAAATTCTATTTTACTCTCTCGGTTGACTAGTACATCTTCTTCGGTTGTGTCCCATCGCACCACAATTACGGCAACAAAGATCTTTCATTGATGAATCTCGGGGTTTGATGCGGTTCTTCTTTGGTCTTCCAATTTTGCGTCTTATGTTACGTTCCGATCCCGCAGGGGGGCGTTCATCCTCGCTTGGGTCCTTGCGGGATCGATCGTCCTTGCGTGAGCGTGATGTCGTACAAGCCTAAGCTGTGCTTGCATAAGGCCAAAGCTTGAACAAGGGCAAGTAAGTTATTCAATACGGGAGCAGCGGCACAATATTGCAGAAAAGTAAAGAACACAATGACATAAGAAAATAAGCTCTTTATTGATAATCAAGATGTGATACAAGCGGTGCTTAGCCGAGATTATAATTTGCACAAGCTCTCTTTCTCTCAATTATAATAACATTGTTCCATACATTACATTCCTTTATACAAAAGCAGCTCAAAGCAATCTCGATACGGCTCAAGGCATCGACACCAGACTTTTGGGTCCTAGGGATGAGGCTTGGCTATCGCTTCATCGGACGATCCAGCACCTGAGAACAAGTAAACTGTTGGTGGGTCAGCACTTTGGAGAAAGTACTGGTGAGTATAAAATCAATGAACAGAAGCAACACTCCCTGAAACCAACACTAAGTAAGCATATGGCAAAATATTACATTACTAGTGATCTTACTACTTTTACCTAGGTTCATTTCATGCAGTACAGGATTAGAGTCAGTTTACATCTTTTCTAAAATATGTCTTTAAAACCAGTTTGCATATTCAATACATACAAGCAAGCTATAGGGACAGCGTTCTATCATGTAGTGCGCAGCATGTATCGTGAACCATATTCGATCTCTTAGGAACAAAAGTTATCTCTAGTTGACTGATCATTTCGAATCAAGAGAAGTTCATCAAGTGGACTATTCAATTCAATTCAATAGGGGCAGCAGCATATTCAAGTAAAACAGAAATATCTCATTTAGCATTTATAACAAGGAACATAAGGAAATACAAGTGATCACTTATTCAGTGATCCTTACCCATGGCCGATCGGTTATCCCTGTAATAGACATACAAGTTAGGAACAATTTACATATATGAACACGGTTCTATTTCCTGTCTGTCTCTGCATCAAACAGTTAGGTATGCAAGAAGGCTAGCCTAGCATGCGCCCTAACTATATGATGACCCATGGAAACCATGATTAGCAGTTGAGACATACATGCTCATCTCACTAATGACAGATCGGCTAATAGCTGGTGAGACGCATGGTTGTTATGTACTAAAATACGCTCAAAATAGCAGCCGGAACACATAGTTCAGCACTACACTAAAAGCCACACCCTTCCGTAAATAAGGACTTCTAGCCTCAGGGTGTTCCAGATTTCTCCCAGGCCGAACGATCCCCGGTGCCTCAGGAACTGCTCGAGAGATAAACCTTGTGCACAAGTTGTCAGATCGATGCATGAATGCACTTCTATCAGATAAATACTATATGATGCACATGATCAAGAACAAGCAAGCATATAAATAAAGCAATAGAGCCAGAGCTCTCGATTCTCTTGCCTAATAGCCACACCCTCCCGTAAATAAGGACTTCGAGCCTCAGGGTGGACTATTAGTCTAGATACACCAGTTCAAGCTATTCATACAATTCTATCTCTTCACAGTGCGATCAATGAAACATGTTCAAGCAATCTAGTTCTTTTAACAAGTAACAGACAAGAACAGTTATATAAACCTAACATGCAATTCTATCTCTTTTAGTACGATAGTGAACAGGCAAGCAATATATTATTTAAGCAAGCATAGTAGTCGCTCTTCTATCTCTTTTAGACAAGCATGTAGTTCTACTCTAATTTAGCATGCGATACAAGGACAAGTTCAAGCAATCATTTACTCTTTCTTATTAGCATAGCAATGGTTCGTTCGATAGTGGTGCCCGTATAACTTAGCATGCAACATCTCTATCTTTTCTTAGCATGACAAGGGTTCGTTTCAATGACAAGCAATACGAGCACTCTTATTAAGCATGCAGAGTCAGGTTCTATCATTCTTCTTATGAAACTATCTTCTTAGAACAAGCAGTAGAAAACTCAGATTCATTATTAAGGCATACAAGAATCAGAGAATGAAGTTCTGCCCACCCACTTAGATCAATCATCTTGTGTTTCGATCGAAGAATACTTCGAGAAGGCTTCCGCTCGAGCCAGAAAAGTGATATATCTTGTACATAGTGCCTACGCGGAGTAGGGCACTACATCTTACATCTTGTACTCTAATTTTTTTCTCTAACCAAAGGAGCTTGGATCTTGTAGGGAACTGAAATTAGTTCCATTTTTTTTGCGTATACACTTCTCAAGGTCTTCGTCGAAAATACTGGAGGATAAAAACTATCAATACTAATATTACAATATCTACAAACAAAATATGCATGTAGACATGGTATATAAGTATGGTACCATCTCAAACATGTACAAAATCTGTCGGTTATATTAACAATATAGGTTCTACTTGTTGCACGGTCTACTATTTCAAACTTATAATTATCAATAGCTAATATTTTTTTGTGATTCTTCTCTTTGATAATACAAGCCATAGTCTTTAACATCTTCGGACAATAATCTGGGTCTATATTTTCAGCATTCTTTCTACGATTGTCATGAAGTATAATAATCTTGGCTCTAATACCATCGAGAAGTACTGTTATTGGCTTATCTCGTAATTTTTTAATCCAATTGTTAAAATATTCAGCAAGATTAGAAGTGTTAATATCTAATCTAGGACAAGGAGCATACGCTGTTATCCAATGTTTAAATCGACAGATTTCATCGTTTATACCAATAAGTCAATCGTACAACATTATATTCTCAGCTTTAATTATATCAAACACACTCTCTGTATCTGTTTTATTATATGATCTAGCAAGCGAGTTTAACAAGTGTTGAAATGCTGGTTCTTTTGCAACTTTTTTCATGTTTTGTTTAAAATACTGAATATAAAAAATGAGGAGATGCAAAAAAAATAGCACGAATAGCATTTATTAATCCTTTTGGTTTATCAGATATAAATAAAATTATACTCCAATCATTAAAAAAAACTTTCAAAAGATATTTTAAGAGAGTTTAAAAACCAAGAATCAATATTCTCACCTTCAGCAACAGCATAAGCAATAGGATATAATTGATAGTTAGGATCGTAAGCACAAGCAATAAATAAGATACCTTGATTTAGACGAAAGAAATGTAGCATCAGTACTAATAACCGATAAATTGCCCCTTAAAAACCCGTTAATACATGACTTAAAACAAATAAAAATTCGTTGAAAGCTATTGTTTTCGACAGTTTTAATAAAATATGTACTACCTGGATTCGTCTCCATAATTCTATAACAATACTCCTCAAGACTAGCGTATGCCTTATCATAACTACCATTAATTTCAGCTAATATCGTCTCTCGGGCTTTCCAGGCTTTGGAATAACTAACTTGTATACGATGCTCCCTATATATATCTTTAATAATTTGTGATGGACTATATGACTGGTTATCTCTAATAATGTCAATTATCATGGTCTTAATCTATGCAGCGGTAGCTAGTCGATGATGTCCTGTACTAAGTCTCCCTAAACAAGAATGCCGATTATCTAATGTACTAACTTTAACTATATCGCCATTTTCAATGGATTTGACATATACACTCCAATTACAATTCGGTTGATTACAACTATATATAATTCCACGAGCATTATTCATACACTAGCTGAATAACTAAAATTATATTTAATTACTAAATTAATTATAAAGCATCTAAAGTGAGAACGGCTAGGGAGTGATTGTCCCTTAAATACTTCATCAGTGATAGCTTTTACAACATCATCATCTACCGTATAATCTATATTTTTAACTAAATCATCAATATTCCCATCATCGTTGTCACTATCATCATCAAGGTTAGATTCATCTAATGAATGACCTTCTTGGAAAAATTAAATAATTTGTTGAGAAGAACTAGCACCCGAACTAACATGCTAGTATTCAGAAAAATATTCACTATTTCTATTATCAAATATTGTTGCTACTTTAATAACATATATTTTTATATACCGTGATTGTGAATTAATCTCAAGAATCTAATTCCATGCATCTTCACTATCTATCAAAAATAATTAGAACCAAAAATAGACTTCAGAATAAAATTGTAATGAATAGAACATCGTTCAATAATATGATTACGTATATTTTCAAAACTAATATTCGGATAAGTTAAAAAAAATTGGCTTTCTCCTCCTTCGTAATTTAACCCATTTACTTTACCGCCGTGCGAGCATACAATTTTATGCTAAAATTAATGACGGTTGAGAACTTTTGCTATAAGAAACTGAGATAAACTTTGGCTACAGGCAGAATTTTTTTTTATTGCTGGAAGCTTTGCTAGAGACAGGGATACAGAGAGAGAGAGTGTTTGAGGCTTTGCTAGAGGGAAGAGAGCGAGAATGCTGGAGAATTTGGTTGAGACGGGAAGAGATATATAGAAGCTTGCATTAGTCATTGTGCAATGGCTATAATTTCTCCCACCCCACAAAAGCCAACAGCTATAATTCCCTCCCACTCCCGCCCCCATCCCGAGAAGCCAACGGCTAAAATGTTCTCACCCCCATGCCAACTCGATTGGCGAGCCCACACCAAACACTCCACCCGCCAACTGAGTTGGCGGCCTCTCCCTATTTCATGCCACCGCTTGCCAACTAAGTTGGCGGGCTCCCTATTTTGCTCTCCCTCGTCAACTAAGTTGGTGAGTCATCCCGTTGTTTGCAATTTTTGGAAAAACTATCCCTTTAGCCGCAATTGCCTCAAAATTTATCCCTTTATTTTAAAAAATCCGTTAACAAAATTAGTGATAGAGAACATAGTTTGAAAAAATTCTCAGGAGAGAACAAAAACGTATCTAGTATATGCGTACTCCCTCACGTATTAAAAAATAATTAAACAAATAAAAATGCACCTAGTATATGCGTTCTCTCCCTCACATATTAAAAAATAATTAAACAAACAAAAATGCACCTAGTACATGCGTTATCCCTCATTTTTTATTATTTTTTTAGAAAAGAACGCATTAAAAAAATAAATAAAATAAAAATCTGAAGCCGCACGTACTAAGTGTGTTTTCAAAATATTTAAATTTTTTTAAATAAAAGAAAGAAAAGAACTCGTGAAAAAAAAAATTAAATCGGAAGTCGCACTTACTACGTGTGTTTTCAAATTTTTATTTTAAAAAAAAAGAAAAGAACTCGTTAAAAAAAAAAATGAAGCCGCACGTACTACGTGTGTTTTCAAAAAGAAAAGAAATCATTTAAAAACTAAATAAATAATATAAAATCTTTTTTTTTCGGTTTGTTTTACCTGAACACCTTCCGGGAATCTTGCTTCCTTTAGTCGTTTTGGTTCCTTTAGTCATTTAGGAAGTGATTGTTCACTGCCAACTTTTGTTGGCTTGTGTGTGTGGTGGGGGAGGGTTCTTTTGACCGTGTGTGTGGAAGGATGGTAGGGGTTCAGGTGTTGTATATGATGGAAGAGGATTGAAGTTTAACCGAGGAGGAAGAGAGCAAGAAGAGAAGGGTACTGGAAGAAGGAGAAGGAGAGCAAATTTTTACAAGGTATAGTTAAATTAATTCTTAAATATTTTTATATAATATTATTGTTTTAGATGATCATGTATAGAAAAAAAATAGAAAATGATTTTGAATAAAGTTAATTGTTTGATGGTAGCAGTGTAAACTTAAATTCTATTACTAATTTTAACCATAATTTTTTTAATTATCCTTCAAATCCTAATATAATCATCTCTCAAATCCTAATCATAATCACTCCAATATTATAATTATTTCATAGATGGCAAATCAAAATAATGGAAGGATTCCAGGTGGGCCCACTAATTTTGCTATTGTCCAACAATGTGTCACATATATCATCCTTAATATTTGGTGGACAGGTAATCCTAAGTTTTAATTACTTAATATTAGTTAGTGTTTATTATATATTAATAATTTAATAAAAAATTATGTATGTTACATAGCTACATGATTATGTCGATACAAAATTGCGTGAGCATGGTGAATGACGACAAGGATGGGAGCTGACTAGTACCCAAAAGGACTTGGTGCAGTCCTTTAAATTTTATCATGTGGACATGATACGAATTCTACGTCATGATAGGGATTTGATTCTGAGTCACTTTGAGCGTTGGTGGCCCCAACGTAACACACTTAATTTTCCAGTTGGAGAAATGACAATCACATTAGCCGATGTGGCAGAAATTACCAATTATAGGTGATCTGATATATTATTATGATACAATAAAATTTAAAGAGCTGATTAGGACATATCTTGGTGTGGAGCCACCATCAGATTTAGGAGAGGATTACAATGTCAAGCTCACTTGGCTTCATTCTACCTTCAGGGATATCGACGATACAACAGATGAATCACGGGTAATTCTACTTTTATTCAATACTTAATAATATTGCTTAGTTAATTTAGCTGATAATAAATCTTAATGCTTAATTTCAGGTATAGTGTTGCACTAGGGCATACTTACTTTTCCTATGTAGTTCATTTCTATTTCCCGATGGAACGAAAAATAAGAAAAATGTGCATCTATTACCGTTTCTAGGTGATTTGGGCACACGTACACGTCATGCATGGGGTGCAGCTACGTTGGCCTTCTTATATCGGTCTATGACAAATTTTGTGAAACTTACGCCGGAAGACAGATTTTTAACAAACGTATGTGGTTGCGTAACACTGATACAGGTATACAATGTGCACATTTATTTACACTATATTATTTATCATGCAAAGTTGACTTATTAGATTGACGTCATATTATTTGTGTAGATATGGTCATACGAACATTTCGGTATTGGAAGGCCAGTATGTCGATATGGAGTCGAGGAGCAAGTATTTCCTTCTGCTTGCCGGTGGATGTTTGAGAACACAGATCAATATCACTATCAATACAATGTAGCATCGATTTACCGGGGCTCATTTGAGACAATAAACCATTTTGAGGTAAATTTAGTTAATTATTTCTTAATGAATTATTAATTTCTTTAACTAAATGGATATTTGACGTGATAAATAATTATTTATTATTTGAACAACAATAAATAAGAAGTCTGGATGCCCTGTAGTGTCCTAACTGAGATATAGATCGCGTCATGTCAGGAGAGTCTCCATAGATATTATATCATATGTAGTGGCGACATTATGTTTCATCCAGCTGATCGTGTTATGTGACAGTTGGGGTTGAAGCAGATAATACCCATGAGCCTTTACCTTCTAGTCATACTAGAGCCAATACATCTGTACTACTTCGTGATGCGGTTCGTGGTTGGACTTCCAGATTTGAGTCGCATAACGTGGAACATATATCTGAAATAATGACATGCAGGGCCGATGGTAAGTCAATTAGGTTATTAAATTTATACTAAACTATATTTTCAGATTTTAAACTGACGGGTTCCAACTTGTTTGATTTTGCAGTGGTGGGTTCATACGAATATAGGGTATGGTACGGGTCACCGTGTATTAAAAATAGTGTATTAGTTTTAGCTGAGCCTCGATTTCAACATCGGGCTATAGACGATCTTAGCTTGTGTACTGTCATGCCCCAGTCCCAAAATATATAGGACCAGACACGTGGCAATGGCCAGCTGGTACGACTCTGTAGGACTTTCCAATTTAATGGACCCGACGAAGTGCACTTACGCTGTCCACGGTCAAGTGATCAAGCAAAAATCTAATTCTAACATGCAACAACTAAAGTAAATCTCAATCCATGATAAATAAATCACAAGAGGGAACAGTACGTATCATTAGTCTGCAGCCCAATAATACCGCCGTTCGAATAAACCAAGAGAATAATATAGGCCTATAAACACTAGGCTATAATAGCAGAGTCACAATGGAAAATAGCACATAACTATAATAGGGCAAAGATATAAAGATACCTGCAAGGATGTCCAACACACCGCCAGATCAAGCCTTATCCAAACTGCTCAAATAACCTGGAAGGGAACCAGGTCCTCAAAGGGACGTAACAAAATATAAAAAGTACATGCAATAAAGTAAATACTGTGTAAACTCGAGGGTGAACTAACCAGCTAAGTGAAATACACTTGAAGACAACCTTGGTACGTATGGGTAGGTAAAAGGTATAAAGCGTAGTGTCGAGCCAGAGGCTAAGTACCTGGCATTAGCTGTAAACTGGATGCCAGGAGTATATGCTGACTACGTCACCGATCATGATAGCGCGCAGCTAGTAACCTTTGTCGGATGTATCGACAAGCATATACGCCCATAACCGGATAACACTGAGCCTATAACCGGGTAACACATGGCCCATAACCGGGTAACATTGAAGCTCACGACCCCGTAGTTTACTCTGAAACTACGGTAGCCAAATGTCTGTCCCATACGCCTACTAATTATCTTTCCCGCCCAATGCCAATGTACAAGTCGCGAATACGACGTGGACATCTCGTACTATAATGCAAGTCACTAAAGAAATATACAACTAAACTAAATATCGTCACACGTGCTACTCACACCGATGGCCAGTCAAGCATGAAGCACGCGTCCCTATATGAACTCACTCTATGACGTGCAATGATATGTGTCAAGGCCTGGGGAGTCATATTGATAACTCCACAACTTTAGGTGCGTCCACTAGACACTAGGTCAGACACAAGTCCTAACGTCAACGCCTTCGTTGACTGCACCCGAGTCTTTCTCGGACGTGCACAGTTATATAATATTAAAATAATAAAATATTCAACAAATAATAACTGAATTTAAATAGTACAACAAGGCAAGGTATACTTGCCTGGAACTCTGGTGTACACAAGTAAGGATCCGGAACTCGCAGCCAAGGTAGAATCGTCTTGGGTGCCTATGAATAAATAACAATAAATATCAATCACTACATTACACTATGCTAATCATGTACACAAGTACAACTTACGCAACGTCATGAGTTACACAAAGACTAAACCAAATAAATGTTCTAATTAAATACATTGGCTAAGGTTGACTAGTCAAGGATCAAGGGGGTAGGTGTACACTTAGTCTACTAGTCCCACTGCATTTTACAAGTCATCCTATGGTATCATTTCTCACATGTTACAATCACGATCACAGCTATGATTCGTGTAGGTGCTAAGTTGCACCTCTAACACATGGTACCAGGTATTCTACTCACTAAGATTTCCAGGATACGTTTGATATAGGTAACTATCTAGGTCTCCATGTACGGGTACGTCATGTCCTCAGATACCGTGCACAACGAGACAATTAACTACCAAAATATGATATAATTATAAATAACGTATAACACTAAACACAAGTCCTGGCTAGTAGGTTAGTGTGCAAAATGTCAGTTTAGTCTAAATACCTAGGATCAACACAATTATGTACCAACTAAATAACCAATTTTCTATGAAATATTACTAACACCAACTACTATTTCCATACATACACATATATAAACATTAGGCACTAGGGTTCACACATCAATATTTATCCATGTAATAATCAAGGAGGAGGAGTACGATGCAAACCTAGGTATGCTCGACTAGGAGGGGGATGATGCTCGTCCGCGACTCGAGGGCGGCCTACCTCTTGTGGGTGGGGGTGGTGCTCCGGCCAAGCACAGTAACAGCAGCAACACTGGCAGCAGTAGCTCGCAACAATGGCAGCAGTTGTGACTTGGTGGTGGTGGCGGGTTGGTGGTGGTGGCGGGATGGTCGGAGGACTGATGGTGGTGGTGAGGGGACCGTGGTGCTGTGGCGAGATGGTGGTTGCAGTGGTGATTGAGGTGGTGGTTGATCCGACGGAGGAAGGTCGTGGGGAAGTCGGGGAGAAGCTGTAGGTGATTGATCAGAGTGTGGTCGACTGCTCAGGGAAGATGGGAGTTCTGTGGCAGTGACGGCTGCGGTGGTCGGGGTGACTTGCTGCTCCGGCGGGGTCGTCTGCTCGGAGGAGGAGAGGTGTTGATGGTGATGGCGATGGGTGGCTGTCACGCCCCAGTCCCAAAATATGTAGGACTAGGAATACGTAACACGCCCAGCCGTATATATACGAACTCCAATATATGAAAAATATATACATACGTACGTTGTACATGAATATTCAATCCACCAGTGGTAATATAATGTCACAACAAGTCATACACAATCTATATCTCATCCACATCACAATTAATCAGTAGTAATAAAGAGCTGAATAATACTGAATATCCAAAAGTCTGATAGTCAGGTGGAAACAAATCAACTACAAAATGACTATACTGAAGTAGCAACATATCTAAACAGCGGTAATAAAATCACAGGTACTCTGAGGGTAAGGCCTCCTCAGCCAGGTACGTAGTGTCTGGTCCAGGTCCGTACTCCTGTGGGTACTCCTGCTCGTCCATATCTGGAAAGGGACCAGGTCCTCAGTGGGACATAACAAGATACATATAAACATGCCAATAAATACTGAAATATAAACATCCACTGGGTCACCTAACCGTCTATGTGAATGCAGTTTGAGAACAACTTTCCAACTTGTGGACTATCTGGCCATAAATGGGATTGACATAATTTTCTTGGAGAATCAGAGGCCTACAAAGCATGTCGTCTTTTGAACGACAGAGGCCGCCAAGTACTATAGGGGTTATCTCGCGTATCTCCGGTGGAGCGTACGGGTTACATATAAGGAAAGTGCAAAGGAGCCCAAATGTCTTACTTGTTGTTCTCCCCATCCCATGCTCTAAGCATGCCACATCCATGACACGATAAAATCTCTAAATAACTGCCAGGTCTACTACCATACAAAGTTTCTATCAGCAGTCATCTCTAGCGCACGGCCTATACGTACAGGAGGCCAGACCTGTCACGCAGTCCGTGATCTATATGAGACTCACGACTTGTGTAATAACTATGTCCTGACCAATGACACATGATAATGGGTAGTCTCATAAAATAGGTCTAATGCAAATACATAAATAAAATAGAATGAGAGCATCATGTGGAATGTAAGTGGCAGTAAAATAGCAAGGTATACTTGCCGAACAAAAGTTCTGGATAGTGCACGTCCAAACAGTGTTTTAGTTGAAGAAGTGAGGTTATGGTTTGGGGTGAACTACATGAATATATATAGGGGAATGAGGTCGGTTTATGTGGGGTTAGTTTAGTATTTTTAGGGCTACAAAACCACTTGCTGCTGCTGGTTTTCTTTCTTTTCATTGGTTTTGGTTTCGGTCAAGGAGAGATTAGTAATAATAGTGTTAAGGAGTGGTGGAATGAGAAACTTACACGTGTAGGAAAGGAAAGCAAAGCAAAGTTGAGTTTTGCTTCTGCTGCTGATATTTTCTAATGGTTTGCGATTTTACGCGTGGTGAAAGGAATTTTAAGTGGTGAAGGATGTTACGCAGGGGATTGTTTTACGCGTAGAGAAAAGATTTAGGCGGGTTGGATTTTTACGCGCGGAGAAAGGAAGAGTTTACGCGTATGAGTTTATACGCGTGGGTTTGCTACTGCTGCTATTATAATTACGCACGGAGAAGAGAGGCGAAGTTTACGCGGGGTTTGATGAGCTGCTGCTGTTGGATTTTACGCAATGAAGAAATAAGAAGCGGTAGAGTATACACGAGGTTCAGCTAAACCGGTTTTGGGTTGGATTCAATAGGAAATTCTATTTTCTATTCTTTTCTTTCTTTAAATAAAATAAATAAATAATAAATAAAAATAGGGTTTTCAGGATTAGGGATCTTACAGTGGCTGCAGTGGTGGTGACCAGAGTCGGGGAAGAGAAGTCGAGGGGGAGTTGAAGTCGGGGATCGTCGGTTGTGGGTAGTTACTGCTCGGGGATGGCCGGAGTCGGGTGTGGTAGGGGAAAGGAGAATGGAGAGGGTGGTTGTTGTGTTGCTGTCGGGTCGGCTGATCGTCGGGAAGTTGAGGAAGATGATGGTGATGACCAAAGATGGTGATGGAGATGGTCGATCCGGCGGGTGGAGGACCGGAGATGAAGAAGAAAGGTGATGGGGAAGTTAGGGTTCGGGTGAGGAGAATGTGTTAGCTGTGAAAAAAATGGAGAAAGAGAATGGTTTATGTAGGAGAGATAGAGGGTGTGATGGCCTTAGGATTAGGGCCGGCTACAAGCTTCCTAGGGATGGGAAAAGGTTTCTACATGAAGGAATGGAGGGTGGAGATGGTGTTGATTTTGAATGGAGGGCTAGGATGATGGTGGGGAAAAAGTTAGAGTGTAGTACACTCAAAATGGAGGAAAAAATCCATATGACCGGTCAACAATGAGGGAGGGGGTTTCTTCATGGCTTGGCTCTAATGGAAGGTGGACACCTCATTGTCTTTTTGTATAAAAGCCCCTAACAATTGAAAAATTGCACAAACAATGGGGTTTGGGATTGGATGAGAAAAAATACCATGTTTGGTGTGATGTAGTGGGTTAAAGGGTGTGTGGTGTTTAGTATGAACCTTGAGGGTGTGAGTGGGGGTTTGGGTTGGTGTTGGGTCTAGTTTTGGGTTAGGTTGGGTCCTTACATCAATTTAATTAAAATTAATGTAACTGGTGTTCTTTAATTAATTAGAAGTACATGGGATTAAAATTGGGTGGGACACAAGTGTCATGGACGTAGTAGACTCAGAATAGATTATGGTCAAAAATTGGGTTGCACAAAATGGATCGAGATTGGGTCTCCAATTTCGATTGGAACGGACAAAGATGCAAAGTTAAATTTATTTGGATTTAAGAATAGATATTTGTAACGAATATTGTGCGACTAAAATGAAGCACAAGAGAGGGTATTTATGAGTTACCCAAATGTCAGAATGGAAGGCTGGCACGTCTAAAAAAAGTGTATAAAATTTGTTTGAAAGCAAAAGCTAGTGTAGTGCTCTAGATATTTAAACAACGATAAAGTACAACAATTGAATAAAAAAATCACAGTAGTGAATTATAAACCTAATAATTAATCCCGAATAATACTAATTTAATCCATAATCCTGTATTTTGGTCAGGGGGTTTTACACATACGTTGAATGAACATGTAAATTATGCGGTAAATTATGTTCATTATTATTATTTAGTTAAATATTTACATGTAGATGATCGGTACTTAATAGATTTGTAATTTCAGATACCCGTACTATATCAAGGATCTACAGATCCCGATATCAATTCACGAGCTCTTTTACATGATGCATCATAATTTTTGGGCGCATCCTTGGAGCCGTCGATGGTTCAATTAAATATCCAGTCGGATCATCCTGCCGCCATCATTCCTCAAAGACGAGCACGTCCTCGTAGAAGATTACCACGTCCGGTTGATCGACATGCTGGTGAGGGATGCTCTCATTGGGATTATTCGTAGACTCATCGGGAGACTAGCGAGGGGTGGTCACCGTGGGATTATTCGCAGACTCATCGAGAGACTGACGAGGGATTGTCTCAGTTGGATTATTCGCAGACTCATCGGGAGACTGGCGAGGGGTGGTCACCATGGGATTATTCACGGACTCACCAAGAGACTGGCGAGGGATTGTCTCAGTTGGATTATTCGCAGACTCACCAAAAGACTGGAGAGGGGTTGTCTCAGTTGGATTATTCGCATACTCGCCAAGAGACTGGTGAGGGAGACCCACAGCGGGATTATTATTCACATGAGAATACAGCACGAAGGAGATCGTGACTAGGTCTTAGGCCCATCGATCGTCCGAATTATAGATACCTTGACAGGGGAGAGTGAGACATGTATTATTATTTGTACTTTTATTATGTAGAAGTAATGTAGGAAGCTTTTATTATGCAGAAGTAATGTACAAAGACTAGAACTCTAAGAGCAATTATGTTTTTAGTCCATCGGTTGGTTTGTACATTTTCTTTTATTGTGCCCCAGTCCACCACAAATACTGCAACGGAGATCTCTTGTCGATAAATCCTTCGTTTTGATGCGGTTCTTTTTTGGTCTCCCAGCTTTGCGTCTTACATTGGGTACTCCAATTTGGCCTCTAACCAATTCACTTTCGGGATTGTAAGGGTCTTCAATTGGTTCTATTTGAGGCGCATATACTCTTCTCAGTGTTTCAACAGAAAACTCATCTGGATACAAACTTTCAATTGTAACATCAGAAGACTCACAAACAAAATAAACATGTACACATGTCAGTAAAGTATGTTGCCACCTACAACATATACAACATTTGCGATCTAAATTAACCACGCACGTTCTACTGGTTTTATGATCTCTTATTTCAAATGTACGTCTAGTAACTTTCAATATTTGAAATTGGTGTGACTCTCTTTTGATGTAGGCCATAGTTTGTAGCATTCTTGGACAATATTATGTTGACAAATTTTTAGCATTTTGCTGATTTGTGTCATGAAGTGTTATAATCTTTGCTCTAATACCATCAAGAAGTGTCATTATTTGTTTATCACGTAAAATTTTAATCCAATTATTAAAACTTTCAGCAATATTTGAAGTGTTAATATATAATCTTGGACACGGAGCATAAGCTGTTATCTAGTGTTCAAATCTACGATTTTATCATTTCTACCAACAATCCAATTGAAAACATTAATATTCGCTGATTTTATTTTTTCAAACAAAATATTCGCATCCACCTCATTATAAGATCTAGAAAGCTGATCTAAGCACTTTTGATATTGGGGGGTGCCGAATGCATTTTTTTTCATATTTTGTTTAAAATGTTGAATACAGAAAAAATGTGGAGATTCTGAAAATGTGTCACGTATTACACGAATTAATCCTTTCTACTTATCTGATATAAATAAAATTTTATTCCATTAATCAAAACAACTTTCAAAAGAAAATTTTAAACTATTTAAAAATCTTGTCCAAGAATCAGTACTTTCACTTTCAGCAACAACATAAGCAATTAGATATAATTGATAGTTGAAATCGTGAGCACAAGCAACATATAAATTACCTTGATATTTAGATGTAAGAAAAGTAGCATCTACACTAATTATAGGTAAACAACCACTCAAAAAATCATCCATACATGCCTTAAAATAAATAAATATTCTTTGAAATGTATTATTTTCTACCGTCTTTAAGAAATATTTGCTCCCAGGATTTGTTTCGATAATTGTATAACCATATTTTTCGAGATTACCATATGCATCAATATACGTACCAAAAATTTCAGATAACGCAATTTCTCGTGCTTTCCATGCTTTAGAATACGTAATATGTACTCGATGATCTTTATATATATCATTTACAATGTGTACTGGGCTATAAGAGTTGTTATCTCTAATTCTTCCAATTATCTGATTTTTAACCCATGCAGTTGTAGCTAATTGATGACTTCATGTTACTCCACCTAAACATGAATGTCGACTTTCTAATGTTGCAATAGTAAATGACTTGTCCATGCCAACAACTGCAGCGTACACCCTCCAACCATAATTTGGAGAGTCACAAGTATACACAATTTTTTTAGCATTGTTCGCATTACTTAGAACAAGTAAAATCATGTTCAATTGCAATATCTCTTATAAAATTTCTAATTTCAAAACGAGAATCAAAAGTTCTTCCAACAAATAATCCAGGAATGTTATTAGCATCTAAACTACTATTGTCATTGGCATCTAAATAATAATATAAATCTTCAATTAAATCATCACTATTTTTATCATCATTGCTCTCTTCAATTTGGTTTGAAGAACTAGCACCTATATGATTAACTACTTGATTACAAAATTGTTGACTACTTGAAATGATATTGCTATCAAAATTTGTTACTAATGGAGTAATATAATTGTTTATACACGATGAACTCAAACTACTTTGAACAACATTATTCCATGTATTTTCAGAATTTATTTCGAAACAAGTATCGAAAAATATCCAGTTTATTATAAAATCATATGTAATAAAATAATTTTGAACAATAAGATTGTGTAAATTTTCTAATATAATATTTTGATACGCTAAAAGAAACTCACTTCTACCTCCTTCATAAGATAAATAATTTAGTGTACCTCCATGACAACATATTATATTATGATTTGATCCATAAGTAATAGAAAATAATGGAAAGAAAGGAACTTATAGAGAGTTGTTGCAATTTGTCGAGATAGCTGTTGTAGTTTGTGGAGAGCTGTTGTGGACGTAAACTGTTGTTGTAGGTGAATTTGAGGTAAAATTTATATCCGTTGCTGTTGAATAATCTAAAGAGAGAGAGAGAAGAAAAAACATAAAAAGAAGAGTAGAGAATTCTATTTGTTATTATTGTGGATATATGTTATTTCTATTTATAACTGAAGAGAAGGAAAGAGAAATGTCCATAAATTAGACGTTGTAAAAGTAATATAGTCGTTGTAAAAGTAATATAACTGTTATAAATGTATAAATGGAAGAGAAAGAAAGAGAAAAGAATTCGTTAGTAATATGACATAGAACAAAAGTTGCCAGAACTATCACTTCTAAGTCACTTCGGAAGCAATGAAAAAAAAAATATTTTAATCCCCCCCCAAAATTGGGCCAAAAAAAAAAAATTTAGGTGAGAACGCACGTAGTACATACGGCTTCATATTTCAAAAAAAAATTTAAACGTGTTCTTTTCTTTTCTTTTCTTTTAAAAAAATTGAAAACGCACATAGTACGTGCGGCTTCCGATTTAATTTAATTTTTTTTATGTGTTCTTTTCTTTTCTTTTTTTTAAAAAAAATTGAAAACACAAGTAGTAGTACGTGCGACTTCAGATTTTATTTTATTTTTTTTATTTAACACGTTCTTTTCTAAAAAAAAGAATAATAAAAAAAAATCAGGAAGAACGCATGTAGTAGGTGCGTTTTTGTTCTCTCTTGAAAATTTTATCAAAAATTATGTTCTCTGTCACTAATTTTGTTAAACTTGAGTGAACTAATTTCCTTAAACTTGAGTTCACTGTGAAAAATTTCCTGATTCTTCCCGTCTGATTATTTACAACTTTCCATATGGGAGGACAATACCTGTGGTTCCTTGCATATGGCAAATCCCTTTGGGGACCATTATGATCCTCAATGGTACAACATCCAAATCAATTATGCACAGATACCCCACCATCTTCCTTCTGATGTACGTATGACCCATATTGACTGACAATGAAAAAGAGATCCTCTGGGATAGTACCTAGCAATTTAAACTTTGAAGGTAAAATATCTACTCAAATACAAGTGACAGAAAAATCATAGATAGGAAGATAAATGCCCTAAGAGTGCTGCATATTGCACAAGAGGCAAACTGACACCATGCACCATGAACCTCATGTGTTGATGCAAATGAGCTTTGGGTGCCGTATGTTGGTCGAAAATGCCCTAGCGTGCTGCGGAAGACTTGAACCCAAAACCAATTGGTATTACAAATACCTCTATTTTAACAAAGGATCGGAAAATTTGGTGAAAAGAATTGATTCTGCTTCATCTTTATGCTCATATGCTCTGCTATCATGCCTCAAGTCCATTAAAGTTCGCAGCGCGGTGCCGGCGCAGTCCGGCCCAGGCCCTTCAGCCCAAGTTAAGACCAAAATTTTGGTAGAGTTGGGCCAAGAGGGGCAGAAATTTTTGGCTACATAGATACTGGTATTGATGGGATATTTAAACCACACTCTATATTTTACTATAACACAAACGCAGATGAGATATATATCTAATAAAACGAAGCTGTGTTTCCGTCAAAACATAAAAGGATAAATAAAAGGTCATGATTAACAAATAGGCAGGAAATCGAATGACTATGAAATATGAATTGAGTATAAGTCAATCCTAAAAACTGAATGATCAAGGAGTGCCGGAGGCACGGGATAATTAGTTACACAATAATATTAAGAAATTACACAAATAAATAAATAAAATAAAATAAAATATAGTTTTAAAGCAGAATCTGATACTATAAATATATTATTTGGATATCAAAGTAGAAAACAACCATATTCAATCATTCTTCAAATGTACAAATAATGAACATCCATATTTGTTAGAAACTGGATATAGAGAATCAGATCATGATATTTGTATTTATTTACACCCCTACAATTGGTGCGCTAAGAAATTGGTCAGATAAAATATTTTATCTGCATTTCTTTCATAAAGTCCATCGTAATCCATAGCTCCTTCCAAGAGTACATACGGAAAACTGAAGATACCAAAGGTTTTTCCCAGTGTAACTGTTGTACTGAGGATATACTTGGAATAAATGAAACATCCAGTTCTTCATTGCATGAGAAGGATCCCAAGGGAACAATAACTGTAAGCTAATCAATATCGATTTATATTATTTTAATGCCTATACCCTCTTCTTAGCTTTCTTATTTCCATGTATCACCCTTCATAATAAAAACTTCCATATTTATAAGTTATTAGTTACTAGTTGCAGGATTTTTAATTTAGTAAATACAACAGATACAAATGCTTGAGGTCCTTAGGAAGATTGCAAAACAAAATTCAAACTATTGTAAAGAAGAACCTACCAGGAACCAAGGAAACTGTGAAATTCATAAGCCAATTTACTTTTTCATTCGCTTCTCTAGCTTCCCAAAATCTTGCAAAACCAACCACATTCTTTCAACATTTTGTACTCCTCTATGCTTGAAAAGTTCACCATTAACCCTTAAAGTCTTCACTCTTCAGGGTTTGATGCCTACTTAGTGTTTTTCGGAAAAATTCAATTATTCTTCATGAGCCTTTTGGATCGCTACGAGACTAGTGTCATTGGATGGACAACATCGAACATGTAATCTTTAATTTTAAGACTATTTTAGGGCACTGATTGAGACTAAACTTGTCTCCTTTAGCGACGGGTGTCACATGGTTTACATTAAGTACTTTATTGATATACAAAATCAGAACTCCCACTGAACTTGTGATACATACAAACTTCAACAGTTTTTATCTCAAAACCAAACGAGGTAACCACTTGGTGAAATTTGTAGTACCATTTACAAGAAGCTTGCTTGAGTCCATAAATAAATTTTGTCATGATTGTTCTAAATGAGTCTTTCGAAGAAACCGGAGAGAAAGACTCTTTAAAATCAATTCCTAACTTTTGAGTAAAGCCTCTAGCTACAAGACGTGCTGTATACCTCTCCACATTATCCTTCGAATCATTCTTTGTTTTAAATATTCATTTGTAACCAATGAACTTCATACCTTTTGGTAATGGGACAAGTTTTCAAACTTTATTGTCTTGCATAGACTTATACTCCCCATTCATTGTATCAATCCACTTATGAGAATTGGAACTTTCCATGACCTGACAGAAGCTAATTAGATTATCTTCCAGTATTCCACAGTCTTCCTTACATTCCTATAGAAATATAACAAATATCTGAAATTACATTTCTCCTTTCTCTGATAGATCACCTTAATGGCACTGGTTCTTGAGGTTGTTGAGTTTGTTCTTCACGAACAATTATCTCATTTTGAATGGGGGGTGCCTCTATGTTGTCTTGTTGAGGTAGCTCAACATCGACTTGTAGAGGTAATTCGACATTGTCTTGTTGAGGTTCCGGATTCACTTCTTGAGAATGATAGGTATAGAAACTTGCACATCATCAAAAGTGATAGTAGAAATCGAAATCGATTCCTCCTCAAAGACAATGTCCCTGACATTAATTCTCCCTCAAACTCAACATCCTCAAAAATTGCAGTTCTCATCCAAACAATTACAGTACCACATAATTCAACAAGCAAGGTTTTGCAAGATACAATAGTTTCAAGCAAGTATAGGTTATCATAAACATTAAGGAAACCATTACCAATAATAATTAAATTTAAAGATAGATCAAACTTTATTGTTTCCAAATAACTAGATTTTCCAATAAAGAAACTGAAGCTAAATTCCGTCTAAAAAATTGTACAATAATAAATAAAGAAAATGTCTATTAAATCCAAAAAAAATAATCAGTTTCCAATAATAACCTAAAATGTTTTATTGCTTTCACTTCTACCGACTTGCAGTCACCCACATAAATGTTTCTTTCACCATCAATTGGCTTTCGGTAGCTCATATAATCTTGCATAGAAACACAGATGAGGAGGGTAGTTGTACCAGAATCTAACCACAATGTGTTTCTAGGTACTGAAGTTAAATTAGTCACAGAACAAACCAAATTAAGAAATGTACTTTTCTTTACACGCGATGCGTGATACTTTGTACATTCTTTTTTTACGTATCCTAGTTATTACAAAAGAAACAACCCTTAACTTCATATTGTTGTTTCTTCTGAGCTTGACCCTTAGCAGCTTCTGTATTCTTTCTGTTAGTGCCATTATACTTGTCTTTGTAGGTGCTAGTCAAATTTGGCATTGGTAACCACATCAGAAATTGCACCCCTGGATGCCTCTGGAATGTCGCTCTTTATGATCCTTAGACATGCGGTTTGAGCATTCCCACTTCTCAAAGTTCGCTCTCTCAGAGAGGAACTGTCTTCCTTAGGAGTCGTAGGGCGCTCAATCCTAAGTGCAAGATCCATGCAGCCGAGAACAATTTAAATGTTCTCTTTCCAGTCGTCCCATAAAGCATGATAACTGAGTTAAGATTAGCAGATATTGCAGCAACATTAACTGTAAAGAGAACAAAAAATAAACTAACTAACATGCTCTATAACAAAAAATAATACTCAAACAAATTCAAATAATGGTGAACCCCATCTCAAGATACCTAGCACATCATTAATATCAAGTCTTTGGACAATAATATTAATTGTAAGTGGTTCTCTTGGTGTAATGATCAAACATTGACAATAACTCATGTCAAATAATAAGCCTATCTTTGGATGGGATTATTATTCACATGTAAAATTTATAATTGTCACACATTTATCACCACAGGTATGTGTGCAATTCGACCAAGTATTAACCTTCCTTTGGGTCGACTAATACTCGCATGAATGTACACACACAAACATCTGACATCCCTCATAGACTATATACGCAAGAGAGGTCATTTTGACGACATCTTGTTTCAATGGGTCTAATTAGAATGTTAGACAACTGTTGTCAGTCATAAAGAAGCACCAATGTGGACTGAATTTTACATGACTGAGTCATGTCCAAATCTTTATGTGCATACATATTTACTAGATTATAACTCAAATAAAATGATCATAAATCAACAGATTACGTCAACAGATTCTACTGAAATATGCATTAAAAGATTACATCAAATAACCCATAAGGATTACTTTAAATAAAATAATCTACTGAATACAAAATTCTAACTTTTCTGTTGATTGAATCATGTAAATATGTCAAAAGATATATCCTTTAATCATAACCAAAATCAGACAAATTAATGAATTAACAGTATACATATCCATTCCTTTGTAATCCATATAGGTATTAACAAACCATCAAAATTGTTGCTCTAACCAACTTCCAGTTCCTTAGTTGAATTGAGCATCTTTTAAATAGATGTTCCTGAATATGAATACTAGGAAGTCTTGCCAATACTACTATATGTGAATATTTAAATCTGGACCACACTACTGATTCAACAAATATATGTATTCAGTTTTAAATCTCCGAATGGATGAAAACTCGACAAACATGGTTATAACATATCATTTACCAAATATTTCTTATCAATCATTCAGAGAAGTCTGGAAGAAGTCGGAACAATTGGACCAAATATGTTCACAACAGAAAGTATTCGGAACTGAGACAATATTTTCATAAAAAAAATTTGGCCATAATGATGGACGATTACTTACAAATCGAAATGGCCATGATGAAACCGCATAAGGAGTATATGTGCTGAATCCATAATTTGCATCAGCAGAGAGTATTCGGTTTAAAGCATATTTAGACCTATTTGTTTATTGAATGATCTAGGGACATAGCAAACCAGGAACTCTTGATGGAAAATGCTTTACATCTCGAATCTAGCAACAATTTATGCCAATCGACATAATTAATTGCTACATGACAAAATATTAAATTACAAAATTTAATAGGCACTTGATGGCCCTTATAGATTGCTAAATCATGTGGCATAAAGACAACAAAGAAACCATATTACAATTTCAAGTATACTCAACTTCCAAATAGCAGAATATTAAATGTCCATTTATAATGAATTTAAGAGGAAGGCCGTAAAGGAAATTGTCCCAAAATTGTCCTAAATGACAAAGGCGGCTGAAGCGGAACCGGCCATAAAAGACGATTATAATCATGTTCAGCAATCAAGATAAACAAAATGATCACATAGACGATCGGCTTAGGAACAGCTCAAAATTGGTGGTTCATTATATTTTTGATCGAATAATCAAAAATTCTAAATTAAATTAGATCAAACGATTTAGGGTTCCTAAGCAACAACAAAAATTGAATATGAAACTTCAAACCCACGAATCAAACAGGGGCAGCTCTGATACCAATTGTTAGAATTTTATCCGTTGATTCATGAGATGAAGAACATAAATTAATTGCGGAAGCGTACCTGAACCCATCGCTTGGCTTGATGGATCTAGCAGCGAACGTCTCTTTATGTGATTCGATCTTCCAACTTGATATGACACTTATTGACAAATATGAAACATTTGTCCCTCTCTCTGTTGATAGGGATGCAGAAGAGAAAAGTAAAAATCCTCTTTATTGTGACCGTCAGTTGGGGACCATAACCCCTATGAATATATGTATATATATTCTAGGTTTTACATAATTCTAATTTGGCCCCTCATCAAATTAGAATTATCTTTATGGTATCTACACATTATTTCCATAACAATTATACCCTTAAGCCTTTTTTCAAATAAACCATTTTAATTTGGCTTAATTATTTAGATAGCACAACACAATTAATTTTACATGTGTGGCCCCCTAACTATTGGGTAATTCCTTCAATATGTATAATGTTGCCTCTTTATCTAATTTTTTAGCCTAGCGGAAATTAGAGTTTGCTCATTGGTTGCATGAGCTTTAAACTCCATGACCAGAAAGGTTATCCACCTACATGTCAACTAACCTTCTACACTTTATGATTATGCCCTCTCTTGCTCAATTTTTTAGGAGTTTTCTCGTGCTTCACATCCACGGCCGGCCCTGGCCCAGGACAGCCAGGGCGACCGCCCAGAGCCCCACGGGCCAAAAGGGTCCAAAAAAACCAGTTTAAAATAAATATATCAATAATCTTGTATTTCAAATAGAACTAGTATGTACTATGGACCCATTTAAAATAAAACAATTTTGGTGTAGTGGTTGTTATGTTAGACTTGTATACTAGAGGTCCTTAGTTCGATTCTTGGTGTTGTCATTTTTTTAAATTTACTTTTATTTTAGTTTTTTAATATATTTTTATATTATGTATGATCCTATTTTGAAAGTTTATCTCGAGCCCCCACTAGCTCAAGACCAGCCATGTTCACATCTAATCCCATTTATGATGGGAGAAGGCATGGTAATGACTGTTCTTTTCTAGCAGGATCTTTTACTTTTGTCAAGTTAAACCCATATAAATTAGGTTATCTATACCACTATATAATAAGAAAAGTTGACTTCATCGTGAATTTTTTTCCCAAATATATTTTTATCTAACTTTACTAATTAAAATTATTTATTGTTTATTAAATTTAATGAGCGCAGGTAGGTAATTAGTATAAAAAAAATTTAAGAAAAATATAGTTTGCTCTTATGGTACCTTTTGTTCTTCCCAAGTACAAAAAAAGTTAATTAAAAGGTGGTTAAAATACGTGCGTTGCACGTGCATATATACTAGCATCAATAATTAATAATTTATTAATAGAAAAATAAAATATTCTCCCAATAATATTACATTATTTAACTGTATATGATTTTTTTTTTCAGAAATAAAATATATGGTACAAGCAATTGTCAAAATCAACTGAATTCTTATATCCCATTACATATATATATATCATTGGCAAAGAATACATGCCATGGAAACAAACTTGTCACAAGAGAACCTTACGCCAAATAGATCAGGAGCCAAGGTTGTAGCAAACCTTTGTAAATCCTTTTTTTGTCCGGATCTGAGTAACCTAAAGCAAGAGAAGGAATATCTCCGATAAGTATGCAAGAAGAAATAGACATAGAACACACCAAAAAGAATTATTGTTCGACGATGCCAAGAAGTGATAAAACGATAACTCTTCATATTCAACATATTAAACACTAAATCATCATATAGAAAATTGGAGAAGTGAAAAAAGTTCCTGGAAAATAAATCATGTCAATGCAGATGCTCAAGGCTTGTATTTTGGCGAATTGATTGACAACTTTATTGTTTCTAAATTATCATATGAACAGGACACTTGCAGCTGGGAAAGTGCAGGACCTTCACGGGATGATCCACCTTCAGCTTAGGAGAGGCAAGTGCCTCGCAGAACATGCTGTGTCGGACATATTGGACACTCCAAAATACAGTAGGACACACTAAAATAAGTGACGTGTCCGTGTCGTCGGACGATTATCTTGTCATATATGTGTCCTTGCAACATAGGCTGTTAATAATGTACGAAAAACACCTTATTTATTCCTAAATTGCTTAAGGGTTGGCAGTACTTTCATCAGGCTCAGAGAATCAACACCTAGACACTGGTCCTGCTATCCTGCTTCAGTCCATATTAGGAACAATAATCACAGTATGGCTGCGATGGGTGTATACCACTATTATAGTTCTTTCCAGAAAGTGATTATCTACATGTTGTACTTTGATCAGGAGTGCTTACAGACCTTAGTGCTTCGGCAGCCTTCATGAGTAGGTGCTTATTTCAGGTTGAAAAGGGTAAACTAGAGAATCCCCCCCCCCCCCCCCCCCCCCCACCCCTCCAAATGACATCTAAGAGTTTTGCATGTACGCCAAACATTGTTTTATCGAGAGTTAGGTCCCTGTCATTTGGATATTGTAAAGAATGGGTCATGTGATGCGCATAATGACATATTTACCCTAATCTTTCAATTAAAAATTCAACAACGGTATATATATATTTATCTAAACTAATTTCAGAGGGGCCACCCACACCATTCAGGTTTTCCACTTTATAATTTCCGAGCCAACAAAACAATCATGTAGCCTGAATTTGCAGTCAGAACTGGACTAATTCAAAATAGAAAATCAAACTTTATGTTTTTCAAGTTCCATTGTGGATGTGATCAAATGATAATAATCATTCAAAAGATGGAGGATGAACAACAATGATCATGTCACATTTACCTGCAAGCTTTTGATATTGGCAATATCAGCAACATGTGTCCCTCCACAAGGGCATCCAGGGTTGTCTCCCAACTTAACAATCCTTGGGGTGCTGTCCTGAATGATTCCAAGACAAAATAGGATCGCCCGTTATTTTAGAACAAACAAAATATATTCAAAATTTGTATCATTATGCATATGATATATCTATAGCTTGACAAACAACAAAATTAGTGATAAACTGCTCAACAGAACTAAATTCTGTGACAAAAAATGTCAAGGTAATGTAGTTTACGTAGTGGAAGGAAAATTGTAGGCTCAGGCTCCTTCGGTTGTAATTTATTGTACACCTATATATTACATGGAATATACAAAGTGTTCTACCATAAGGCTTGCATCAACATCTCCACCCAATGAGACCATTAGCTTTCAGGCAGTGCTTCACGATCTGGTTATTGTTCAATCTCACCAAGATTGCTAAATCTTTTCATGGCAGCAAACAGAAGCAAGAGTTCCTGTTAATCTTTAAGTTTATTTGTCATATACTTCAAATTTTCAATTTCAATATTGTACAAACGATGACAACAGCAACATAGCCTTTGTCCCAAGTTATTGTGGCTGGCTGCTTGAGTTCTATTCTTCCATTCAGCTCTGTCAAGGGCCATGTCAACATATTAAGAAAAACATTTCCTTCTTTAGAACCTCAATCCTTACCCTTAGGGATTGCATCTTAACATTTTATCATTATTGACAACTATTTACCCTCCATTGAAATGATGATTAGAACGATGTCACAAAAGTACAACACACTGAGACTGATCGCCACTCACCTACATCATATCAGTTTACTTGCTTGATAGTTGATCTATAGGATCTTGTAACGGACTTAGTGATTTTACCTACACCTCATCCCGTGCGGCGCATAAACTTCCTTCTCGAAGACCCGTGCAAGCCTTTCCCAAAAGTCTTAGCTAGATCGCTAAGACGAGAATGAGAAAATGTGGAGCAAGAGAGAGAGAGATTGGAATGTTGAAAACTTACGTCGAATAGACGTTCCAAGGCCGCATATATAGTATTATTTTCTTCAACGAACTAATGGTTGTGGTGCTGTAGCATATTTAATTTTAGTTTAGAAGGCTATGTGTTCTATTGTGCTTAATATCGATATTAGTGTGAAATATCATCTCTCTTCTATTCCATTGTTCTAGTCAATACGACTTAATCTCCATGTCTAGTTAATCGTGTCTTACCTGCGACTTCAATTCCATGAAAATACTTCGTGAGCTTATCATTACTCTTATTGTCACGACCCGTACTCGGATGAACGGTTTCGATGGATTTCGTTGTCTTCGTTCTTTGAACTTCGCATCTCGTATCGAACTCTGGAGACCGAGACAAGAAGATATTTAGGTCCCCACTCTGCGGGAGATAAACGACTTCTTGACGAAAGCCCTTTCACTCACAGTTCGCGGGTTATGACCGGACATAAAAGAAGGTTTAGGTTTTCACTATACTATAGAAAGTTTACAACTTCTTGGGTTGTGAGGAGCAAATGAGACTCTCACTCTATTTATAGGCCTTACAAGAAACTTCTAGACCAATAATATTTACATGATGAGAAGATTCTAAAATTTCTAGAAACTTAGAAAAGCCTCATGAGAATTCAAAAGAACTCCACCATACTATGAGAAATTCTAGAGCCTTCCAACTAAACCCCTTTGCTTGCAACATTGTCTCGGTGGAGCGAAAAAATCTTGTGTGACGGTTGACTAAATTTAAATGTACTTCCTAAGCAAACTTTTGACAGTATATATATATATATATATATATATATATATTGAAACATGTAATTGTGTTACAGACTTCCGGCCTGAAGGCCTACAAACTCGGCCCGAAGGTCACACTACCAGCCCGAAGGCCCGTACCAGCACTTGCATCGCACCTGCACTGCATCGCACTCGACCTGCATTCCGACTGCCCTCACATTAATTTTTCCACACAAAATTAAATGTGTTTTCCCCGTTCTCAAACCTGCAACCTCGGGAGGGGAGGGAATATGCCTCACTCTAACCACTTGAGCTCCCTCAATTATTCGATTTTTTTCAATATGATACCCTGAACTTTGATAGGTACTAAGTTAATACCCTTAAAAAAAAAGTGTCCATGTCCATCCCCCCCCCCTTCCCCCGGCCAGCTGCACCACCCCGTCCCGCCACCTCCCTCCTCCCTCGATTGCACACCCCCCTCCCTCGAATTGCCCCCTCCCACTCCGGCAGACTGCACCACCCCCGCTCCCCCTACCCTCTCCGCGCGGGCCGCCATCGTCGTTGCTGCCGCACACGGAGAGGGGGGAGGGGGTGGTACAGCCGGTCGGAGCGGGAGGGGGGAAGCCGAGGGAGGGGAAGGGTACATCCGAGGAAGGAGGGGCGGCGGCGCCGGGGGTGGTGGTGGTCCGAGGGGAGGGTAAGGGGGTTGGGAAGAGAATGATAGTTTTGTCTTTTTAAAAATTTTGAGTATCAAGTTGAAAATATCAGTTGAGATAGGATATTAAGTTAGTACCTATCAAAATTCAGGGTATCAAGTTGAAAAACTCGAATAGTTGAGGATATCAAAGTTGTAATTTAGCCAATATATATATATATATACTCAAGAACCATCCGGATGGTTTCATATTATGAAACCATCCTATGTTACATGGATTGGATTTGGATTGGGTGGTTGAGATTAAAAGGTGTAGACCCACCACCTTTTAATCTCAACCACTCAATCTCAATCCAACCCATGTAACATAGGGTGGTTTCATAACCCATAATATAAAACCACCCGGACGGTTCTATAGCACTCCTCTCTCTCTCTCTCTCTCTCTCTCTCTCTCTCTCTCTCTCTCTCTCTCTCTCTATATATATATATATATATATATATATATATATATATATAACTTACTCTTATGAGTTGTCAGAGAGATCAGTAAAAATGTACTAAAATGTACAGAGAACACGATAAAGAAAATATGTGTGCATTTGTGTGCCCGTGTGTATAGAAGTGTGTGTGCGCATGTTTATGCGTATTTTATGTGTATCGAGTGGGAGATGGCAAGGGGGTGCCGCAGGTCAGTTGGTGGCTTGGTAGAAAGAGAAGATAGGATGAGGAGAATAATCAGGGTGGGAAGGTCAGAAAGAGAAATTTGTGGGGATATTCAACTTACATGGCAAGTCTGGTCTTCAATTATTTTATTACTCAACTACATCATAGGGTAAAAGAAAAAGAAAAAGCCGAACACCAATCATATCTTATTATGTACTCCTGAGGCATAAGTACGGGCACAGTCCAAAAGCAGGCAAAGCAACCTGTATAAATAAACTACACGTAAAGAATATAATCTTGCTATCAATAATATAATTGATACTTAATTTACTCAACTAGTTCAATCAGTAATATTTGAGAGTTCCATTAAAGGAGCTTCCATAAGCTGCGGAGCTAAGTTTTCAGTATTTTGCAGAGCTTGTGTGAACGATTGGGAAGTACAAGCCCATTACAATACTTCTCTTACCTTGGAAATGTAAGAAGGAAGATTACCATCACACCACTTCACAGCTTCATCATATGATAAAACTGAAGCTAACACCTGAGAACAATCATTGTTACAGAAGGTATGTGTAGGTTATCTAAAGTTTTGAACAAGAAGTGTGAAGTTGAAATCTAACAAAATTCATAATTTGATAGCCACCTTCCCACCATTAGAAATTAATGCATTTGCTTCTATTTCCAATTCCTTTTGTCTTGTGTGCAATTCATCTTTTGGGAGTAGACCTTTATATTCAACAAATGGCCTGCAAAAGTGGAAGAATTCATGTAACCCATAAGCAGATACAGACAAACAAAGGTCCTAGTACTAATTGACATCAGGTGTACAAAAAAATTACGTTAAGATTGAGCATCATATAGAAATAAATCAATGTTATAGAAAGCGCATAATTAAGCATTAGATAGAAAATAAATCAATGTTATAGAGGGCTAAGCGACCGTTATGTGAAGGAGATGTCTAGCGCCCAGGTGGCTAGGCGGCAAGCTAGACGGATTTATGCAGAAAAAAACGAACCATTAAAAAAAGCTTAAGATTTTCTAGTTCATTAGAAGTAATACATAACTATATATTTTTACGTATATATAAAACAAAGATTACATTATAAAGAACTTCAGCAAACACTCAAATGGACCAAAGACTAGAATAACAAGTATTGAACAAATATAATTATAATTTATAATTCACCAAAAATAAAATAATATGAAAATAAAAGGTTAATATAATGTCAATATAAATATTTTTGGGTAGGCCAAAACTGACCAAGAAAATAAAAGGATCATGTCAAAAACAATTTTTGAAAAAAAAAAAAAAACCTAGACCAAAGTCTAGGTGGCACTTTTCTTCTTTGGCCATATAAATGTTGATTTTCTCTGCATAATGTCGTTTTTCCCGCATAATCTCGACTACCGCCTACAACACATAATATACTGAAAAATTTTGCGTGGGTAGCCACGTGGCGCCTAGGAGACGCTTTTTAACGTGTTTTAGAATGCTGAAATAAATAACAAGAAGAACCAACTAAAGAAAAATGTTGAAGGACAAAGTACATGGAAAAAGCTACGGACGGAAAAGATAAATTATTTGCCGAAGACTATAATCTGTGCAACTGCAAACTAAGCAGTAGAATCAATATCACTGGACAAAGTAGAAACGAGGCAAGAACAAATATGAGCAGGTTAACGACATGAAGCTGTAAGGGGCTTTTATTGAGATAATTTGTAGTGATTTTGCAAGAAATTTTTTATGCGACTAATGTATGATCCACATTAGAATTAATTACTAAAGCTGCTAATGAGAAAAAACTTGACACTGAGTTACCAAGGAATATAAAGCTAAATCCATCCATATTAACATCATACTAAAATATCAAAAAAGATCTAAGAAATAAGAAGTCGACATGAGAACATAGAACGAGATGTAGATACTAGGATTCAGTTGAAAACGTTCATGAGGGAGGCCATACAAGTGTACTGACATAGATGTTCATAGAAAGTAGTACTGCAGTAAAGTGCAGTAGAACAAAATTGGTAGAACATTATGTTAGACCTGAACAGAACTGAAGATGATAAATAACGGAGAGTACTATGTGTGCTAGAAATCAAATGAATACGAGAAAGGAAAGGTTCAAGAATTACGACATATGATCATCTAAAGGATGTAGGGCTATTTGATATTACCCCCCTCTTAGATTAGGTATATTGATATTATCCCCCTATTAGATTAAAAGTTGAGAATACCCCCCCTGAAAGTGTCGTTAAAAACCTGAAAGTGTCGTTAATGAGTTTTGAAAGTGTCGTTAAATAGTTTTTAACGATACTTACAGG
Organism: Iris macrosiphon; assembly: GCA_036927795.1. Classification (NCBI taxonomy): domain Eukaryota; kingdom Viridiplantae; phylum Streptophyta; class Magnoliopsida; order Asparagales; family Iridaceae; genus Iris; species Iris macrosiphon. The sequence continues at coordinate 1,238,058 of JAYESA010000033.1, read as the reverse complement.
GGGATATTCTCAACTTTTAATCTAACAGGAGGGTAATATCAATATACCTAATCTAAGAGGGGTAATATCAAATAGCCCAAGGATGTAATGCAAGCAGCAACAGAATGAGATTATTCTGAAGCAAGTGAGAATAAATTATTTTCCATGACAATTGAAATATAAGAAACAAAAAACAAGATTACAACACAAGCAATAAAAAACACATTGCTGCACGGCATGCCAAAATTTGCTTGTAACAGGTATATCAAATCAAATTAAGTTGCAAAGAAGTTGGCGTTTATCTTGGAGCATTGGGTAGCGAACCTAATATGCAGGTATGGAAGGCAAACTCCAAGATCTAAAAATATACCTTACTCCATAGTACATAAAAATATATAATATCACAAGAATGCACCAAAATAGACATATATGCTTAACAATTTCATTCGTTCCCATAACGATAAAATTAGTTAGGTATAGCAAACGGGAAACTAATATTCACTACTAAGTGGAAAGCAGGAGGGAAGGTAAGAGCCTTCTACATCAAGATCCACCAATAACCTGCAGTTAAGAAAGGAAGAGAACAGAAAAATAGTATACTCCAAAAAACTTTCAAATCTTACCCATCTGAAAAATGGTAGCCTTTGCCTGGTTCTAAATAAGATAAGCCCAGATTCCTCATGCAAATATCCAACAAGTGCCCAGCTGAATGAAGTCTGCAATATACAGTGTTACAAAATCAAGCCAAAACCAAAATATGAGTAGCTAAAGTGGCTGTTCAGATGTACAAGTTATAAGTCTAAGTTTCACTATATAACATGATTAATTGGGAACCCAAAAGATTTCAAGGAACTTGTAGATGAGCTGCTAGCATGCCACAATTATCAGGTTCTAGCTTTGTAGCTCAAACTTGAGAAGTGTGGCATTTCTGCAAGTGAAATTGTTTTGGAACTTTAAAGTGGTGCCTGGAGGGTCTCGACCTACCACCTTAAAAATATCTACAAAGAACAAGAACCGAGTATGTTTATAGTCCGTTCTAAAAAGATGGATCCAAGACTAATCTCATCTTGGCTACATATTACAGGCTAATTTGCACTTAAATATCATCAACTATCAAGTTTTTGAAACTTGCTATCATGAACGATTTTTGTAAAACGATCAACTACCATGTACTTTCAAAACCTTGCACTTAAATTACCTTCCATAGACCATCTGTCACATGACTAATCCGGTACCAGTTTGCCCTTGAACCAGGAAAGATTACAAAATTGCCTTTCTTCTCCAAATTCACTCTACCAACCACCCATCTAACCGCAACTCCGATCCCTTGTAAGTAAGCAGTGTACCAGTACGCACTGGATAATAAAAAAAATTACTTTGATAGGCCCTCTAGGACAGTGACATGTGAATCCTTCATGCGTCTATCCGGGTGGTATTTACTATAAAGTGATCATAGGATCGACTGTGGTGATACTCCTAGATTGATTACATCAATTGATCTAATCATCGAACTGTTCAACGACGATCGGTTAAAACGAAACTATTTCATTCTATGCAATGAAACAACCTGCATAAAGCAAATATGATCTATAAGAAAGGAGATTAGATATACCGATATGATTAGTGAGTCACACATGCGTACAACATCCAACGGTGATTCACACAGTCATACGGTACCAAGAAGTAGATCGAAGAACGCCTTCTTCAAACGCCTCAACTCGCAATAGATGGAACTCCTTTAAACCTCCTCGGTTGTGTTCATCTCAATGGCAATGCTTGCCTCTCATCCACTAGACGATTTCCACAAAATCTTGCAGGCCCACACACTAAAACAACCCCAAACCAATAACTCTGACAACTGTATGGCTCAGAGAAGTACTGCCAAAATTTCAGTCGGGCAATTATGCTTGGGTTATGTTGCATGCCGAGATTAAGAGAGAAGAAAGCCAGGGTTTCTTTCTTCCGTTGAATTGCACGAATAGTGAGGGGATTAATTAGAGCTTTGAGGCTCCTCTATGCCCCTCTATAAATAGTAGAGGGTTGAGTTGCTTGAGCATTAAGGCTAAAGGTAGTCAAAGGCGCAAGGCACACTCGAGGCGCAAAATGACAATATCATCCGAGGCGCAAGGCGCATTTAAGACGCGCATTCGAACGAACCAAGGCGCCAATATAAAAAATAAAAAATATACATAGATAAATAACTAAATTAGTAATGTAAAAAATAAAACCAAATAATACATTAAAATTAACAAAAATATGTTAAAACATAACCAAGTGAATTAGCAGAGCAGCAGTAGCAGCCAACAGAACTAACAAGAGTTTGTATTATCCCTACTAAGCTTTTAGTAAATTTTAGTTTTTCAAGTTCAATTGTAATCAACTACTTGTATGAGCCCTGGCACAAAAAAAAATTATAAATAAAAAAAAATTATAAGGAACGCCTAGGCGCACCTTTTCTTGGTTGCGCCTTGCAAAAAGGCGCACCTAAGGCGTGTTTTGGATGCGCCTGAAGAAATGCACCTTGCCTAGTGAGGTGCGAGACGCTGTTGTTACGCCTTTATGCGAGGCGCGTCCGAGGCGCACATTTGACTACTGTAGAATGTGAATGATAGATTAATTCATTAAGAGGAGAGGAGAGTACATTATATAGGAGAGGCTAACCTCTCTCCCTATTAGTCTACCCGATGTGGGACTAAACTCAACTTAACACATAACTCAACACCCTCCCTCAAGCTGGAGCATAGATGTCAATCATGCCCAGCTTGTTACAGAAAAATTGAACCCGAGGACCTAGAAGAGATTTTGTAAATATATCAGCTATTTGATCGTCGGTCCTCACATGTTGAAACTTTATCATCCCTTTCTGATACTTATCACGAACAAAGTGAATGTCGATTTCAATGTGCTTTGTCCTTTCATGAAATACAGGGTTAGTAGCAATATGAATAGCAGATTGGTTATCACACAACATATCTGCTGCTTTATATTATGCTTCTTTTCTCAGTTCCTGTAGAAGATGCTGCAGATATAGCACATCTGCTATGCCATGGACAATTGTCCGATATTCCGCTTCTGAGCTTGATCGTGCAATCACACTCTGCTTCTTGCTCTTCCATGATACCAAGTTCTCGCCAATGAAGACCGAGTAGCCAGATGTAGACCGTCTATCCGTAAGACTGGCACCCCAGTCAGCATCAGTAAAGTACTCAACATAAGTATGTCCCTTATTCTCCATCCGAATTCTTTTTTTCGGATTCTAAACTAGATAGCGCAGAATTCTGAGAACTGCCTCTCAATGTGGAACTCGTAGTGAAGACATGAATCTACTTGCAACACCGACGGCAAAGAAAATGTCTTGACGAGTCATAACGACCAAGTAGTTGAGTTTCCCAACTACTCGACGATATTGTTCAGATCGGTCATCAGTGTCCCCTCGTCGGAAAGTAACTTTATCCCTGGGTCAGTGGGGGAGGTTGCTCCCTTAGCTTGCATCATTCCTGCATCATTTAGGATATCAAACACATATTTTTTCTAAGACATTACAATGTCCCGCTTACCCCGTGTGACTTCTACGTCCAAAAAATAGCTCAACGATCACAAATTCTTGGTTTGAAATTATTCTCCTAGAAACTTCTTTAGTTCTGCAATGCCCTGACTGTTGTCTCATGTTATCACAATATCGTCCACATAGACACCGAGTAGTATCCTCCCAGCTAATGTCTGAAGGTAAAATACTGAATGATCCTTCTTTGATTGGCACATGCCAAACTGAGTAATCACATTTGTGAAACGACCAAACCATGTACGAGAAGATTGTTTGAGACCATAAAGGGCCTTCCGCAGATGACACACTTTACCCTCCCTTGCAACAAACCCGGGAGGTTATACCACATATACTTTTTCGTCAAAATCTCCATGAAGAAATGCATTCTTGATATCCAGTTGTAGCAACGGCCAATCATAGCGAACATCTAAGGCCAAGAGGACGCGCACAGAGGTCATTCGAACAACTGGGGAGAATGTCTCAAAATAATCCTCACCATAGGTCTGAGAATAACATTTTGCCACCAGACAAGCCTTCAAGCGATCAAGAGCGCCATCCGGTTTTACCTTCATATTGAACACCCATTTGCAACCCACTGCCTTCTTACCATGAGGTAAATCAACCAAGTTCTATGTATGGTTCTCCCGAAGTGCTTTTATTTTCTCTTCCATAGCAGCACGCCAACCGGAATGTTTAAGACAATCCTCTGCAGAATTAGGAATCTGAGTCACATCAATAGTCGCCACCAATGATTGTGTGTGGCTCGCAAGCACTTTGTAATTGTGAACGTACAATGGATGATCACAACATGTATGACGAGGTCGAGCTGGCGAATCAGGCGGAAGCAAATCAATGGAGCTAGAGGAGAATAAAGGCGTTGTGTCCACAGACACTATCGACGAAACTTGTTCCGACGATGCTGGTACCGACGGAGCCGGTGTGTGCGGACCATCGGACCGGGAGGCTGGCTCGGTAGGGGAGGGCACATTTACGGGGGTTGTAGTGTTTGAACAGGAAACAACAATAAATTCTCTTCTGAGTAAACTTGTGGAGCCGAATCAGTAGTTTGTGGAAGTGGAGGAAACTCAGTTTCAACAAAGGTAACATCCCGAGAGAAAAATACTGCTTCAAGATTGGAAAAAAAATACCAATACCCTTTCTGATCCTTAGGATACCCAAGAAAAATACATTGGATAGCTTTTGGATCTAGTTTAGAAAGAGTTGGTCGGGTATCCATAACATAATACTGAAGGACCGTAAGGCAACTCTAGAGGGGGGTGAATAGAGTGCAGCGGAATAATCTATCCAATTAAAAATTAAGCAGAATGAAGGCAGTAAATAACTAGCAGTGTATATGCAATATAATAAAGTAAGAGAAAGAGAGCAAACGTAAACACCGCGATGTATATTGGTTTCCCTCTTAGAGGACTAGTCCAGTCCCGAGAACTCTTGTTCGGAGTTGTATCCACTATAATCACCAATAGTGAATCACAAGATTTGATCCGGAGGCTTGCCGACTTTTTACAACTACGAGGTTTGATCCGAAGTCTCGCAACTTCACACACGTGCGTTTGATACGAAAGGCACGCAGACTTCACACAGAAGAAGAGAGAAAACTGATGGAGCCAAGCTCTTTACAACTCTTGTAGACTTCTAGACCGAGACCGCACTTGGCACTTAGAAGGCTAGGGAGTTGATCTTGGAGATAAGAAAGTTTAGGCTATGAGGGTTTACTCACTATTGGATAGAAAGATAGAGAATGGTTGAGTGTGTAAGAATGAAGAATTCCAATCATATTTATAGGGTGTAGGCAAACAGAATTCGGCCAGAATTCAGATGGGATTTAATTCAAATTTCCAACCGTTGGGCCAAGAAATCAGGAGCTAATTGAACTCGTTGATTTCATAGCAAAATGGTAACCGAGTTCGGCCCGAGTTTGGTCTCTTAGTATGGTAGACTTTGTAAATAAATTTTGCCTGATTTGGTGGATAGGTTCTTTGGTTTATTTGAGTGGACTAGGTATCTGGGTATGGTTACTTGGATTTGCCAGTGCGACTCAGCTTACATCGATCCTAGACTCAAATAAAATATCAAATTACATATGAAAATCAAGAGCATTGATGACGCCAAACTTCTGAAACATCTGCTGACTTGAAGACGTTTTTTTCCTTGACAGTAGTTGTCCAAAGATAACCAGATCTGGGAATCTGAATACCTTTCAGGGACTTCGCCCCCGAACCCCCACGAGGGGCGCTGCCCCCTCGACCCCCGTCCGCTGACCGAAAAGCAAAACCCCCGGGTGCGAGGCTCCAGATAAGTCGTAGGCGGTTGGACGAAATCGTCTAGTATAATATCGTCTTTGGCTCATCGTCATATAGCATATGTCCATTGCTGATCTTGCTTATTGCTTTCTGCAAGTACATGTTAGACGAACAAGAAAATATATAGATGCAAATATTACATATCTGGACAATGCTGCATTTAAGTAGAAGATACTATAGTGATTGATCGATTACCATAATGCTAAACTTAATCGATTAGCCATATTCAAAAACTCAACATAAATATTTGGCCAACAAACACAAGCAACCAAAGATTCGAAGAGATAAAGGAAACGGCTCTCGTTTGGGATATAACCGAGAGAAGGAAGTATCGTCATTGAGAACAGACGTGCGATTAATTAGATAGCAAGTCCTGAGAACGGCATCCGACAAAAATTATTTTGGAGTACGTGCTTGGAACATAAGAGCACGCGTTGTTTCTAAGAGGTGACGATTCTTGCGTTCAGACACACCATTCTGTTGTGTTGTATAAGGACATGAAGTTTGGTGGATGATGTCATTCCGAGACAGATGTGAAACAAACTCACGAGACATATACTCACGACCATTGTCACTGCGAACGCATTTAATCGGAACACCAAATTGTGTTTTGATTTTCGCATAAAAATTGCACCAAATGTTAAATAATTCGGAACAATTTTTCATGAGATAAACAAAAGTGACACGCGAGTAGTCATCAACAAATGTAATAAAGTACTTGAATCACATCACAGATTCAACCGGACAAGATCCCCATATATAGGAATGCACCAACTCGAAAGGAACGGAAGCAACTTTATTTTGACTGACCGGATAGGAAACCCGGTGATGCTTAGACAAACTACAGGACTCACAAAGAAAAGAACATAAATCATCTAAAGATGGATACATTTTCTGGAGTGCTTGACAGAAGGATGTCCTAACCGGCAGTGTAACTCAAAATGATCAAGTTTCACACCAGCACAGACAACAGAGGAAGGTTCGTCAAACAGGTACAAGCCTCCAGCCACATGTTACCGATAGTCATTCCAGTCTTTAGGTCCTGAAAAATACAACCATCAGGAAAGAATGTTATCGAACAATGCATATCACGAGTAATCCGACTAATTGAGAGTAAACTGAATGAGTTTCCAGGTGTATGTAATACAGAATGTAGTGACAGTCCCGAAGAAAGACGGACAAATCATTTTCCATGGACTGTCAGCGAACCACCGTTGGCACATGTAATATTAGACATACGATCAACCGGTATATAATTTCGTATCATACCTGCGTCGCATGTCAAGTGAGCAGACGCACCAGAATCGAGGACTCACTGCTTCGATTGTACCACACATGCCGCTGAGTACCCGACGGTGGACCAAGAAGTAGAAGCTTCACCTCGACGTTGAGCTCGAAACTCAAAAAAGTCTACATATGCTTCATCAGTCATTTGTACGGATCGACCGCCAAGATCAGGAATATCTGAGGTGACATTGACGACAAAAGTTTTAGTACACTGCCACTGGAAATGATCCTGTAGACCACAGTTGAAGCAGGTGCGCAGTCAACCTCCACCACAACCGCCAATGTCTCGTCCACCATCACGACAAACATTCTGGTCACCACGTCGTCCACCACGACCACCACGAAATCCAGTACGAGCGGCTCTTAGAGCAGATCGATCAGTGGAAGCATCACTTGGAGAGGTCTCGACGACCTTTGATGCCCGTAGGACACGAAAATGAGCTTCCATTAGAGATGGAACCTCAGCTCCAGCAATGATCTGAGAGCGAGCTGAGTCTGCATCAGGACGAAAAGAGGCAAGATATGCCACGACATGAAGCTGCTCCCGTTGAGCCCTTGCTTCATTGATATCCGTCGTCAGAGGTAATACACGGTCAACTTCATCGACCACAGCCTTAAAGGCCCGAAAGTGATTCTTATGGGACTTGTCGTCCTGTTCCGTCCGGTAGACACTGACGACCGAGTCGTAGATACGAGACAAGTCGCATTTTCCATCAAACGTCGTCGATAGGACCTCACATAACTCTTTTACTGTGTCTGTATTCTGAACAATGTCCTCCACCGATGGATCCATTGAGTTCATCAACTGTGTAAACAGCCGACTATCATCTCTCTTACTGCTCAAATGTGGGATGAGTCTTCTCCGGAGGGTTGCCAGTCAGATGCTTGGACAACCGCATTCCCGAAGTATTTTTTCAACCTTCTTCCGCCATGTTGAGTAGCCATATGGTCGTCCAACCGCTGATCGACGAGTTGAATCGAAGAAATAGCCGTGCCAGTGCTCGTTGATCCCGCCAATGCGTTCCCGACACCGGTAGTAGTAGCACTGCTAGTTGCATCAGTGTTAGTCATCATGCACTTGATTCGACTGTCGCTAGATCTTCCCAACCCCAATAATCACATCAACTTTACCGATGCGCTATCAACGTGGCCAGAACCGATACGCGCATGAAAAGTAGAGATCGTATGAGGATCACACAAGCCAGGTCACAGAGGTAACCCATGTCACTCTCTGTGTAGATCCTGATGTGGATATCGGGATAGGACGAAAACAAAGATCCACGTAAATAAGAAACTTGCATACTCTTTGTTAACTCCTGGAACCGTAATCTAGGAACAGATGTTTGTATAAACAAATCATTGTTTACCATCTGGCTTCGATATACGCTCCTGAAGTCGTAATCTAGGAACAGAGGTTGTGCAAACAAATTATTGTCTACCCTCTGGCTTCGATATACGACCTTTTTTTTTGAAATTAGGGTTCAGACAAGAAGGAGGGGCGGCAGCTGAGGGTTAGGGTTGGTGGCAAGGAGGCGGGGAGGGGGCTGGCGGCAGGGGGGAGGTGGGGGGGCTGGCGACAGGGAGGCAGGGGGCGCCAGGGAAGCGGGCAAAGGGGGCGGGTGGCAGGAGGGGGGGCTGAGGGGGGGGGAGGATTGGGGTTGGGGGCTAGGGTTTGGGGTAGAGTTTTTTTTGTTGGGAGAGAGGTGGATTGGTTATGGCTCTGATACCATGTAGAATGTGAATGATAGATTAATTCATTAAGAGGAGTGGGGAGTACATTATATAGGAGAGGCTAACCTATCTCCCTATTAGTCTACCCGATGTGGGACTAAACTCAACTTAACACATAACTCAACAACTACCATACATTAAGTTAGGTTCCCTGCTTGAATTGATTTGATCGTTATCATAATCAACTTCAAATCCATTCATTTAAATTCAAATTTAAACAAATCTTCTAGAAATTAATTTAAATTAATTCAAGAATTAATAGGGATTAATTGGGCTCGAAACCCATGTCGGTATTGCATGCTAGTGCGCCCATTTGGTTTGGACACAATTTATTTGGGTTGGACTTGAAAGGACTTTTGATTCAATTTCTACCTAACCTAACTCAATCACTTAATTTGGTCGAACACATCCTATTGTGTGTGACCCATTGGGCTCTACAACATGATGGCAACAAGTTCTAGGCTCATGTCAGAACTACGACTGAATCACACGACTATTCAAATCACGTTTTCTTTTTGGTTAACCGAACAACTTTTCAGATTCACGACAACTTGTGAATCTTAGAATTTAGCAAGTCAAGATTGACACACAGCAGTATGTCATGACTACACATATGTTTAGAGGATGAAGCTTGATCCAAGATAGAACCCTTCCTGTTTAGTTATCGTACAAATCAGTCAACCCCGTTATACAATATCCCAACTGAGATGATGGGCATGGATGAATATCAAGTCCAACCAATCTCGCTCTATGTATCTTGATCGAATATCCAATGTTCGCTCCTAACCAAACATAAACAACTTTTCTATTTTTCACATCACCTTGCGCAAGGATTTATCGAACATGATTCTATCATATACATCACTCATTAGTGACAGATTCCATATTAACTACTCACCAACTCCATAACCTTTATGGTTGGCACCTAACAATACTCTTCTGTAACCCATAGTTTGAGTTATCTTAGAGTAGACTCAAATTACAGTTGTATGCTTATAAGTTGCTATGATAATATCAGGTCTAGATACCACTTGTACCACTGACACTAGGACTTCCCCATTGACATGTCGCATAACAACTTTATTGGAGAATTCATTTGTCGAGTCAGTCATGTGAGCTCGTTCTTGTAACAAGAATCAACATCTCTAACTTAGAATGTCTTCTAGATTCATGACTTACAAGAACAATTACACTCATCTAACATGAGTTAGGTTAGAATGTGCTACTCTTTCTGAATCTTACCAGTGTCCTTCTTGATCTACGACTAGGAACAGTTTAGGAACGACGCATAAAGAGTCCAATTCTTATATTTTTCATCATATCACAACTCCGAAGACTCGTAGTTATCTTTGTCATATCTTTATAATTCATTTCTAATGGTTCAAATATGTCTGATACTTGAACAGATTTATATAATAAATATTGTCGATAATTAACATGTGCGTACACATAATGATATATAATCGATACAATTTGAGCACCTTCCGAATTGGCTGCTAGGGCACATATAATTATCCCCCTCCTGGGTTCATCCGGAGGGGTTGCGAGACCGCCAGAGTTAGCTTTAGGGTTTGAGAATGGGCGAGTGAGGAAGGAGATAGGCAAAAATAGTGTCATGGTAGCAAGCCACAAAATTAGTTTATGGTCACAAAGTTCTAAACTTCTAATAAAAATAGTTTATGGTAGCAAGTTGTACAAAAACTTAATAGTCGATGGTATTTAAGTGCAAATTAGCCTACATTATATCACCTCAAGTATATGAAACAGATATATAAATTAGAAAATCCACAAAAAAATATCAAAGTGAAGATCTTCTATGTGCGGAGCAAACCAACTCTATGGTAGAAATGACCCTCTTGTACTTGTGGGTGGCCCTTAACATTACAGAATGGAAGAAAATGACTCAATTTTGGGGTACTCTTTGAATCTTCGCTGATGTTGTTATCCAAGTAATTTAGCCAAAGCAGTCAAAAACGGTTATATATCGGTTATATAACCGATATATAATGGTATCGGTCTTGGACCGATATTTTTTTGCAGAAATATCGGTAAAATATCGGAACCGATATTATCGGCCGATATGGCCGATATTTTTCGAAATATCGGTTTACAAAAAAACCGATTTCTCACGGTTTTGGTTTTGCTACAGAAAAACCGATATTGAATGATATGACATTCTAGTTTTGCTACAGAAAAATCGATATTGAATGATATGACATTCACATCAATGGAGAATGGAGATTACATCTTATGCCATCAAAATCTCCATGCATCAAACTTATTCAGAGATGTAGTTCCTCAAGTGATCTCCTTTATTTTGGATCTCTTGGATTTCTCGACGATATGTATACTTTTTGCATATTTTATAATAGAAAACTATTAAGTGTATTGTTCATATATAAAAATTGTGTTAAAAATATAAACCGATATTTACCGTTATAAAACCGATATATCGGTGATATATTTATAACTCTACTGGACCGTTATCATGAAAAAACCGTTATTAACTGCATAGAATTTAGCAATAAAGTTGTAAATGGAGAGAGAACTTTTCATACTAAGTACGAAATTTATTTTTACACAAAGTTCTATATTGGTTTCTCGATTTATTTTTCTTGGAATATTATTAGATTTCTTAGGAAAGCATGATCAAATAATTCAATTATATGTTTAAACTACTTACCTTGAGTTGAAATCGCGCCTCTGTGCATCAACATGCAGACTAACTTCCTCTCCCTCCTTGAGACTGGATCCTGATCCATCTTGACAATTCTCAAAATGTCCATAGTGAAGTACCTATGAGACAGTTAAAAATCTCTTGCTCAGCGCAAAAGATATACATTTCAGTGTGATTTTTTTTTTCAACTAGATAGAAGCAGAGCATTTAGTGTAATGTGGAGTACCACTGTCGTGTCCGAGACCTCTCCTGACACGACACAGACACGGCCACCATCTTTTTATTAATATATAAGTACTTAAAACAGACTAGAGGAAGAAAGTATTGATTTTTCTTTTGCTCACCAATCCGTCCTTCAATCTGACATCGTCGACGACGAACTTGGAGCCGGAGGTGGAGCCGGCGATGAAGCCGGCGTCGGCGGGCTGGCCGCCGCCCTGGGGGTGGAAGATGGTGGATTCCAAGATTAGGGCACGGCGTCCGTCCTCCGCCTGCCGATCCAAATTTCTCGAAAAATTAGGGTTTTGCAGAGCTAAAAGTTAGGGTTTTGGGAGAGGGAGAAGAGGACCTGGTGAAGAGAGAGGAAATTGGCTTTGGATTGGAGGGCCCACATGTCGTCGAAGTACGCGAGCTTCGTCGGAGTTAGGGTTACGTCTGTCGTGGACGTCATCGTTTGCTGATGTTGGCGGCTTTTGTTGCAGGCGAGACGACCGTTTGGTGATGGAGGGAGGGAGCTGGAGAAGATGTTGGCTGTGTATTCATTTGAGAGCAAAAGCTCAACTTCCTCCCGTTTGTTTTAGTCTCCCATCGGGTTGGACTTGGTTAGGCGCATAATGGCTGCGGATACGTATCAGCACCTGCGGACGCTGATTGTCTGTCGATTCAATTTATTCTTCGAACTAGGATCCAAAATATCTTTTTGAAACGATTTTCTTTTAAGATTTGAACGTTGGACATTTATTGTTCCATATGTCCAGATTCATTGGGCACATGTAATAGCTCATATGACAGCATTTTTCTTCACGTTTTTCTTATGTTATTGCTCTTTAATGGTCAGTTATGAGCCATTTAATTTTTTGTCCGTTGGTTGTGTCTAGGGACTGTCTTTATATTGCGGTCACCTCCTCCTTCATTTTTTACAGATTTGTTCCTCTACGTGAAACATCTTTCTCTGCTTCTTCTCTCCAACAACACTCTCTCCTCTAAATCCTTGCTCTGGGCAGAACTAAGTTCGATCTCTCTCTCCGAGTTGTGTGCGACAAAGAGAAGCCGGTAGTCAGGGACTTTTACCACTATGAGCTTCCGAGAAACGTCTGCACATAGACCTCGGATTAACTCTTAGGGCAGTGCTTCGTGCACGACTTTCCCGGAGGCCGGTAACATTAACTATTTTAATTTTTATTGTTTAGAAATTTCTAAACGAGAAAATGTGTTTTTATCTATCAGAAGACGGATCTGGTCAAAGCACTTTTGAGTAGGGCTGGGCTGAGGTTGGGGCTGGGGCTGGGCTGACCCGGCACTGGACTCGGACACGGTCTGCCTATTGCTGTTGTTGTTGCTGTTTTTCCAAGGGCATGTTTGGTTGGCAACGTTACCGTGCTGAAAAATCCTCAAATCGGTATTTTGTATGCATAATTTTTTCCTCTTTTTTCATTTGGATGTTACGAAGAAGTGGGGGGCTTGAAGTGTAAAATCTAAAAAAATAAAAATGGTGTTTGAATAATTTTTGAAGTTGTTTTACCATAATTATTTTGTAAATAATTTAACTAAATTAATAAGTATTTACTAATACTAATTATATAATTCTTTTACTTAATTTAACTACTAAATATTAAGTGTTAACTATTAACTATGAACTTAATTTTTCTAATTTAATTATTAACTAAGAAGAGTGAGACCACTTTTCTTCTAATTATTTATCAATTAATTATTAACTAAGCACTATACTTAATAATTATTAGCTACATTAATTATTAGCTAGGAGTGCTTTGCTGGGTGAGAATAATTAATGAACTTGGCCGAGAAGCTAGGTTAACTTAATAATTAATAGTTAGCTATTATTACTGAACTTATTAAAAATTATTATAAAAGAAATATTTTAATTAAAAAACTATTGAACTTCTGTCCACTTCCGTGTTAGAAACGAAAAATGTCAAATGAGTAAAGAAACAAAATTTTAATGGCCGACATGAACTGCGGATTACTTTTTGGATGAGTTCATGTCTTCACTTTCACGTGTACCAAACGATAAAAGTGAAATTATGAAAATTGCAAATACAAAAACACCTACTTTTTAGCTCCACTTAAAGGAACCAAACAGTCCCTTAGCAAAAACAGTTTTTGAAATCAGCATCCTCTACAATTGTCATCAAACAGATTTTGCTTCTGTTTTTCAAAAAATAAAACCCTCATAATAAGATTTGAGGGTGATTATGTGATGTTGCATTTGTTAAATGATCAAAGAGATAAAAAATACGGTAAAGAAAAAGTAGACTTGATATTGCTTATTTTTTATGTTTTGATTACTTAAGCGAGATGTAGAACAAATAAAGTTTTTGGTGACAATTTTTTTATATTAGTTATCTATGTATCTTCTGCACTCCTTCAAAATTAAAATCATTTCTCATATATATTCTTTAATAAAATCTTTAATAATATTCTATTAGTTTTAATATTCTTTATTGAGATGTTTAGTCATTTGAAATATCTTCTATTTTTTAATCACGAACCTTAGTATCCTTCTTTATATATTATGTTTTGATGGAAAACACAATTTTGCTTTATTATATTGATATAAGTTTTTTCTTCTTTTTTGACAACTTTTAAATGTACCAAAAGTTCCTTCCAAAAACAATTTCTCCCTCTTTTGAAAAGCAATGATAAATGTAGGACGGTACCTAAGGTTTGTGATGGAGGATCAAAATTAAATTAGTTTGTTATGATTAAAAATAATAATATGAGTTTTGTCTCTTTGTATTAGTTTATATTCTTTTATCTTTATTGTTATTTGTTTGTTGTTTGGAGGTTATTTTGGATGATGTTTTAGTTGAGGAGTTGAGATTCTTATATCTTAATTGTTATTTGTTGGGAGTTTAGTTTAGATAGAAAGCTCATCTTCCTTAGGATTATTTTGTGTTATCATGTGGAATGCATGGCTATAAATAGGACCAAAGACTTGCAGAAGGAACACACAAAGATGAATAAAGAAATTAAAATTTGAGTTTATATACTATTTTCGGTATATTTCAAAACTCGCATTCAAGTTCATTGTTAAATCTTTGGATCTTGTGATAAGTTTTGTTAAACTATATCAATACTTTTGTTCACAATTCGAAATCTCCTATAAATTCTAATTTAAAAATTGAATTAGTTGAACTTAAGAAACGGATCAGTTTGGCTTAGAATTGTTTATCATGTTGCCTATGTTTATCTTTTTTTTTTTAAACCAACAACAAAGTTGTTTGGTAAAAGATGATTATCAAGTATCTTTTAAAAATCTAGCAGCAGGTGCTTATAAAAGCAGCTGCTGCTGCTGCTGCCAGGAGTTCCCCAATCATCCAACCATAAGCCAGGGTCAGTCATATACTGCTGAATAGTGAGATAGTGGCAGTACCTAAAGTAATTGAACATACATACATAATCAAAAGTCATATACAACATCCTCTCTCTTATGGATTGTTGCCAGAGAACTAATTTGCAACATGTATGTAGTATTTCCGGGACTTCAGTGACATTAGCATCACTGCTCTGGTGTAAACCTCCCAAGAAGTTGAGGCCTTTGCAGTTAGACGAACCCTTGAGTGTATTAATCAGTGTACACATATAAGTTGTAATGCACATGCGCCGCTAGGTGCTCACCACTTCACCTCGTGTCGGACCCCTTGCATTGTCGTATCGTGTTGTGTCGTGTCGTAGCCTACAGATACCCTTTACCTTGTCAAGACAAGGTCATGTTACCTAACACCACTTACCTTCTTCCAATCAGGACATACCTGCAGATCCTTCATTACCTTGTCCCGGTACCCATCTTTACCTAATAACTTTTTTCCATCCATAAGTGCAAAAAAGAAAGAAATACTAAATACTAATCTTGATTGAAGAAGGACGAGGGAAGAATTGAAGACCTTCTTCGTGATCAAGCTCATTTTCATCCTAGATACCCGAGTTCACAGCCTTTGAGATCGGAGATTCACCAAGGGAGAGGAAAGAGCTAGCTATTCTGCATGAAGTTTGGACATGGATACCAATAAAGGCACGGTATTGCAGATACTGTATACATCTCGTCACGTCCCACTTCAAGAATACGGCGAGTAGGAATACGTAACAAACATCTCCAGGCCACGCGACATACGAACTGTAAACCCCCTCGACCAGATTCCAGTATTTTAGGAATATTTTTCGCCTATTTAGGATTTGTTGCAATATTTTAATTTATTTTGCTTACATATCCTATTGACTTGTGCACCTGTCCGTCACCTAATTATTTGGAGCTTTACCTTGACTGTTATCCCCGAACGAAGTTCGCATACCTCTCCTAGACATGCCAGCCTACTATCCTGCACTTTGTGCAACTCCCAGATACTTAGTTTTGAGCCTCGTATGAGACGCACAAATCTCGTTACAAACGCCCGTATTTAATTCCTATTTTAATACCCAGATCTGTACCCATCCATGTTCCAATAGAAATTAGAGGCCAGCAGGCACCCGTTTTGCCCAGACAAAAATACGTTATTTTTCTACACTGAGTATACTACATTTAGTGTATTGACACCGTAGAAAAATTATGACCCTACCTGCCTCTAAATAATTAGAGAACACCGTGCGCAGTATTTATTAATTAATAAATACGGTGACCCGTATCACCCAGAAACCAGGTCCAACCCCTGCCCAGACTTACCCCCATTTCCCCAGGGCCCTCACATAGAAATTTCCCTCAATTCTGTGAATTTTAGAATTCTCAGGAATCGGGTGTTTTTCCAGACAATTTCATAAATTGCACAATTTCCCAAAATAGGACCATTATGCAATTTATGAAATTACAGGGACTTTCCTGCAAATTGCAGTACGAGGTGTCAGTCCCCTATTGGCCAGTGAAACTGCACCGTCCATTTGGAGACGGGACTCACCCGAAAAGATCCCAAAAATATCCCGAAAATATCCCGAAAATATCCTACAAATATCCCGTAAATATCTTTAGATATTTACTTATTTAATTAATATATTATTCTATAAAAGAAAAGAAAAGAAAAAGAAAAAAAAACAAATAAACCCCCCCAGCCCGCAGCCGACCCCCCCCCCCTCGCTGGAGCGGCAGCCGACCCCCGCCGCCGGAGCCGCTCCGCCTCGCCCGGAGCCCCCCGCTGGCCCCCCCGACCTTCCCTCTCTCCTCGCCTCCTTCCCTCTCTCCCTCTTCTCCTCCGCCCAGCCGCCCGCGTCCGCCCCCGACTTCCCCTCTCGCCGGACCCCCTCGCCGCCTCCGCCTCCCCTCTCTCAGCCCGCCCTCGGCCTCCTCCTCCTCCCAAGCTCCTCTTCCTCCTCTTCTTCTCCACCTCGACCCCCTTCCAGCCGCCGACCTCGCCGGAGCCGACCCCTCCCCGCGGCGAGAAACACCCCCCCCCCCCCCGCCGCCGCTGAGCTCCTCCACCTCCTCCTCCTGCCCTCCTCCGACTCCGACTAAGTTTCCCCCGACCCGCAGCAGTGGCCGCTCGAGATCCGGCCGACCCAGCCCCGACCGATCCGCCACCGGCTTCGCCTGAGCCGCCCAGCCCTTCGTCGAGCCGCCCCGGTCAGCAGCAACTCTCCGACGTCTAGAGCAGAACCCAAACCCTAGCTTCGGTGAACAGTACCCTGACACGTGTCGGACACGAGAAACGCAGTTTCCCGGAGCCCTGTTCAGGTACTCATATCTCTCTCTTCGTAATTCCGATTTCAATTCCGTCAGTTGCATCGTATAGACTGTGTAACCATCTCGGTGCCCGTGCAACCCACTCGGAGCATCGCGTCCTGTGGTGATCGCGAACAGCGATCCAAAAATAGGAAAAACAACGACCCGATTCATCCGGAACTGAGTACGCCCCGCCAAACGGGACGACTTGGTCGCACGCGGTCTTTACCGAAACGTGCGCGCCGTTGATACGGACGTGCGGGATTTCGCAGAAGTTGATTCGGATGTGCGTGCACACCGGAATCAACGCGTATCCGCCGACACCGCCTCGTATCCGCCTGTTCTGGAACACGCTGCAACTTTGTGTACACACGTCGGATCGAAACGAAACTTGCGCCATCAGACTCGTAGCAATACGCTGGTCCTGTGAGCCAAGTTTGGTTCGATTATGAGAACGTTGACAAAATCCCGTATCGTGGGTCCCACAGGCTCCACTTGACGGGCGATTTTGAGACCGGCTCATCGGAATCCAATTCTGGAAGTTTCGTTGGGTTCGTATCGACATTCTGGACCTGTTGACACTAAGTTTGGCGAATTTGGAAACCTTTGACCCTGACACGTTTTTCGGTGCAAAGTGGCCCACATGTGGACCCCGCTTTGACCGGAAACTGTCATTTTTGCCCATGTGTCCAAATTGGACTTAAGGACAGGCGTTTCTAGCTATTTGATATTTTTTGAGACTGTTAGTGATGTTTATTTCAGTATCCGGAGACATTTATTCTTAGGCCATAGTTCTGACTTTTGGCATTTGACATCTGGACATTATATTTACAGCCCTCCTGCCAGGCAAGTATACCTTGCCTTGTTGTACTGTTTAAATTCAGTTATTGTTAGTTACATGTTTATTTATTTTAATATTATGTAAATGTGCGCGTCCGAGAAGACTCGGGTGCAGTCAACGAATGCGTTGACGTTAGGACTTGTGTCTGACCTAGTGTCCAGTAGACCCACCTAAAGTTGTGAAGTTATTGATATAACTTCTCCGGCCTTGACACATATCATTACACGTCACAGAGTGAGTACATGTAGGGACGCGTGCCTCATGCGCGACTGGCCATCAGTGTGAGCAACACGTGTAGCGGTATTTAGCTCAGTTGTTTATTTTATTGAGACTTGCATCATAGTAGGAGGTGTCCACGTCGTTTTCACGACTTGTACATCTATATTGGGCGGGAAAGATACTAGTAGGCGTATGGGACACCCCCTCCTTATATATTCCTGTTGCCTGATACCATACTCTTCGGAGATGGGGCGTTCCTGTTACCATGCTGCTCGGAGATAGGGTATTGGTTTTCTTGTTTCCGTTACCATGCTCCGAGGAGGATGGGGTATTCCTGTTTTATCCTTCGTTCCATGCTCTACAGGGATGGACGATTGCAGAGTGCCCTTGAGTCAGGGGGCATATGACACATATACTAGCCAGTCCCGACGATTGGTGAATTACGTCAGCATATGTCTAGCCACACATTCCCATGCGTACTACAAGGTCTTTAAATTGCATTCACTTAGATGGTTAGCACACCCTATTTATTTATTCAGTATTTACATTTTGGCATGTTATTTTCTGTATCTTGCTATGTCCCTCTGAGGACCTGGTCCCCTGCCAGGTGTATATGTTCTTGCGTATTCACAGGAGCACAGATCCGGACAGGCTACTTATATTACGATGAGGTCTTCTCTTCGAGCCTCGTGATTGTCAGATGATGTTCTTATATGGTGTGTATTTGGTTCCTTTTATTATTTTATATTCTATTTCGGCAGTGGATTTGTTTCCATCCGACTGTCGTTCTTTAGATATTTGTTAGTGTGATCTAGTTACCTGATTATTGGTTATTCCTGTATATGTGATATTCTGTGGATGAGATTTAGATATTACCCTGTGACTTGTGATTAATTATACCACTGGTGAACTATTATTCATTATACAGCGTACGCACGTATATATGGTTTCCATATATTGGAGATGCCATATATACGGGCCAGCTGGCATGGTTACGTGACCTAGTCCTACGTATTTTGGGACTGGAGCGTGACATGTTTTTAGTGGTGGCCCATGCAGGTCAGAGCATATTGTCTCGGTTACGTTACTGTACCGAGCAAGCCTGCACCTAGGAGTAGAGTATAGGATCTCATCCAAAATTGACTATGACTTAATCTTCCTTCCAGTCTGTCCTACTTATATAATTGCATCCTGCTTGATTCATGTGCTTCCCTGATAATTTCTTGAGTTTAGCCCCTGCTAGAATATAGAAATCCCTGTTGATAGGAGGATACTTAGGGTAGTATTCCTATTAAGAACACAACTAGGACTTTAACACATCATTAAGTTCTGACTACTTAATGAACCCTAGCCTTCCTGATTTCCTAAATAAACCCTAGCATCACTACCTATAGATTAACTTACCCTTATCCCTCGATGTATTTATGTATGACTTGAGTATAGTATGAACACTACTAGGATTAGTTAGAGATAGGATTATTAGAGATTTGACTATAGTATTGACCCTAGTCTAGAGGAACCAATAGAAAATCCAAGATTGAATACTAGGACTGAAACCCCATCCTAAGTTTGGATAAACCAGAGTTTTACGCCAGAGACTCTTTACCCTTGTTGGCGTAAAACCCATTTGACCGTTGTTAGCGTAAGAGCCAAACCCCTGCCTAGTTGGCTTAAAAGCTAAATCATGTAGAAGCTTGTCCCCTTTACGCCGCCCTTAGTCTTCCTTATCCTGCGTATGACGCATCATGCCAGCCACGTAGGTAACTGCCCTGCTTAAACCTGATAATTCCTGACTTTTAGATAACCAGTATAGAGTAACCTGATTAGGCAAAAAATATAAGGATAGGATTTAAGAGTATTTGTTACAGCCTTAGCTTTCCCCAGACACGACCAAATCCTGCGCAGAGATACGCCTCGAGCCCTGTGCAAAAAGGAACAGCTTTTGACAGGACATCTGATTTTGTCTCATCTCAAGCGTAGATGACTTGTATCCATATGTCCCTTAACGACAACCTGGAACTCCGTGCAAACCATCATCAAACCATCCCCTCGATCGTTGTACAAGTACTTTTGTCAGATGTCAGGATTCATTAACTTGACTGACAAACTCATGAATTTCTTGTACAACTTCACGCTGCAGCGTATGCTAGACTTTACACAGGAGATAGTTTTGTGCAGATTTTAGCGCAAAACTTTTACGCCCAGACTTTCACCCAGACTTTTACGCGCAGAATTCTACGCACAGACCTTTTTACGCGGACAGCTCTGAAGCTCTACCTTACGCTTCTCTGTTTTACGCGGATAGCTCTGAAACCATGCGTTACGCCAAATTATTTTATCTCTGCTTTACGCAGACAACCTCGAATCCATACTTTACGCGCACTTTCTTGAAATCTCTGTTTTAGACAGACAACCTATTATGTATATTAAGATTGTAGAACTTAGAAGGCCATACCTCTTTTGGGTCAACTAGCAACTTAGGAAGAAGTTAGAATGTTAACTGTAGAGATTGTAGAGTCTTGTTTTTTTTGTGATTGTGAATTGTTTGTAATTTCTCACATCATAATCTAGCGTACTTATATTTACCTTACTACCTTGACTTATGCCGCTATTATAGCCTAGTTTTGCAAGCTTATTCCTTATCAAGCTTGTTCTTGAGAGATGTATTATTGGAGTACTACACTAATACATTTCAGAATCAGTGTATTACGGTCTGATCAACCATAGTGCACTTGGTTCGCCCTTCACATAACTACTTTACGTGGATTGAGATATATAGTGATTAGTAGACAGATATACTTGCCCGTTAGATATGCATGAGCATATCGTATCAGCTACATAACTGTGCTGATCCGAATATGTGAATAGGAATTACCAAAATAGAATTTCAATCCACAACTGCCTTGACAATTCCCATTGAATTCTTTAAACGCCTTGATCCCCACACTTCTAATATATTACCTCCCCTTTGAACTCTTGATTATTGTTTTTCCGTCTTCCCTTATTTCGGAAAGACGAAACCTCTTGCTTAGTATATATACGAGAAGTGTATTGTTTTGTAGCCATTTTTGTTTGTTTCTTGGGTAATTACCAAACCCTATTATTAGATTGGATTTCAGTATATAAATTATGCTACCTTTAGAATGACCTTCGCTACCTACCTACCTAACGCTTTATTACGTACCTGATACGTGCATCGCTATGGCAGCATAAAAATTTATTTTTGCCTCGTAACTTGGGTCAAGTTCAGAACTCAAGTATTACGATGAAGAATATATCATTTTGCTGACAGGAGTCTAAATGGATCTCACCTGGATGAACAATTGATTGACTTTTGAATGGATAGCAGTACCTATGACTAGGTTGACTTATAAGGATCAAGAATTCCTATGGACCGACTCACCAAGTCAGAACATTTATTACCTTTAGAGTTGGCCAGTCTGTAGAAGCTTTAGCTAACTTAAATATGAGACAAATCGTAGGATTGCACGGCATACCAGTCAGCATTTTACCAGACAAGGATTCGCGTGACCAGAGTTGGTGGTCAACACCGTAAAGACAGTTAAGTAAATACAAGGACACTGGCGAGCAGTACAAGACAGAAGCAGCAGGCAGACCGTCATCATCGTCCCTTAGAATTCAAAATGGACGATCATGTTTTCGTGAGGATATCACCTACTAGAGACACCATTCGATTCGGAGGACGCAGCAAGTTGAGTCCAAGGTATATTGGACCATTGACATGCTAGGAAGAGTGGAAGTAGTGGCATATCAACTTGCGCTACCACCTTCACTTGAGAGAGTACTTGCTGTAATCCACGTGTCGCAACTCAGGCGATATGTGACAGAAAGCAGTCATGTTCTCAACCATTCGGAGATCACCATTAGGCCGAGCCTGTCGTATCAAGAGCAACCAGTGGGAATACTTGAACATCGAGAAAAGATATTAAGGAATCAGTCTGTACCCTTGGTCCGCGTGGCATGGAAGCGTGACGCGCCAGGAGAAACAACTTGGAAGCGCGAGTACGACATGCGTAAACGTTTTCGAACCTATTCTTAACCCAAGATATAAATTACTTTGTTAAATTATATCTTATGCCGTCTTTCCCTTCTACCATGGCTTAGTTTTAATTTCGAGGACAAAATTTTTATAAGTTGGGTAGATTGTAAACCCCCTCGACCAGATTCCAGTATTTTAGGAATATTTTTCGCCTATTTAGGATTTGTTGCAATATTTTAATTTATTTTGCTTACATATCCTATTGACTTGTGCACCTGTCCGTCACCTAATTATTTGGAGCTTTACCTTGAATGTTATCCCCGAACGAAGTTCGCATACCTCTCCTAGACATGCCAGTCTACTATCCTGCACTTTGTGCAACTCCCAGATACTTAGTTTTGAGCCTCGTATGAGACGCACAAATCTCGTTACAAACGCCCATATTTAATTCCTATTTTAATACCCAGATCTGTACCCATCCCTGTTCCAATAGAAATTAGAGGCCAGCAGGCACCCGTTTTGCCCAGACAAAAATACGTTATTTTTCTACACTGAGTATACTACATTTAGTGTATTGACACCGTAGAAAAATTATGACCCTACCTACCTCTAAATAATTAGAGAACACCGTGCGCAGTATTTATTAATTAATAAATACGGTGACCGGTATCACCCAGAAACCAGGTCCAACCCCTGCCCAGACTTACCCCCATTTCCCCAGGGCCCTCACATAGCAATTTCCCTCAATTCTGTGAATTTTAGAATTCTCAGGAATCGGGTGTTTTTCCAGACAATTTCGTAAATTGCGCAATTTCCTAAAATATGACCATTATGCAATTTATGAAATTACAGGGACTTTTCTGCAAATTACAGTGTGAGGTGTCAGTCCCCTATTGGCCAGTGAACCTGCACCGTCCATTTGGAGACGGGACTCACCCGAAAAGATCCCGAAAATATCCCGAAAATATCCTACAAATATCCCGTAAATATCTTTAGATATTTACTTATTTAATTAATATATTATTCTATAAAAGAAAAGAAAAAAAAAATAAACCCCCCCAGCCCGCAGCCGACCCCCCCCCTCGCCGGAGCGGCAGCCGACCCCCGCCGCCGGAGCCGCTCCGCCTCGCCCGGAGCCCCCCGCTGGCCCCCCCGACCTTCCCTCTCTCCTCGCCTCCTTCCCTCTCTCCCTCTTCTCCTCCGCCCAGCCGCCCGCGTCCGCCCCCGACTTCCCCTCTCGCCGCCTCCGCCTCTCCTCTCTCATCCAGCCCTCGGCCTCCTCCTCCTCCCCAGCTCCTCTTCCTCCTCTTCTTCTCCACCTCGACCCCTTTCCATGTAGCGCCCCATTCTCCCGGTGCGGAGAGCGCGGCTAAGAAACACAAGACGGTATCGTTCGATCGGGATAGATTGAATTAAGAACTCGTCCTCGTTATGGATTTGTTTCTTCGGAATCGATTCCCATATTCAGTGGACCGTGCCCCCGGGATCGACTTAGCGGCAGAGTCAGGAGGGACCTCTCCGCTGTTATCTTTTATTGCCTCGGTTTTCGATGTCGCTTGTTGCTTTCGTGCTTTGAGTTGGTTTTGGGATTTGCTTGTTTTCCTTGAACGGTTTCGATGGTTTTCATTGTTTTCGTTCATTGAACTGTATTTCAATTTCGAGATTGGAAAGAGAGGAAGGTACTGATCGAGCTGTTCGTGTGCAGGTGAACGAGCAGTAGGCGGCTTGCGAGCGGAGTCGTGAACGCCTCTTTCCTTCTCCCTTCCGACCATCCAAGTGAGTGGCTACCATCCCGATTAGCTAGCCCTGCTTCCAAGCTTCACACCCTAAAAGCTTGAACTCTTCTTTGCCCCGATCAAACGATACCAAGTAATAACTAAAAGAAACCAAGATAAAAAGGGAATAGACTTGGATTGTATTGCTTGTCATTCAACTTGGGAACGGTTACTCATGTGCATGCTTGTTCGTTTAGAATGTTCACCATATGCACCAATTTTAGTTAGAATGCATATTCTTCTATAAATTGTGCTAACTATAAATCATATCTTGTATGCGACAAATTGTTCAATGAGGCTATGAAAACGAATCATGCAATGTTACTTGTCTTGTACAACGTGCTGCCTCAACTGCATAAATATTTAACGTGTTATGAACGATTGATCACGGACAACTTGTGCACAAGGTAAATGGTTCCGCGGACGGTCGCTGGGGCACTGGCACCGATCCGGTCCGGGCGGAACTCAACGTTTAGTCTCACGTGATTGATGGGATGCTTGCAGCGCACCACGTGCTATCGTTGCATACATCCTCGTCAATGACTATTGTCCATAACGGCCTCTGGTCAGTGATCCCAACGTGTATATTTAAACCTGTTGCAAACTAACTTGTGTCTTCGTGGCAGGGAAGGCAAGGTAAGTATTGTGCAGGTCATTCAGACGGAAAGGTAAAATCCACCGAACGATGGCATGTTCATTTCAGTAAATTCTATATGCTGCTTACTTGTAAATGAACTAAGGCAAGATAGAAACCCACAAATATGCATGCTTCATTAAAACAACGTGTTGATTGGTATAGTTCGGCTAGCTCGCCTTCACCAGTATGTTTCGACATGCTGACCCTCGTTGAAACAGGTTCTCCGCACTAAGGCGAACCGAGCGAGGAGCGAAGTCGTCTTCCCAATCCAGTCCAGCTGTTGGCGCATCCTGATCGTGCCGCCCTAGAAGCCTTTTGATCCAGGAGCTTGCAACTCTTCATACACAAATGCAGCTCCGTGGCAAAGCCGTCCTCCAGCCTGGAGGTCTATACATTTTGAAGTTATAAAGGGATGTAATGTACAGGACTGCTATCTCATTTTGAGTCAACACTTTTGTAAGCCCGTGCGTCATATTAGCTAACTCGTTCAAGAGTTTGTAATAGATGTTCATTATCAATAAAGAGAACTTTTCCATGTTTCAAATCTGTGTTTCAATTTATCTGCGTACTCTGAATATGTGCTTGTTATGCAAATCATTAAAGCCTTGTGCGGGCGCAACTCCAGGCCCGCACGGCGGTCACGATTCGGGGGACGCCTCAACGATTCTACGGAATCGGGTCGTGACATAGTGGTATCAGAGCACAGATTCAAGTTCCTTAGACTCGTGCTGGAAAAGTTCCTTTAACGATCAAATTCCTGTGCGAACTCTTGAACTCGCTAGGCCAAAATGAGATACATTCATGCAATAAGTCCATAATACATTATGATTCTAATGTAATTTACCTTCTTTTGAAGGAATGGTACCAGCGCAATCTGCAGCGCAAGCACCGAACGAAACTCAAGAAAGTAGTTCGGGCACTTCGGGAAGCTCTCGGAGCCAGCGTGGCATATCTCAAGTCGATCCGCTTGAGCGGGTAATGCAAATGTTAGAAGAGCAACGACAAAGAGATGATGCTCGCCAGGTCCGGTTAGAAAGCAATCTAGAGACCCGATTCTCAGTCCAACAAAAGCAGGTAGATACCCTGTAACAGATCGTTCAGACTTTGGCTGCCAACCATTCCGCCGCAACAGCAACGACTCCGGTGGAACAGCCCGTGCTTGAAGTTGAGACACCACAAATTCCAAGGGCGAGGGACGTGACTGCCTTCAACTTTGGCCACTTCAAGAAAGTCTGCAACACCCCATTCAACGGGACTGAGGAGCCAGTTGTGGCACTAGATTGGCTAGCCAAGCTTGAAGATCACTTTGCTCTGCTAGAGGTCCCCGAAGATAAGCGCGTCGCCTGCGCCCAACTACAGCTCCGCCTCAACGCACACGATTGGTGGAACGTGCATCGGCGATCCCTCCAATTTGATTACGGAGAGGAGACGATCTCGTGGACGACCTTTCGTGCCGCGTTCGAAGAGGAGTTTGTACCCCCTCCAGTACAACGTCGGATGGAAAACGAGTTCATGCAGCTGAGGCAGGGCAGTATGACAGTTAAGCAATACTCCGCCGAATTCAACCGACTCTCCAAATTCGCTAGGGCCTATTTACCTGATGCAGCGAGTCGAGCAAGAAGGTTTGAAGGTGGTTTGCGCCCTGCCATCCATGCGCACGTAGTCAATAATCAGTATGGAACCATGCGTGAAGTCATGAATCACGCCCTATCTCTCGAACCGCAGTATCCTCACGTTTCTACCGGCGCTGTGCATACCTACAATCACAAACGCCATAGCGACGAGGGAGGAAATACCGCTACAAAGCGCCGAAACAACGGTGGTCGGCAGAGGGCAAATGCCAACCAAATATGTCTCTTCTGTAAGAGACAGGGGCATACCGTCAACCAGTGCCGGAAGAAACTCGGGTTATGCCTCATTTGTGGTGACCCAAATCACACGATGCAAAACTGTCCTCTCTACTCTGCTAGCCATCCTCGACATCCAAATCCCTAACGGTAGGCCCTATTCTTAAGTTTCGGGATGAAACTTCCAATTGGTTGGGTAGGATGTAGCGCCCCGTTCTCCCGGTGCGGAGAGCGCGGCTAAGAAACACAAGACGGTATCGTTCGATCGGGATAGATTGAATTAAGAACTCGTCCTCGTTATGGATTTGTTTCTTCGGAATCGATTCCCATATTCAGTGGACCGTGCCCCCGGGATCGACTTAGCGGAAGAGTCAGGAGGGACCTCTCCGCTGTTATCTTTTATTGCCTCGGTTTTCGATGTCGCTTGTTGCTTTCGTGCTTTGAGTTGGTTTTGGGATTTGCTTGTTTTCCTTGAACGGTTTCGATGGTTTTCATTGTTTTCGTTCATTGAACTGCATTTCAATTTCGAGATTGGAAAGAGAGGAAGGTACTGATCGAGCTGTTCGTGTGCAGGTGAACGAGCAGTAGGCGGCTTGCGAGCGGAGTCGTGAACGCCTCTTTCCTTCTCCCTTCCGACCATCCAAGTGAGTGGCTACCATCCCGATTAGCTAGCCCTGCTTCCAAGCTTCACACCCTAAAAGCTTGAACTCTTCTTTGCCCCGATCAAACGATACCAAGTAATAACTAAAAGAAACCAAGATAAAAAGGGAATGGACTTGGATTGTATTGCTTGTCATTCAACTTGGGAACGGTTACTCATGTGCATGCTTGTTCGTTTGGAATGTTCACCATATGCACCAATTTTAGTTAGAATGCATATTCTTCTATAAATTATGCTAACTATAAATCATATATTGTATGCGACAAATTGTTCAATGAGGCTATGAAAACGAATCATGCAATGTTACTTGTCTTGTACAACGTGCTGCCTCAACTGCATAAATATTTAACGTGTTATGAACGATTGATCACGGACAACTTGTGCACAAGGTAAATGGTTCCGCGGACGGTCGCTGGGGCACTGGCACCGATCCGGTCCGGGCGGAACTCAACGTTTAGTCTCACGTGATTGACGGGATGCTTGCAGCGCACCACGTGCTATCGTTGCATACATCCTCGTCAATGACTATTGTCCATAACGGCCTCTGGCCAGTGATCCCAACGTGTATATTTAAACCTGTTGCAAACTAACTTGTGTCTTCGTGGCAGGGAAGGCAAGGTAAGTATTGTGCAGGTCATTCAGACGGAAAGGTAAAATCCACCGAACGGTGGCATGTTCATTTCAGTAAATTCTATATGCTGCTTACTTGTAAATGAACTAAGGCAAGATAGAAACCTACAAATATGCATGCTTCATTAAAACAACGTGTTGATTGGTATAGTTCGGCTAGCTCGCCTTCACCAGTATGTTTCGACATGCTGACCCTCGTTGAAACAGGTTCTCCGCACTAAGGCGAACCGAGCGAGGAGCGAAGTCGTCTTCCCAATCCAGTCCAGCTGTTGGTGCATCCTGATCGCGCCGCCCTAGAAGCCTTTTGATCCAGGAGCTTGCAACTCTTCATACACAAATGCAGCTCCGTGGCAAAGCCGTCCTCCAGCCTGGAGGTCTATACATTTTGAAGTTATAAAGGGATGTAATGTACAGGACTGCTATCTCATTTTGAGTCAACACTTTTGTAAGCCCGTGCGTCATATTAGCTAACTCGTTCAAGAGTTTGTAATAGATGTTCATTATCAATAAAGAGAACTTTTTCATGTTTTAAATCTGTGTATCAATTTATCTGCGTACTCTGAATATGTGCTTGTTATGCAAATCATTAAAGCCTTGTGCGGGCGCAACTCCAGGCCCGCACGGCGGTCACGATTCGGGGGACGCCTCAACGATTCTACGGAATCGGGTCGTGACATTCCAGCCGCCGACCTCGCCAGAGCCGACCCCTCCCCGCGGCGAGCCACACCCCCCTGCCGCCGCTGAGCTCCTCCACCTCCTCCTCCTGCCCTCCTCCGACTCCGACCAAGTTTCCCCCGACCCGCAGCAGTGGCCGCTCGAGATCCGGCCGACCCAGCCCCGGCCGATCCGCCACCGGCTTCGCCTGAGCCGCCCAGCCCTTCGTCGAGCCGCCCTGGTCAGCAGCAACTCTCCGGCGTCTAGAGCAGAACCCAAACCCTAGCTTCGGTGAACAGTACCCTGACACGTGTCGGACACGAGAAACGCAGTTTCCCGGAGCCCTGTTCAGGTACTCATATCTCTCTCCTCGTAATTCCAATTTCAATTCCGTCAGTTGCATCGTATAGACTGTGTAACCATCTCGGTGTCCGTGCAACCCGCTCGGAGCATCGCGTCCTGTGGTGATCGCGAACAGCGATCCAAAAACAGGAAAAATAACGACCCGATTCATCCAGAACTGAGTACGCCCCGCCAAACGGGACGACTTGGTCGCAAACGGTCTTTACCGAAACGTGCGCGCCGTTGATACGGACGTGCGGGATTTCGCAGAAGTTGATTCGGATGTGCGTGCACACCGGAATCAACGCGTATCCGCCGACACCGCCCCGTATCCGCCTGTTCTGGAACACGCTGCAAATTTGTGTACACACGTCGGATCGAAACGAAACTTGCACCATCAGACTCGTAGCAATACGCTGGTCCTGTGAGCCAAGTTTGGTTCGATTCTGAGAACGTTGACAAAATCCCGTATCGTGAGTCCCACAGGCTCCACTTGACGGGCGATTTTGAGACCGGCTCATCGGAATCCAATTCTGGAAGTTCTGTTGGGTTCGTATCGACGTTCTGGACCTGTTGACACTAAGTTTGGCGAATTTGGAAACCCTGACACGTTTTTCGGTGCAAAGTGGCCCACATGTGGACCCCGCTTTGACCGGAAACTGTCATTTTTGCCCCTGTGTCCAAATTGGACTTAAGGACAGGCATTTCTAGCTATTTGATATTTTCTGAGACTGTTAGTGATGTTTATTTCAGTATTCGGAGATATTTATTCTGAGGCCATAGTTTAAATTTTGGCATTTGACATTTTGACATTATATTTGCAGCCCTCCTGCCAGGCAAGTATACCTTGCCTTGTTGTACTGTTTAAATTCAGTTATTGTTAGTTACATGTTTATTTATTTTAATATTATGTAAATGTGCGCGTCCGAGAAGACTCGGATGCAGTCAACGAATGCGTTGACGTTAGGACTTGTGTCTGACCTAGTGTCCAGTAGACCCACCTAAAGTTGTGAAGTTATTGATATAACTTCTCCGGCCTTGACACGTATCATTACACGTCACAGAGTGAGTACATGTAGGGACGCGTGCCTCATGCGCGACTGGCCATCAGTGTGAGCAACACGTGTAGCGGTATTTAGCTCAGTTGTTTATTTTATTGAGACTTGCATCATAGTAAGAGGTGTCCACGTCGTTTTCATGACTTGTACATCTATATTGGGCGGGTAAGATACTAGTAGGCGTATGGGACACCCCCTCCTTATATATTCTTGTTGTCTGATACCATACTCTTCGGAGATGGGGCGTTCCTGTTACCATGCTGCTCGGAGATGGGGTATTGGTTTTCTTGTTCCCGTTACCATGCTCCGAGGAGGATGGGGTATTCCTGTTTTATCCTTCGTTCCATGCTCTGCAGGGATGGACGATTGCAGAGTGCCCTTGAGTCAGGGGGCATATGACACATATACTAGCCAGTCCCGACGATTGGTGAATTACGTCAGCATATGTCTAGCCACACATTCCCATGCGTACTACAAGGTCTTTAAATTGCATTCACTTAGATGGTTAGCACACCCCATTTATTTATTCAGTATTTACATTTTGGCATGTTATTTTCTGTATCTTGCTATGTCCCTCTGAGGACCTGGTCCCCTGCCAGGTGTATATGTTCTTGCGTATTCACAGGAGCACAGATCCGGACAGGCTACTTATATTACGATGAGGTCTTCTCTTCGAGCCTCGTGATTGTCAGATGATGTTCTTATATGGTGTGTATCTGGTTCTTTTTATTATTTTATATTCTATTTCGGCAGTGGA
The DNA here is from genome assembly GCA_036927795.1 of Iris macrosiphon. Lineage (NCBI taxonomy): Eukaryota > Viridiplantae > Streptophyta > Magnoliopsida > Asparagales > Iridaceae > Iris > Iris macrosiphon. The sequence continues at coordinate 1,207,214 of JAYESA010000033.1, read as the reverse complement.
TTTGTTTCCATCCGACTGTCGTTCTTTAGATATTTGTTAGTGTGATCTAGTTACCTGATTATTGGTTATTCCTGTATATGTGATATTCTGTGGATGAGATTTAGATATTACCCTGTGACTTGTGATTAATTATACCACTGGTGAACTATTGTTCATTATACAGCGTACGCACGTATATATGATTTCCATATATTGGAGATGCCATATACGGGCCAGCTGGCATGGTTACGTGACCTAGTCCTACGTATTTTGGGACTGGGGCGTGACACGAACACTCCGGTATCCATATTCATAACCGTACAATGGAATTATTTTTCCTTGAATTAATGAAAAGCATAAACAGGGGTGTTGTGATATTCCTTGTATCACTTTTATGTTCCATAATCTTCTTTGAATTAATGGAAGCATAAACGAATGTTGTTATATCCCTTGTATCACTTTTATGTCCATAATTTTCCTTCGTATTAAGAGATGCAGCCCTGACACATCGTAACTCTTAAGATGGGTAAAATAACTAAGGTTGTGTTTGATTGGACTTTTTTTTCATGAAAAATATTTCCATCAAAAAGTTTCCACCAATGTATAGTGTTTGATAACTTAATACTTTCCATGGATTTAATTTCCAAAAAAAAAATGTCATTTGCATATGACCGAATCACTATGTCATTTTTTAAGAAATTGTTGGAAAAAATAAGACATTTTTCGTCTTTGTGATGAGATAAAATAAAATGGAAGAGAAGAGAAGTTAAGAGAGAGAACACACACAAGATTTATCGAGGTTCAGCTCAATTTGAGTCTACGTCCTCCGCCGGTCCCTTCTTCACCGTTTTCACTATAATCAAATGAAAGATTACAAGGGCATTCTCTCAAGTTGGTACAACTTAACTTGAGGATCACTTTCTCTCACAAACCCACTTGAGGTGGATTACAAGTGTGTGGATTACAAGTTGTGTATTGTTCTTCTTGTTACTTGTTGTGTTCAACCTTCACCATCTCCCATCTATTTATAGGAAGCATATGCCTCTTGGGTACATCACGTTCGTTGCATGGAGAAGTCCAAAGGAAGATTCGTTCCTTCTCGCAAGATTCGTTCATCTATCATCAATGTTATATGCAAGCTGAATGCATGCAAAATATGAATAGATATGCTACTTCAGATGGTCATAACTTCTTCAATACACCTCCAAATGACCTGGTTCAAAGTCTGGATGAAAGAAAAAAAAATTCTCAACAACTTTTGTATTTAAGACCGAGCCAGATAATGATTGCAACAGCTTCGAAATAGTCTCCAAAAACCGAATCTTATCACAGAAACTGCACCAAGAAAAATGGTTAAGTACTTGGCCGAACCCAACCATGGGTGACCGATTTCCATGGATCAAATCCATGTTTATTCATCATGGAGATGGATCACATTCCCATCAGAAATAGATTTAGTTCTTCTTTTATACAGTTTCATTGGGTTACATTGTATCCTGAAAGCAAATTGCGCAACCCCAAATGTTGATGCTACAAAGTAAAGAATAATTCAGTGACACGGTGGTATTTATTGAATAAATCACTTGATCACAATTGTATTTGAGATGAAAGAAAATTAATCTATCTTTAAAGATTGCGTAGTTCTACTCGGTCTTTAACCCAGAAGCAAATCCAAGATTCTAGTTCCCAAAACTGTTAAGATTATGAAATCTGAAAGTTTAATTTACGAAAGTTGGCTTTCGGAATTGGAAACGTGGACTCAAAACGAAACTATGAACTAATCCTTCTACAACTATGTTTAGAAGTATTCCTTCATCATTAGTAGTAATCTTTCTAGATTATCATATTTGTCATGGAATTATTTTTCAACAAAACTATTATTTTTTATATTTTTCTTCAAAATTGTGGAAGATCAAACTTGTCCAACACACCAGAAAATATTATTTTCCGTAAAAAATGACTTTTCTAGGAAAAATAATGACAATTAAACACCAAAATTAAGTTTTTCATAATTCAAAATTCTATAATAATAAAAAAATCTAGTAAAATAGTTTCGTGAAATTAAAGTAGCAACCTAAATACGGATACCAGTTTCCCTGTGTCCGTGGAACATAGCAAAAGAGGAATTCAAAAAAAGTTGAAATAAAAGTGGTCTCATATATTGGGATAGCAATATGTGACCCTACTTAAATTATGGGCATTTACATAAAATTGGGATAGACTAATTAGATTAATTATCATCCTTGGGCCAAGTAGTCTAGAGAAGCAAATACCTACGTTGATGCTCACTCCAATTGCTGATTAGGAAAGATGTCTATGGAGATTGGAATTCTGTGTCTCCTACTGACAAAAAGAATAAGATACTAAGGAATTATCAGCACCAAACTCCAACCTCCCAATAGACACTTTATGTACCAAGGGATACTCGGATACAGTGTCTTCCTCGTCAGAAGTCAGAAGTGTACAACTGAGACGCAACAACCACTTTGATTCTGAAATTCTGCAGAATGATATATAGTTGCCAAATTATATTTACCACATCTTTCATATTGCACCGGATTGTGAGAACACATATTGTACTATAGTGTGCAGTACCCAAGGTCGGTCCAGGGGATTAGATTGTTCTAGCCGGTGCTAAATTTGGTTGCCTCTGCATTTGACTCCGAAAAAAGATGTCAAAAAATTGATGGCGATTGGGATTGGCAGCGACATCGAAGTCTTCGATTCGGACGACGACGTGGAACTTGGGTTCCAAATTCCTCTTCTTGAGCTACTCAAGAACTTCCCAGTGGGAACTAAATATTTTAACCTAATAGATTGCTAGTTCAACTGACATAGAGGAGTTTGGGTGGACCACGGAAGCTCTATTGACGGAGAGGTAGGAACTTAGGGACCGGAATGTTGCCCTAACCAGAGGGGGGTGCCTAAGCCTGAAGGTTTGTCAGGCTTACACCAGAACCAGCCCTGGTAGTACCATATATATCTTGTCCGTCTGCGATATCCTCAATACACTAGGACACACCATAAACAATGTAGTGTATATGCTGCGTATTGTACTTCTTTGTTGCACTATAACCTATAATATACTAACCAGACTTGCTAAACAAAAATCCTAGAGGAACTTATGAGTTCTTAATTTTTAAAACTCGGACATGTAAAGCTGTTGGATTACATGCATCTTATTCCTTGATTTTTTTTTAAGGTATAACGAGAAAAATAAATATACTTTCAATGTTAGTAAAATCAACGTGTCATATCCATATTTTAAGTTCTTATTTTGAGTTCTTATTTGACAGTAAGTTGAACTTGCTAATCTGACTCAATAGCGATAAAAATCGTTAAAACAAAATGCGGCGAAGCTAATAGCAAAAATAATCCACTAAAAAAAATCAGTCAAAATTGTTGATATATTTGCTATAAAGCAGCATAATCGACCTGCTGGGATGATGAAGAACACCATTACTCAAAGCAAAATTCGACGCAAGATTCGACCGTTGGTTTCAGTCGTTCGAAACTAGGAAGAAGATCAAGGGTGCAATCAACTCAAGATACGATGGATACATCTCGATTTGCATAGTTCAAAAAAAACTGTGGGCCTTTGACGGCATACATCCACACATGGACTTAATTTGCTCGAGAATGTGGATGTACATAGAATCTTTCATATCGGATATGAAGATGGACAGATTCATGAGCTTAAACCACTGGAGAACTGTACCGTCAGCTTGACTACTTACATCCTATTGTGCAGGGGCGGATCCACTCATGGCTTGGGGTGGTCTTGAGCCCACAAAAAAAAAAATTTACTTTTTTTTCCATATAATTTTTTTTATTTTATATATGGGTTAACTCACTCCTAGTCCACCCAAAATTATGGTAGCTCATCCCAGCTACAATTTCTAGATCCACTCCATGCTATGGTGGAAAAGATAATTGAAATAGGTGCTCGTCCCGATGAAAGATAGAAGTCGAAAATAGATAGTCCTTCCATTGGGGGGGGGGGAGGGGGGGGGGGAAGGAGGAGGAGGAGGGGTGTTTCCGTATTTTCCTCAGTTGGGAGGAGTTTTCTTTTTTCTTCCGGATTTTTCGTGGCTGGGCCGTCTGTCTTTAGCACTTTCCTTTTATATATATATATATATATATATATATATATATATATATATATATATATATATATATATATATATATATATATATATCAAGAGCAAATTAGGCTATACTTTTGCAAAGGAAATCATAATACAATACTATTGAAAAGGAGAGAAAATATCCACAAAAGAAAAAAGAAAAAAATTACGGAAAAGTGGACAACGAGATTTTGCACCCACCAATCCGACTTGCTAAAAGTGGAGAACAAAAGCATCCAACCACCAAGAATTTTCGACAACCACAGGTGTTCAAATCACCTGGGGGCGGGGTGGGGCCCTCGACCCCGATAGCCAGTTCTTGGAACATATACAGATGGAAAGATTTCAATACTACATTTTAATTTTAGTCAAATTTTGTAACATTTGAAGGTTGCTGTAGACAGTTGTACATATTTGATAATTGCTAGAAAGCTACGAGATATTTCAGATTTGGAGTGTGTCCTAGTTCCTCTATATTATTTGTTGGATCTACCGAAAGTTTATAAAAAAAAAAAAGAATTTTTTTTTATCAAATATGGAAGAAAAGAAAAAAAAATAAGGAAGAAAAATATGAGATTAATTTGAAATATTTATTTGGAGTAATTTACATAAATGTTAACAATTTAGAGTATGTGTTTGGAGTTCATTGTGGATGCTCTTATCCGCACTTAGCCTCTCTCGATCTATAAGTACCGCTCCTTGCCTACACAACAATAAACCTTCACTCGATCGATTGATCGGCCTGCATTTGTGTATCGGAGCTCCGATAAGTAGCTAATCGGATCCAGGTCGATAACATGAAGCCGCCCCATGTACCCGGGGAAGGAACCTGGGGGCAGGGGCGGAGCCAGGATTTTGGAATATGGTGGGCTAGCTAATAGTTACTACAAGATTCTAAAAATTTATGCCAAAAAATTGGCAGAGTTTCCTTCGTAAATTCGATGATTCGTCAAAGTTTCCTTTGCCATAGAAAAAATCATATAATTTACCTCACTTAAAAATATTAAGCAACTCTCTTATTCAACATTTCTGAAAATATACGAAAGTATTCTCTTTTATGTTTTTACTACATACAGAATGATGCTAAAATTGTAACTGCAAAACATAAGGTACTAAAGACTTTCTTATAATTTAGGTTCAATTGCAGAATGATTCTTCTAATTCAAAGATTGCCTAAATACTAATGTGGTACCTACATACGGATTATATTAGAGGTGTAAATATTCGCCAATAACCATAAAAACTGAGAATTGAGAATTATTTAGTACCTTTGGCAGTTCACATAGATACGTTTTAGCATGCTCACAAACAGCCGGTCTTGCAGTCAACTCATTCCATCTGGATTAAATAATAGATAAATCAAACAATGTTTCCAATCGTAGCAGACAAAAGAACAAACCACAACTACCTGAAAAATATTGGATCTCCAATTGCTTTGAGTGAGTCAAGGCAATCTTTGAATTCAGTAGCAGCAGCATCTTCACCGTCAGTATACAACCAATCTTGCACCTGTAAATAATAAATTTGACGCAAGCCTCACAAGGACTATTTATCCGCACCATTCTACAAGAAGGATGTTGCGCAATAGATGTACATTAAAGCATACTTTGAGGACTTCCTTAGAAGATGATATCCAGACTTTCTTAGAAGGTGCCCAATGTCCTCTCAATTGTACAATCAATATTCATTTTGGTACAAACATTGACAGGTGCCGCAGCATCCATAGTCAAACTATGAAGAGCTAGCAATTGAGGGTCTCTTTCTTTTCTAAGAAAGAAATACAAACCGAAAGAGATGGTGATCATACGAGAGGTTGTTCCTTGTTTGTAGTTGTAGTTATAGTTATCATGGCACTTTTTTTGACAAGCTTTGTATAATGTGTACACAGGGACAGTGAGACCTTGATATTTGTATGTTTCGTTATTCTCTTTTTAATAAAACACGGTGAAACTTGCCAAATTTTAATTATAAAAAAAGAAGATATAGCTTGTAAGAAAGAACAAGAAAATCAATGCCTGGTAATGGAGAATCACATACCGGAAATAGGTACACATAGTAATCTTCAATCGTCAACATGCTATTGAATGTGAAAAGGCTATACTTTACAAACTGGCGCATGTTGGATAAAACAGAAATATCTAATGGAATATCTGATGCTTCCCCCCCCTTCTCTCACCCATGTGTGAGCTGTAAACACGAGCAACCACAGAAATCAGATAATGCATGAATTTATTCATATACAGACTGCTGACAAGGTCACAAAATATGACATACACAAAGCTTGAGCAGCAGTCAATCTCGCACGGGGATCTTTAACTAATAGCTTCAGAACAAAGTCTTTAGCACCATCACTTATGCTCGGCCAAGGCTTCCTGCGGAAGTCAGGTTTGTTCCTTAAGACCTGAGAATCAGCACCATGAAAAAGGATAGCTGAAGTTTAGCATGTTGCTGAACAAAATAGCACAGAATAAATAGATCAGTGTGTTTACTAGAGCATATTCAATGTAAGAACATTACCAAAAGCACAAACTGCTTAAATTCCAGTCATTTGGCATAAAGAAGGAAAACAATAAATTGAATCTTACAGAAAGAATAAGACAGACTATCCATATCATTCCACAAATAGGCCTGCCAGCTTCCAGATAATAGTCATTTTGTGAGGTGCATAATGTTTTATGATTAGTTGGATTTTTCAAATCATATGTTGCTATCTCATTTGAAAACTCTATTATAAGAACATTATAGGTCAATGAAAACTCTATTATAAGAACATAGTTGAATCAATGACCTCATGCCTGGCAGATGATCCACTAGCTTCCTCGTAACTCATGGTTAATACTCTTCAACCCTTCCTGTATCAACAAACGCAACAGAAAACTATCCAAGAGGAAGAAAGTATAAAAACCTGCCTACATAAAATGTGTACCCAATTGTTATTAGCAGTTCCCAATTGTTATTAACAGAAAACTATCCAAGAGGAAGAAAGTATAAGAAAGTATAAAAACTATCCAACAGAAAACTTCCTTGGGAATTGCAGTTCCCAATTGTTATTAGCTGTTTAAAATGCTTTCCCTGCATAACCCCCAACATGGTAATTAAAGCAGTAAATACTATAGCTGCATTATATATATATATATATCCAATTGAGGAACAGTTGAACAACGATTATAAGAAAGTAATCTCAATGAGCTGCTGATTGCTACTGCCTCTCTATCAAAGTTTATCAAAAAATGTATGGCTCAGACTTTGGCATATCAAAGCATCAGTAATGTAAAGTTTATCAAAGTTTATCAAAAAATCTCAGACTTTGGCATATCAAAAAATGTATGTAATTCATCTCCTTCAAAGTTTATCAAAGTTTATCAAAAAATGTGTAAAGCAAAGGAGTCAATTTTTGTTCACCCAGTAATGTAAAGTTATACAGATATCAAAGCATTAGTAAATAAAATATTACAATCTACAACAACAACAAAAATAATATAACAAACAAAGAAGGAGATGAATTACATAGCTCAGACTTTGGCAAGTATGGCTCAGTATCAGAGACATTGGCTCAATATCAGAGACATTGGCTCAGTATCAGACTACATAGCTCAGACTTTCAGAATCTTAGAGCTCAATTCATTTGAATGCCAATGTATATGCTCAAATATAGTATCAGAATAGCAGTATGCCAGTATCTGAGATATCAAAGAGCCAAATATCTTCTCTAATGCCTGCATCAGTAGAAGAATCAGCAGAGCCAGTTATGCATTCTAACTGAATCAGCAGAGCCAAATATCTTCTCTAATGCCTCCACATCATCATTGCCATTGTAAATAAATAACACTGCAGTTGGGACAATCTTTTAGTTTGAAGCAATCTTGTAGTAGAGGCAGTTATGCATTGTAAATAAATCCCTTTACAAGATACAAAATGTTAATCATCGAGAGCCAGTTATGCATTCTAGTTGAACCCTCACCTTGTAGGCAAAACAAAATCAACCGGAACAATGGTTTTACTTGATTCTTGCTCCATATGGCAACATAATAAAGTTTGGCAACATAATAAGTGCTCTATATGGCAACATAATAAAGTTTGGCAACAAAATAGAATCCGAGTCAATATCTTCAGCAAGATACCCTATCGAAGTTTCACTCTTCGGTTCTTTAGAGAATAGAATTCGTCTATTATAGAATCCGAGTCAATATCTTCAGCAATTCCTCGTTCAATGTAGATAACCATAGCATCGGCTAAGAACTCATCTTCCATTTTACTTCTTAAATTAGTTTTAATAAGCTTCATAGCTGAAAATGCTCTTTCTGTAGTTGCTGTGGAAACATGAAGAGTTAAAACAAGACGAATCAACTTGTCGATCAAATTGTAATATTGTGACTTGTTTGTTTCAACTAATGTCTGACATAACTCAGAAATGGTTGATATATTTTGGAACTTCTCATGATGAAGTACATCAACCTGATAATGCTCCAATTGATATCTCAAATAATGCATATCTTGATCATTGAAATCAGCCGGATAAAATTTATCTGCAAGAATGCACAGATGATCAACATCAAATGATTTGAAGTGATCATTTGGTTGTAAAGCAGAGCTCAGCTTAAGGATTTATACTGCCTCATCATTGAATCTATTATTCAACTCTTCCAATTGAAAATCTATTGTAGAGTTGAATATATCAAAGTGATAATGATGCTCAAATGTAATGGAATCTCGTTGTTGGCAAGAACGACCTCTAGCTCCTCTGTAACAAGCATTCATATCAGGCATATCGATGTCATACTTTTTGCAAACCGATTCCACATAACTAAGAATACCACCAAAGCCATCATCTCTTAAAGTTTGAAGCAATCTTTTAGTAGAGGATACTAGATCCATTGCATTCAAGATGTCCAAAGATTTTTGTTGTAAGGTCTGACAAAGCAAGTTTGTAATCCCCATGATTTTATGCATCAAGTACAATATGAATATGATATCAAATGACTTCATCACAAGCAAAGAACCAGCTGCTTCTCCACGCATAGAATTGGAGGATCCGTCATTTACCATGCTTTCAAGTACTTTAATAGTTGCTTGATACATATCAATTAGGCTGCAAATAGAATCAAAATAAGAGCTCCATCGAGTACTTCCAGCCCTTTGCAAACTACCAATCTGATTAGCCCCTCTACTAGTATCACGTTCACCACTAGCCACCATATGTGCAATCTCAATAGCTTGAGCAGATTGTAACTCAGTATGACGCTTAGGAGAAGCACTAACAAGATTGACAATGGTAGTCAATTTCGAAAAGAATAGCCAAACTGAAGTCTCATTACTAGCCGCTGCAACTAGAGCAAGTTGTAGTCTGTGTGCAAAATAATGAACAAAATATGCGTATTGACAATCTCTAAGAAACAAAGCCTGTAATCCATTCCATGCTCCACGCATATTGCTAGCACCGTCATATCCTTGTCCTCGCATATTGTGGATATGTAAGTCATACCGATCAAGTACATCAGATATTTGTTTCTTCAGGGTTGAAGCAATGGTGTCTCCAACATGCACAATCTCAAAGAATCGCTCCTTCAGAATACCATGAACATCAACAAATCTTAGAACAATAGCCATCTGCTCTCTGTTAGACGCATCTCTGGCTTCATCAACCAAAATACAAAACTTTGCATCCCCAACTTCTTCACGAATTTTACTTCTCACCCGGTTGGCCATGATATGCAAAATCTCTTTTTGAATTGTCGGTGAAGTATACTGTGCATTCTTCGGAGCTTTCTCCAATACAACATCATCAATGTTGACATTCAAACTCCCCATTAATTTTATCATCTCTATGAAGTTCCCACGATTATTAGAAGTCAGTGACTCATCATGACCTCTGAATGCACATGCTTGCAAACTGAGCCACTGAATACTCTCAATTGTCGTCTTAAGCCGTAATCGATTCTTCAAAGTTTCTTCAGAAGACTGTGCATTAATCACTTTATTAATATGTTGAGTAACATTTGATAAACCTTCCATAGCTTTCACAGAATATCTATGGGTAGATGTAGGACCTCCCATATGTGTCAAAAACGTACATCGAGTCCCATCATTAACTCTCTTTCAATTTTTAAATCCATCGACAGTCAATGTGCAATGGAGAGCATTATCACTTTCAAAAAGATAACATGGAAAACAAAATGTTGAATCCTTTGTAGGAGAGTACTCCAACCAAGGAAATTGTTGAAACCAAGAGTATTGAAATCGACGAGACTGTTTTCCGAACTCAGACGGTGGAAATACTGCCAATTTCGGCTGATATGGACCCATTTTGATATACACCCGTCTGATCTCATCCCTATGATTAACAGGATGCCCGCGTATCGGAATTCGTAAACCTGGACCTCGTTCAAGAGAGTTTAAATCAACTATAACCTCATCCCTATGATCAACACTTGGGGTTGAAACATTAACATTCGAAGCCAGGAGAAGACTCTCACTTCCTGATGTTTCACCCCTTGTTTTAAAGAATGAAAAAAGGGTTTTCTTTCTCTTGTTTTCTTGATTTTCCATTATATTCCAAAAACCTATAGTGAATTAAGATGAAACCAAACACCAAAAATTTGGGGTTAGGATTTTACAAAATTTTAATTTGAAGATCCAAGGACAAGGAGGATGGTGATTGATGGCCTTACCAAAGCCGAGCCGAGTTGCCGAGTGCCGAGAGCGGAGAGTCGCAGACGGCGCCGCAACAGGCCCGCAGAGCGGGGGCTCCTCCTCCGTCCCTGGCGAGTGGCGAGAGGGGGGCCGAGCAAACGCCGGTGAGCCGCCGACGGTCCGACCGATGCGTGCAGAGCAGGCACCAGGGGCGGACGGAGCAGCAGTCCACTACAGCCTACAGGAAAGAAGGGAGAGAAAAAAAGGAAAGGAAATGAAACTCGGGAAAGGAAAGGAAAGGAAAGAGCAGCAGTTCATAGTGACTGGGCTGGGCTACAAGCCTACAAAACATTGGAAAAAAAAAATTACTCTTTATTTTTAGTTTGCACTGGGCTGTAGCCCAGTGCAGTCTCAATGTACCTCCGCCCCTGCATGGGGGCATGAGATGAAGCTGGTGATCGGTGACAAGCTGAGGAAGGCCTACGCTACGGCTGTGTTCCCCTTGGTGCGAAGCTTGGACCGGAAGTCCATCATAGATATCAATTCCAAGTCTGACGACGACGTCGTCGTCGGCCGGTGGGCTAACGGGTCCGGACTCGAGGATCCGATAAGGAGAGTGATGTTCTTGGGGCCATGGAGCCACACATGATGAAGAACATGCATGCATATTTCAATGGTTAGGGCGCATGCATGATATTTAATCCCAAGTCCATCATATAATATGAAGGATGAAGAAAAATAATGGATAATTGGATACTCACTCCGTTGGAAAAGAAGTGTTGGATGTAATTAATTGAAGTATATGTCCACAAGTAAAAAAAATCTAAATTACTTGTGGAATTTAAACGGTTGGAAATAAAAAGAGAGTTTCTTTTGTTCCAACTACCTTGTCTATTTCAACCCTTACTTTTGACAGATTATCTCATAGTTTATTAATTAATTCTTCAAACAAAAATTTGCTGCACATATAAATATATAATAAATAAAGTATTTATAAATATTATAAAATATTTCTCCTTGTGCTTGTGAAAGAAAAACATGAAAAATGAAACCTTATATGACAAAAAAGTATCAATTGGCTTTGTCCATTAGTTGTTCATATCAAGGATTGTCTGGTTGCTTACTAGTGTTGTTGCAGTAATTGATATCGTACATTTTTTTTTTTTAAACTGTAATAAATATCAATATCAATTATAACAACTTTTATTACAAAGGATTTTCGTATACATCTGGCCATACAGCTCCTAAGAGAAGATGGTCTATAGGAAGGAAAGTAAGGTTGAGTTGCTTACAGAACTTGCATGCTTATAAGCAACTGGGTAATTGATGTATTATTTTCTCTCTTATTTCACTTATGTGCTTCCAATACTCTGATTGAAAAATATTATGCTTAATTGAGTAACATATTAATTTTCAAGATATACACAATAGTTGAAAAATACTTAGTAGAGAATAATCTATGTCAACCCCACAACTAGATCCACATCTATGGAACCAAAATCACATACATTCCCATATAGTCACATTATATATGGACGTTGAATCAGACCTCCAACGATCTCTCCTTCCTCTTGATGACTCCTTCAACGGCCTCCGAGAACTCTCTTGCGGCATCCTCCAATCTTTTCCAAAGTCGGAAGTAATCTGGACCGTTGCAGCTCCTTTAGCTCTGACCCGTTCCTAGATCCCACATATCCCGACTCTTTGGTGCACCACTGATTTACAGCACAGTGAGTGAATTTTTTAAAATCCAAACTTGCCGGAACAAAACTCACTTCACCGTAGTTAAAAATGAGCCATATGGTTAATGAGGAAAAGAAACAGTAAGGGAATTAAAAATGTCTTCCAAAAATCTTCCCTCAAATTTCTGCATATATCCCTTTAAATCTCTAAGAAGCCTTCGGATTAATAGGCAAATCACGCCGATAAGTCTGTCCATTCCATTGAGGGGCTCCATCTTCTGAAGGTGTAGTTAACTTCCAGATTTCCTTCTTGTAATAACAAGCACCAACAATTAGCTTGACGCTCCACATATCATTCTAAGTAACCCAAATATCAAAACAATATTGGTAAACTATATTAAGCAGTCAACCGGGAAACAAGCAGTAGAAATGAAACTAAGGTCTAATACTAATACAAGATTCAACTTTTAACAAAGCCAACAAAATTCTGGTCCTGACATGTAGAGAAGGTAAATATCCCTTAATAGAGAAAACGAAGGATCCCTAGCAACAGAAAATTTTAAACCAAGTTCATTAAGCAGCTGCAGTTGCAGAAGCAGCAGCAGCAGCTCGCTTCCTAGCCTCTTCGATAATGGTGAGCTTGATACCCTTGCCCTTGGGAAGTGACACCCACGGCTTTGTTCCCTTGCCAATAGTAAAGACATTGCCCAGACGAGTTGCAAACTCGTGGCCAGTAGCATCTTGAACGTGGATGGTTTCAAAGGTTCCCTTATGCTTTTCCCTGTTCTTGATCACACCGACACGTCCAGTGTTCCGCCCACCAGTGACCATGACAACATTTCCAACATCGAACTTGATGAAGTCTACGATCTTGCCAGTCTCGAGGTCGAGCTTGATTGTATCGTTAGCCCTAATGAGAGGATCAGGATATCGGATGGTACGACCATCATAAGTTGACAAATAGGGGATGCCTTTTTGCCCAAACTGAACATTTCGGACCTTGCACAGCTTGAACTGCACAAATTAGTGAGAAATGTGTCAAATTCGTGAAGTGACAACCAGGAATAAACAAATATTCAGTTATATAAAGGCATCTTGTGTTAATAAGTTGTAATTCATCTCCTATGAGAGAAATGTGCATGACTTGTCTGGGTTGGGTCAGATGTGTGTGGGGGTAGGAGAGAGGAGGTATATTTATTGTGGAAATAGTCATGGGTTCTTATCAGATGAAACCAATGAATAAGATCTTGACTGACAGTTGACAGGCTTAAAAAGTCGTTTGCTAAATTCAAAATAGTGCATATAGAGAAATTATGGAGGAGTAAAGCAGACAGGTATATGTACCTTCGCCTCTTCATCCCTGATTGAATGGAGGCGGAAACGGCCCTTGGTGTCATAGAGGAGGCGGAAGTTCTCATTTGTTTTCGGGATCGAAACAACATCTGAGGATTTACACAAATGCAAGATAAATAAGGTAATCAAATGCAAGATAAATAAGGTAATCCATTGGTAAAATTCAGAATGCTGATCCAACTAAAAAGAATAGACAGTTCATAAAGTTTTCTGATCAAATAGCAATGAGGTATACACATGGTAAGAGGAGCTTCCATACCCATGAAACCAGCAGGATAGGTCTTGTCTGTTCTGACTTTAGCATCAACCATGACATGGCGTTGCATCAAAATTGATATCACTTCACGGTAAGTAAGAGCATATTTGAGCTTATTCCTTAGAATGAGAATCAAAGGAAGACATTCCCTGGCTTTGTGAGGACCGGATGATGGCTTTGGAGCCTAAAATATGCCAAATTGCAGTTAGATAAAGGTTGACAAAAGGCAAAATTAATGTGAATTAAATAAAACATATTTCATAAGGGAAGGTGGAACTTACAAAGGCACCACCGAGCTTGTTGAGCATCCAATGCCTTGGGGCATTGAGCCTCTTCAAATGTTTCTTCAATCCCCTAGCCTAGAATGATCAAATAAATGTATAAAATTGGGGACAAAAAACATAACTAATGTCCAACTAGAATGAATTGATCGGTAAGACATCAATAATAAATAAACGAAGAGTTAGAAAGGACAAAGGATATAAGCTGGCTCAAACTTAAGAACAAGCAGTAATATTGCAACTATATGGTACTAGCAGATTTAAATCTTCTTTACAATTTTTAACTATCAGAATAGTGTGCCAGCCATTCATTGCATTTGAGTAATCCACCGAAGTCATAAAAAATGATGGAGGGGAGATTTCATAAAATCGTCATCAATACTGAAAAGTGATGCAAGGAACTGAAAATTTTGGCTGCATCCAACTGGGCTGATATTGTACCATATGTTCACAAAGTTCCTACAACTCATTAGTTGTTAATGAATACAAGACTTATTCAATCAATCTGATCACTCGCATCCTACTGGCAAGACAGACTGGAGCAAAAAAAATTATTGATCAAGAACATTTTGACCTTGTGGGCCAATCAGAACCTACAGCCAGGACATATTTAAAACAAACTCCAGACTATCCGTCTTCTAGAAAACCTTGATTGACCACTTGCAAGTATCCCTTTTGGATCAAGAAAGCTTTACATATCAATATTCTTTGACGAGAGATAATCCTTAGTCTGCACATTATTTCTTCCTAACATAAGCAATTACTCACAATTTATGTGAAAATAAAATTATAAAATCTTTCAGCAAGCTTACGGGCAGCAATAGTCTTTAGCAATATAATCTGTTACATAGAAAAAACGGGGTTACAATTTACATGATTCCCGGTTCAATTACTGTTTAAGCATATAAATGAGTTTAAACAAATAATTATTTACATGATTCCCGGTTCACTTACTGTTTAAGCATATAACTTGTTAAAAAAATCTAAGTTAAAAAATTAAGAAAAATATGGTAAAGCTGGAATCTGAAGAGAGTTTTTCTTCAAATATGTTATCTTCTTACAAGGCCTCAACTATTGTTTTCAAAACGGAATACTTGAACAACAAAAATAAAAAATATATAAAGTAAAAAAAAAAAACCCAAAAAACACTAAAGAGCATATTTAAAGTTTAATCATTCATGAATAGATTCTTTGGAAACTTAATAAACATTTCTGAATCCTTCCAAGTCGATCTCTAAAGTCTAAAGCTAGACTGCACACAATGCCAAGCTTGGGTTGACTACAAAGAGCATTGATACTTTATCCAACTATTTTAGGTCAGGCATAGGGATTAGGTTGAGAACTACCCTTTAGGCTAAAGAAAACCAACTAAGATATGATTACCATGAAACTTGTTATGTCATATGCCTAAATAATGATGAAACAAATATAGAATCAATTAAAACAGCAAGATGGATAGAAATGAGATTTCATTGTTGTCTAAACACATATATGATACCAAACTTGTATAATGTTTCTGCCACAATCAAAATAACAATTATTGAGCAACCTATCTATATAATAAAGTGTAGTAGTGTTTTCCGCCAAAAAATAAAAGGATAAAGGGTCACGATTAAAAAGATCGAAGGTATATCAAATGGCTAGGAATATGACAAATATATGTAAGTAAAAAACCTTAAAACTAATAAAAATATTATTCGGGATATTATTAAATGATATAAATGAGAAACAATTTCAAAAGGCACAGATATAACTAGTATCTCACAACAATACACATCTAAGCAAACAGGTAGAGAGAGAAAAAATTATAAACTTCTGTAGAAGTACAACACAGAACAAATATGTTAAAAGGAAGAATATTGAACTGAAAATTATGAAGCGGTAATACCCATTGCATCATGCACTACAAAGAATGTCAGATTTCTAGGGCCAAATGACACCAAAATACCATTCAAACATTATGATAGTAATCATCAACAACATCATTAAGATACATTAATTGGCCTGTCCTCTAATGGCATTCTTGAAACAAAGGATGAACTGATCGCTCACTCTACCCTCAAGTTGAGATAAACAACAATTTTCATACCTATTAATTTACACCCCCCCCCCCCAGTCATAGTACATATACAGTATTGTTCCTATGTTAAATTGAATACCCAAATATCAAAAACGTAACAAAAAACATTACGACAATGCCAATCAGAAACTCTCGGCATTAGCAAAGCACTAGCTACCACTCCACGAAGCACCGACACACCAAAATCAATGGTGTGTCCGTGTCAGTATCTTGTAATGTCATACTCTTGGCCTGTGAGAGATGACTACTCTAGTACCAAAATAGATAAACAAAAAAAAAATTCCTAGTGTACTAAGATGGTAAGATTTGCAAACCTACGACAACATCAACATCTGAAACTAATTGTTCAGTGGATCATCAACAATTGTTGTCAAAAATCACAGGTTCGCCCATTTGATGAACTAAAACACCACTTCCTACTATCGAAATCACTGCCAAATTTTTACTGGAGAAATATGTTGGTTCATCGTGCACAAAATGTTGTCAAAAAATCACAACTTTAATACTAAAAAGCAACGCCTCTGTTAAAATAATTCCCAAACACTACTAGTCAAATAAAGCAAAAAATATCTGTGAAACTAAAAGTAGCAATGGCGAAGATGATCTCTAAACCCTAGGCATGGATCGATGAGTAGAGAAATATTCAAGTCATTGCATTTAATAGGAAACGAAAATCTGGGGTTAGGGATTTGATCAGACGAACCATTTTCTACAGGTTTTTGGACCTCTTCTTCCTCCTCCTCCCTCCTCCTTCCTCTCGAGAGGCGGCTCCACTGAAAAAGAAATAAAACCCTAGCGCAACTGCCGTGTATATATAGCCAGGTCGAAGGGACCGTGTGGATTTGCTCGTTTGGTCGAACATAAGCTAGCCAACCGGGGCGGATCAGCTTTTCTGAGTTGAACCGGAACAAACCGGCTCGGCTAAATTTTTTTTTTTTTTCCTATCCGAAACTCCGTCCACCTCTTAGCCGATGCCGGAGCCCGATGCCTAGACCTACTCGGTAATATTCTATAGCTTTACCACTAAGCTACACCCTAGGGGACCGGAACAAACCGGCTCGGCTAAAGCATTTCTTTTATTTGGCTGCATTAGTCATCTACTGTAGAGATATTCTAATATTGTTTTAGTCAAGAGCGATAGAAAATTTTCGTTTATCTATACTAATATATAATTCAAATATTAAGGTATTATCAAATTTGTTGGTGCAACACTTTTTGACTTGTTTATTTAAAAATAAAAAATTAATTTATTCATCCAATAATCAAAAATTTTATACTAATCTACTCTCGCTATATTTCCCTTTTCACTGTATTCACTTTCTTTCTCTCTGTCTTCGTTTTTTTTTTCCGTTGAAAATCACTTAAATTTATGTGTCCCAACCTCTAGTTACTCTTTATTTGTTAACCTAATTTTGAAATAAGAATATACAAAACCTACACGAGAGGCAGGCATTAGAGTGTAAAAAAATAGAACGACTACACAAACTCAAATAGGAATTTCAAATAAGTTGATGATACGTTGGCGGATTTTTCTATTTAAACTCTTGACTTTTTCTGTTAAGGTCCTTAAAAAATCAAGAGATGAGATGCATGTAATACAAGGTGCAAGTTTTAAAAATTATGAACTCATGAGTTCCTCTAGGATTTTTGGTTAATAAAACACTATTGTTAGGAATAAATTAAGGGTATAGAACTTATCGCTATTAGAATAAAATATTAATACATAATGAAAAAAAAATTAAGATGACTTCTATGTTATCTTGTTTTAGTTCATTGTTATGATTTTTATGTCATAACGATATCCTTAAAAGAAATTTTTATACATAACATTTAAATTAAAAGAAATTGGACTGGAAGTACAAAGTTAGAAAAAATTATGAAATGAGAACTAAAACGTCCAAATGGATGACATTTTCGAAACAAACGTTCAAAGGATATACGTTTCTCTTGAGGCTCTTGCTTACTGGGCAGATTAACAAATAAAAACAGGAGATAAAAAAAAAACGTCATACCACCGGATGTTTACAATTAGACTTTTTTGGTAAGGAAAAAAAAAGCCAAATTGTATGACATTTTTGTCAAATTTTTAACATATTATCAACACCCCCCCCCCCCCACCCACCCCACCCCACCTATTTATAAGTCTCTACGCTCCCCCTCCCCCCAACCAACATACACAACCAAAAAATACGCAATGGATGACATTTTTCGTCCAATAAACGTTCAATGGATGGACATTTTTCTTGATCATATTTGTTGGAGATTAAAAAAATGTTCTATGGTTTGGCATGAGCGGAGTCATAATTTAAATTCCGGAAAGACAGTGCTTCTACATATAGTTATTCATAAAGTTGTCATATTAATTAAACTTCAATAGCCAAAAATATAAACAAAAATGAGCACACAAAAAAAAGTAAAGCCAGCATTATCAAAGTGCATCTAAAAAAACATTATCAAAATATTACAAAAGAGAAAAAAAAAAATTATACATAAAAGATATTCAAAATGTGTAAAACATTAACAAAGATGAAATTTGAACTCATACTCTCTCATTTAAAGCCAAAACACTATCACTAGAACTAGCTTACTATTTGTACACTAAGAGACCAACATAATATATATTTAGAAAATATAGGAAAATTCTTTATAGTTATCGACATTTTGAAAAAAAAATTGGAACCCTCCACAAATCCAACTTGTGGTTCGGCATTTTAATTTTCATTCTCCAATTTTTATACTCTATGTACACCATAAAATTTAATGCTCTCAACAAGAAATTCCGTATTCTTAATCTGACCTATGCATCCTAATTACCACTTTGTGAGTTGAATAAATTGAAAGATCTATGTAAAATTCAAAAAGTATGTACCTATACAAAATTTGACCTAAACGACACAGAGAAGGGAACTAACTAAATATTAAGATCTCTTTTATCATGAGCACGTGGGTTCCTCCACTAGGAAAGCTGCAGGCATCCACTTGGTTATGTGATTATTTTGATCCATTAGATTTGCACACATGGATTGTTGTGGGCTAGCAATGTCAACCACATCGTAAGTTTGGAAAAAAATTGTTGTCACGTAAGAATAACAATTTTTTATTTAAAAAGTCATTCTCTAATATAAATATTAAATAAATTATGAATGTGACATGACAAAGATATTGTGAAATTAATTGTGTTGTTCTAAAAGAGCATCTCCAACCATTGTTTTGTGTTATGATTCTTATATGGCATGAGACACAAGACAATATCTTTCCTATGTAATAAGAGGATATTCACACAAGACAATGAGATAGAAAAGTGTTCTCCAATACAAAAGTATTGAGAATGTTATAACGTGGGTTACTAAATGGTTGAATTTTCACTTTGTATTTTAGTCTCACATTGGTTAGAGATTAGTATTACACCTTCATTGGATTGTATAAATAAGACATTTGCCTCCCACTATGTGATTACATCAATAAGAGATCTTCTCTCATATTTTCTTCTTCCTTCTTCTACGTTTATTCAAACACGTTATCAACATGAAGCTCTAACGGAAGAAAATAAGCAAGAGCATCTCAGTGAAGCCGCCATTTGCGGATTCTCCACTTCGGTAATATATATGGTTATTTATGTTTATTTTTTTCTGTATATGCATACCCTAGGCGCAGCCTGATGTTGATTTTTATACATCTCTTGGCATTTCGCTAGGGCAAAAAGAATAATTTTTATCCATTTATCTCACTTCTTTTAGTTAACTCTGATAGCACTCCGATGTTAATCGTATATAGATCTCTCAGAGAGAACTCTAGAGTTATTCTTTATTTCTTTATTTTATATATGTTAATACATTCAGATCAAAACCATAGAGATCTGATGACCATGAACATGATTGTTTGGACTATATATATAAGACTTCTGGAACATCATTGTTCGAAGCATACCATATGTAGTATTTTTGAAAGTCTTCTTAAACATAATCATTGTTTGAAGCATACCATGAACATCTAGTGTTTGGTATTTACCTACGACTTCTGGAACATCATTGTTCGAAGCATACCATGAATAAGATTTGTTTGGTATAAATAGACTTCTAAAACATCATTGTTTGAAGCATACACCATTAACATGAATTATTTAGTGATTTACCAAGTTCTTATATTAACTTGTTATTATTGATCTTATACAGCAATATGTCGAGCCTCACAAAGCATGATTTCAAGCCTCTAAACTTAGAAGGCCAGAACTTTCTCAACTGGAGATTGGATGCTGAAGTGCACTTTCAAGACAAAAGCTTAAGTGACGCAATTGTGGCTGATAAGCCAATATCTGCACAAGATAAAGTGAAGACTTTAATTTTTCTAAGACATCATATTCATGATGATCTCAAGGTTGAGTACTTAACATTCAAGGACCCCTTGGTGATATGGAATTCTCTAGCTGAGAGATATGATCACCAAAAAATGGTCATACTACCAGGTGCACTCCATGAATGGCTCAATCTATATTTCCAAGATTATAAGACAGTTGCAACCTATAATTCAACTATGTTCATGATTACTTCACAATTGAAGTTATGTGGTGAAGAAGTGACAGAGCATTTCATGCTAGAGAAAACATTCACCATATTTCATGCGACTAATATGACCCTACAACAGACGTATAGGGAGAGGAATTTTAAGAAGTATTCTGAACTCATTGATGTCTTACTCGTGGCCAAGAAAAATAATGAGTTATTAATCAAAAATCACACTAGTAGACCAACTGGGTATGCACCAATTCCAGCTGAAGTGAATGCGACTAGTGCTCGAAAAAATATGACCAATACTAGGGGTCGAGAAAATCACAGAGGTAGAGGGCATAGACGTCATGGAAGCCAAAGAAATGGCTACAATTCGGGTCCAAGGAACGATATACAGTTCAAAAAATAAGGGATTTAATACTCAAAGAAACAATGTCCAAATTTTCAATCCAGCTGCTCCAACTGATATTTGCAAACGTTGTGGAAGAGCTTGTCATTGGATGCGAAATTGTCGCACCTCACAAAAGAAAGTGGACGAGTATGAAGCCTCAAAGGGTATGGAGACTAATCTCATGGAGGGTACAACTAGGGCTGCAAATAAGCCAAGTCGTTCGCGAGCTGCTCGAAGCTCGGCTCGATAAAAGCTCGTTTGAGCTCGGTTCGTTTAGTAAACAAGCCAAGCTCAACCTTCATTTTCGAGCTCGCTTAATAAACGAGCCAAGCTCAAGCTTAGAAGTAATCGACTCGTATGAGCTCGCGAGCTGGCTCATTTAGAAGCTTGTCAGCTTACTTGTAAGCTGGCTCGTTTAAAAGCTTGTTTAGGAGCTCGTTGATGGCAGTCTACCAATTTATTTGTTATTTAAATTTAAATTTGTTCTGTGTTGAATTCTAATTTTATGCATATTTGTATAACAATATGGTTGTGTGCATTATATATAATTATATGTCCTTAATAATTGATACTAAGGAAGTTTTTTATTGAATTTTTATAAATAAATTGTTAATATTATAGGTACTTGAATTCAAGCCAACTAGCTTGAAATCGAGTTTTTAAGCTCGAAATCAAGCTTAATAAAGCTTGAAATCTAGCTCGGTTGAACTCGGTTCATTTAGTAAACAAGCCAAGTTCAACCTTCATTTTTGAGCTCATTTAATAAATGAGCCAAGCTCAAGGTTAGAAGTACTAACTGTCTCGTTTAGAAGCTTGTCAGCTGACTCATAAGTTGTCTTGTTTAGAAGCTTGTTTAGGAGCTCGTTGCTGGCAGTCTACCAATTTATTTGTTATTTAAATTTTAATTTGTTTTGTGTTGAATTCTAATTTTATGCATATTTGTATAACAATATGGTTGTGTATAATATATATAATTATATGTCCTTAATAATTGATATTAATGAACTTTTTTATTGAATTTTTATAAATAAATTCTTAATATTATAGGTACTTGAATTCAAGCCAACTAACTTGAAATCGAGTTTTTAAGCTCGAAATCAAGCTTAATGAGCTTGAAATAAATCTGAACAATCTTGAAATCAAGGTTAACGAGCTTGAGTTTGAGCTTATCAAGCTTGTTTATCAAGCCAAGGTCGAGCTTAAACCAAGCCAAGCTCACGCTTAATATAAACAAGCTCGAGTCAAGCTCAAGCTCTAAAATAAAAAACTTATCAAGCTCAACCTCGATTAATTCTAATCAAGCCAAGCTCAAGCTTATAAAAGCTTGGCTCGGCTTGGCTCATTTGCACCCCTAGGTAAAACACACATGGATTTTAATAATTTCTTCCAAGATAAGGATTAAAACGCAATTTTGGAAGACCAGTTCAAAGCCATGATATGCGAAGTCAATGAATAGTTATTGTATGCTTATCTAAGTTTATTTACTTTCCACTTTGAATAAATTGGTCATTATATGATCAATAGTCTAGGTAGTTTACTTTCTTTGAAGCAGTTTCATTTAGATTTAGATCAAGTTATAATAATTGACAATATGTCAAGTTTAACCATTTAGTAGCATATTAATATATTATTAATTTTTGCTTTTGAAAGGTATGGACAATGATGATGGCATATGCTTGATAGATAGTGCAACAACTCACACTATATTAAAAACAAGAAAGTTTTTCACAACATATGCCTCAAACACTGCCAAGGTGACCACCATTGCTGGACCCGTATGTAAACTCCCTCGACCAGATTTCATTAATTTAGGATTAGTTTTGACAAATTAGAATTATTGCAACTTTTTAAAAATTTATTTATTATATATTCTATTGATTGTGCACCTGTTCATTACACAATTAATTAGGGTATTACACTAGCTGTTAACCCTAAACAAAGTCCACATACCTGCCCTAGACATGTTAGACTACTTTTTCTGCATTTTGTGCAACTCCCAGATACCTTGTTTGGTGCTTCGTTTTAGTCGCACAAATATCGTTACAGACGTACGTATTTATTACCTATTTAAATTTCTGCTCTTTACCCATCCCTGTACCCTAGGGATTTGAGGACCAGTAGGCACCTGTTTTGCCCAAACAAAAATACGATAATATTCTACTCTAATTATTCTACATTTAGTATATTGACACCGTAGAAAAATTATGACCCTAACTGCCTCTAAATAATTAGTGAACACCGTGCACAGTATTTATAAATTAATAAATACGAGGATCTGTATCACTCAGAATCAGACCCTGACTCTGCCCAGACTCACCCCCACACTTCCCAAAACCTTTCCCCAGCTTTTCCCCTCAATTTTGTACAATTCAGTATTGCGAGGAATCAGTATTTTAAATCAGACAAATTGCGTAATTACGCAAAATACCAAACTTTGGGACCTATTTGCAATTTATGAAAGTTCAAGGATTTTTATGCAAAAATGCATGTGAGGTGGCATCACCTCATTGGTTAGTGAATAGGTGACATGGGACCCACGAAAACATCCAGAAAAAGCTGCCAAAAAATCCTAAAAATCCAAAATTACCCAAATGCCCTTAAAGTTGCAAGTAATTACAACTTTGCCATTGGGAAAAACCCCTATATAAACCCACACCCCCTCTCTTCAAACCTCCACAGCCACCTCCCTCCGCCACCACCGGCCACCCAACTCCGGCAAGACCCTCGCCCCTACCCCACCTCCCCTCCGGCCAAGCCACCTCCCCTCCGGCCGCCTGCTCCGCCGTGGGCAGCCCCCGCAAGCCAACTCCCCCAACACCATCACCCACAGCCACCACCACCCGAACCACTCCCACCACCGCCTCCGACCACCGAGCACCCCCACCACCACCACCACTCGACTCGCCCTGACCCCCTCTCTCCGACCATCACCCCCTCACCGCCCCACGACGCTTCCTCCGGCCGCCCTCGCCCCCGCAGCACCCTCAGCTTCCCCTAACCCTAACTGCACCCCTCACCTCTGACCGCCTCTAGCCACCACCACCGCCATCGTGGACCACCGCCACCACCACCAACCTCACCGCCACCCTCCCCTCCTTCGATCCCTCACCCTGCACCGCCGCCTCCGCCACTGCTCCGCCGCCGGCAGCCCCCGCAAGCTACTGCTGCTGCTGCTGTTGCTGGCAGCAACTGCTACTGCTGCTGCTCCTCCGGCCACCTCCGGCCGCCTCCGCCACCGTCCTCCCGCCATCGACGACCTGTGGGACCCCCCTGTCAGTAGGTATACCCCCCCCCCTCTTATTTATACGTATATACGCATGAATTTATATATGTATGTATATATGTACATATATATGTATACATATACTTAAATATATATATGTTATATATTAATATATAATGTTATATTAATTATATACTGTATAAATACAGTATATGTATACTATATAAATATATTATTATTATTATATATTATGTATATATATGTATATATATATATATATATATATATATATATATATATATATATATATATATATATATATATATATATATATATATATATATATATATATATATGTGTGTGTGTGTGTGTGTGTGTGTATATAATTATATATATAACATATTATTTTATATGTTATATATTATGTAATAGTATATATATACATATGCTGTATTATCCAGCAATTATTAGTAATAATATAATATATATATAACATATAAATAATATGTTATATAATATTATATACATATAATGTATATTTCATATATAACTATGTATATATATAAATATATGTATACACATATTTAGCGGTGGTCCACGATGGCGGTGGTGGTGGCTAGAGGCGGTCGGAGGTGAGGGGTGCAGTTAGGGTTAGGGGAAGCTGAGGGTGCTGCGGGGGCGAGGGCGGCCGGAGGAAGCGTCGTGGGGCGGTGAGGGGGTGATGGTCGGAGAGAGGGGGTCAGGGCGAGTCGAGTGGTGGTGGTGGTGGGGGTGCTCGGTGGTCGAAGGCGGTGGTGGGAGTGGTTCGGGTGGTGGTGGCTGTGGGTGATGGTGTTGGGGGAGTTGGCTTGCGGGGGCTGCCCACGGCGGAGCAGGCGGCCGGAGGGGAGGTGGCTTGGCCGGAGGGGAGGTGGGGTAGGGGCGAGGGTCTTGCCGGAGTTGGGTGGCCGGTGGTGGCGGAGGGAGGTGGCTGTGGAGGTTTGAAGAGAGGGGGTGTGGGTTTATATAGGGGTTTTTCCCAATGGCAAAGTTGTAATTACTTGCAACTTTAAGGGCATTTGGGTAATTTTGGATTTTTAGGATAATTTTGGCAGCTTTTTCTGGATGTTTTCGTGGGTCCCATGTCACCTATTCACTAACCAATGAGGTGATGCCACCTCACATACATTTTTGCATAAAAACCCTTGAACTTTCATAAATTGCAAATAGGTCCCAAAGTTTGGTATTTTGCGTAATTACGCAATTTGTCTGATTTAAAATACTGATTTCTCGCAATACTGAATTGTACAGAATTGAGGGGAAAAGCTGGGGAAAGGTTTTGGGAAGTGTGGGGGTGAGTCTGGGCAGAGTCAGGGTCTGATTCTGAGTGATACAGATCCTCGTATTTATTAATTTATAAATACTGCGCACGGTGTTCACTAATTATTTAGAGGCAGTTAGGGTCATAATTTTTCTACGGTGTCAATATACTAAATGTAGAATAATTAGAGTAGAATATTATCGTATTTTTGTTTGGGCAAAACAGATGCCTACTGGTCCTCAAATCCCTAGGGTACAGAGATGGGTAAAGAGCAGAAATTTAAATAGGTAATAAATACGTACGTTTGTAACGATATTTGTGCGACTAAAACGAAGCACCAAACAAGGTATCTGGGAGTTGCACAAAATGCAGAAAAAGTAGTCTAACATGTCTAGGGCAGGTATGTGGACTTTGTTTAGGGTTAACAGCTAGTGTAATACCCTAATTAATTGTGTAATGAACAGGTGCACAATCAATAGAATATATAATAAATAAATTTTTAAAAAGTTGCAATAATTCTAATTTGTCAAAACTAATCCTAAATTAATGAAATCTGGTCGAGGGAGTTTACAATCTACCCTCCTTAGAATATTTCGTCCTCGAAATAAAAATAAACATATAATGAGAATGAAAGATTGATTTAGGACATAAAATGATTAAGGAAGATTGAGTTTGAAATATTTGGACATACCCTGGTTTGGAAATAGATGGGGATAACGCTGTCGAATATCCTCTTCTCGTTCCCAGGTGGATTCACCTGGTGCATGATGTCTCCATGCAACACGAACTAGAGGAATAGTCTGGCCTCGCAACACTTTCTCGCTTCGGTCCAGGATCTCTACAGGCTCCTCCTGGTACGATAAGCTCGGCCCGATGGTGATCTCTGAATAGTCCAGCACATGACTCGGGTCTGGAATGTACCTCCTCAGCTGAGATACATGGAAGACGTCATGTACTCCCTCCAAGGTCTGAGGTAGAGCTAGCCTGTAAGCAACTTCTCCGACGCGATCCAGCACATCAAAGGGTCCAATGTATCTTGGACTCAGCTTCCCTCTTCCTCCAAATCTGATAGTACCTCGGGTAGGTGAGATCTTCAAGAACACATGCTCTCCCACTCGAAACTCTAGAGGTCGTCGGTGAATGTTGGCCCAGTGCTTCTGTCTGTCTTGTGCAGCTCGTAGGTGTCCCTGGATCTTCTTTACTTTCTCCACCGTACGAATAATCAGTTCTGGTCCCAAGATCTGTCTCTCGCCAACATCGCTCCAGCATACTAGGGAATGACATTTCCTTCCATACAAAGCTTCAAAGGGAGCCATTTGAATGCTCGCTTGATAGCTGTTGTTGTAGGAAAATTCCACCAGGTATAGATGATCTTCCCATGATCCGCTGAAATCAAGCATGCAGGCTCTCGGCATATCTTCTAGGGTCTGGATGGTGCGCTCTGACTGGCCATCTGTCTGCGGATGATACGAGGTGCTGAACTTGAGGCGGGTACCAAGACTTTCTTGCATACTTCGCCAAAAGTAAGATGTAAACCTCGTATCCCTGTCAGATATTATGCTGACTGGTACTCCGTGCAGACGCACTATCTCCTTCATGTACATATCTGCCAAGACTTCTGTAGATTGTCCGACTCTGAAAGGTAGGAAATGAGCAGCTTTGGTGAGTCTGTCTACAATCACCCATACAGCATTACGGCCACTAGGACTTCTTGGAAAGCCTGTAACAAAGTCCATCGTAATGTGTTCCTATTTCCACTCGGGTATTGGAAGAGGTTGGAGTAGACCGGCAGATCTCTGATGCTCAGCCTTGACTTGCTGACACACCAGGCATTTAGCCAAAAAGCGTGCTATCTCCCGCTTCATTCCATGCCACCAGTAATATTATCGCAGATCTCTGTACATCTTTGTGCCTCCTGGATGTATAGAGTATGTTGAGCTATGAGCTTCTGACATCAGCTCATTACGAAGTTCTCCATTTGGAACATAAAGACGATCACCACATCTTAGAGTCCCATCTTCGTGTATGCGACATCCTGTCTGGAGTCCAGCCTCTGTTCTTTGCCGAAGCCTCTGAAATCTTGCATCTGTTGGTAGAGCAGCTTTGATTCTTTCGACCAAGGTTGATTGCAGCTGGTAGTTTGATAATTGGCCATCAAGTCCTGGCATAATGACCTCTATTCCCAACTTTTCTAGATCTCTCAGTAGACCTGGTTGGGTGATCATAAAGAATGCCGAGGGTCTTCTGCTTAGAGCATCAGCTACCACATTTGCCTTCCCAGGATGGTACTGCAGATCGATCTCGAAATTCGTCATCACTTCGAGCCATCGTCTTTGCCTCAGATTTAAATCTTTCTGAGTGATACAGATCCTCGTATTTATTAATTTATAAATACTGCGCACGGTGTTCACTAATTATTTAGAGGCAGTTAGGGTCATAATTTTTCTACGGTGTCAATATACTAAATATAGAATAATTAGAGTAGAATATTATCGTATTTTTGTTTGGGCAAAACAGGTGCCTACTGGTCCTCAAATCCCTAGGGTACAGGGATGGGTAAAGAGCAAAAATTTAAATAGGTAATAAATACGTACGTCTGTAACGATATTTGTGCGACTAAAACGAAGCACCAAACAAGGTATGTACTAAAACCGTGTCACGCCCCAGTTCCAAAATGTCAGGAACTAGGCCACGTGTCACTGGCCAGCTGACACGTCACTAAGGGCTTAATCCATTTTGAATGGACCCAAAGGAACGTGCTACGCTGTCCTAAAATACTACAAGTAAAACAGGTAAATCTATCTCATCCACAATAAAATGTCAGGAAAATAAGAGCTGGATATATATAAAAACTGAGTCTGATATAGTACACAACTGGTGGGTACAAGCCCACTACAAAACTAATAATAGCACAGAAAAATCAGATAGACTAAGTAGCGTCTATCTGAGGAAAACATCTCCATCTCCAGGTGGCAAGCTTCTAGGGTCAGGCATACTCTGAGGGTGTCTCCTCTAGCTCCTCCTCGGTAGCACATCTAGTCTCCTGATCAGGGCCGTACACAGTGGGGTAGAAGGCCTCGTCTAGATCTGGCAGGGAACCAGGTCCTCAGTGGGACATAACAAGATACAGGAAAATGACATGCCATGTAATGTAAATACTGAATAAATAAAATAAACACAGGGTGCTAACCATCTAAGTGAAATACAAGTAAAGACCTTGTAGTACGCATGGGAATGTGTCGGCTAGACATATGCTGACTTAATTCACCAATCGTGGGGACTGGCTAGTATATGTGTCACATGCCCCCTGACTCAAGGGCACTCTGCAATCGACCATCATGGTACGAAGGTATAAAAACATTTAAGGAGGGGGTGTCCCATACGTCTACTAGTTATCTTTCCCACCCAATGTAACTAAATGTCAAGTCGTACTTATCCTGATTTTATGCTAATCCGTGATGCGGGTCACACGTACTGGTAGCTAATCAAATACGCAGCTCGCATCCCAATATGTAATGCAACCATGTTGCGTGTTCCCGTGATAGGGTCTAGGAGAATATCAGGATATCCTCACAGTTATTGGTGGGTCTGTAAAATTAAGTTAATTATACTAATTGTAAACATATCAGTTGATTGTACCTGAGGCAGTCTCAGGTACTCATAGTTATATGAAATTCAGAAACAAGAGCATATAACAATATTTGAATTTAAACAGTAAACTTGGCAAGGTATACTTGCCTACTCCCTGATAGTACTGAAAACCTGATCTCACAGTCAGGGTTGAGGGTGCTTGTGACAGGGGGTCACTGGCTGTGCTGGAGTTGGGTTCTGTTAAAACATACAGGGTTCGTGAATATCATGGTATAATATAAAAGTATATGACAATATATTTATAATATATAGGATACACATATAGATTATATATATATATACACCCTGATAATATTATATTACTATATATATCAGTGGATACACCCTGATAATATTATATTACTATATATATCAGTGGATACACCCTGATAAAATTATATTACTATATATATCAGTGGATACACCCTGATAATATTATATTACTATATATATCAGTGGTTATATATATACCCTGCTAATATTATAAATATTATAATTGCTGGATAATACAATGCCCTTAAAGTTGCAAGTAATTACAACTTTGCCATTGGGAAAAACCCCTATATAAACCCACACCCCCTCTCTTCAAACCTCCACAGCCACCTCCCTCCGCCACCACCGGCCACCCAACTCCGGCAAGACCCTCGCCCCTACCCCACCTCCCCTCCGGCCAAGCCACCTCCCCTCCGGCCGCCTGCTCCGCCGTGGGCAGCCCCCGCAAGCCAATTCCCCCAACACCATCACCCACAGCCACCACCACCCGAACCACTCCCACCACCGCCTCCGACCACCGAGCACCCCCACCACCACCACCACCACCACTCGACTCGCCCTGACCCCCTCTCTCCAACCATCACCCCCTCACCGCCCCACGACGCTTCCTCCGGCCGCCCTCGCCCCCGCAGCACCCTCAGCTTCCCCTAACCCTAACTGCACCCCTCACCTCCGACCGCCTCTAGCCACCACCACCGCCATCGTGGACCACCGCCACCACCACCAACCTCACCGCCACCCTCCCCTCCTTCGATCCCTCACCCTGCACCGCCGCCTCCGCCACTGCTCCGCCGCCGGCAGCCCCCGCAAGCTACTGCTGCTGCTGCTGTTGCTGGCAGCAACTGCTACTGCTGCTGCTCCTCCGGCCACCTCCGGCCGCCTCCGCCGCCATCCTCCCGCCATCGACGACCTGTGGGACCCCCCTGTCAGTAGGTATACCCCCCCTCTTATTTATACGTATATACGCATGAATTTATATATGTATGTATATATGTACATATATATGTATACATATACTTAAATATATATATGTTATATATTTATATATTAATATATAATGTTATATTAATTATATACTGTATAAATACAGTATATGTATACTATATAAATATATTATTATTATTATATATTATGTATATATATGTATATATATATATATATATATGTGTATATAATTATATATATAACATATTATTTTATATGTTATATATTATGTAATAATAAGTATATATATATATATATGCATTTTATTTCTGTTTTATATATATATATATATATATATATATATATATATATATATATATATATATATATATATGTAGTATATATAAATATGTGTATACATATATTTATATATATACATAGTTATATATGAAATATACATTATATGTATATAATATTATATAACATATTATTTATATGTTATATATATATTATATTATTACTAATAATTGCTGGATAATACAGCATATGTATATATATTTATATTTATATTTTCCTGCCCTGTCATTTCATTTATTACCTATATATATATATTATATATATATATATATATATATATATATATATATATATATACTACATAGTACTGGATATACAGTACATAGATATATATGTATTTACTTTCTGCCCTGTCTTTTCATTTATTTATTACTATATATATCAGTGGATACACCCTGATAATATTATATTACTATATATATCAGTGGATACACTCTGATAATATTATATTACTATATATATCAGTGGATACACCCTGATAATATTATATTACTATATATATCAGTGGTTATATATATACCCTGCTAATATTATAAATATTATAATTGCTGGATAATACAGCCTATATATATATATATATTTACATTACCTGCATTTTTCTTTTTTTTATTATATATATGCTATATATATATATATACTACTATATATACTACTATATATACTATATATGTATATATATATATAATCTATATGTGTATCCTATATATTATAAATATATTGTCATATACTTTTATATTATACCATGATATTCACGAACCCTGTATGTTTTAACAGAACCCAACTCCAGCACAGCCAGTGACCCCCTGTCACAAGCACCCTCAACCCTGACTGTGAGATCAGGTTTTCAGTACTATCAGGGAGTAGGCAAGTATACCTTGCCAAGTTTACTGTTTAAATTCAAATATTGTTATATGCTCTTGTTTCTGAATTTCATATAACTATGAGTACCTGAGACTGCCTCAGGTACAGTCAACTGATATGTTTACAATTAGTATAATTAACTTAGTTTTACAGACCCACCAACAACTGTGAGGATATCCTGATATTCTCCTAGACCCTATCACGGGAACACGCAACATGGTTGCATTATATATTGGGATACGAGCTGCGTATTTGATTAGCTACCAGTACGTGTGACCCGCATCACGGATTAGCATAAAATCAGGATAAGTACGACTTGACATTTAGTTACATTGGGTGGAAAAGATAACTAGTAGACGTATGGGACACCCCCTCCTTAAATGTTTTTATACCTTCGTACCATGATGGTCGATTGCAGAGTGCCCTTGAGTCAGGGGGCATATGACACATATACTAGCCAGTCCCCACGATTGGTGAATTAAGTCAGCATATGTCTAGCCGACACATTCCCATGCGTACTACAAGGTCTTTACTTGCATTTCACTTAGATGGTTAGCACCCTGTGTTTATTTTATTTATTCAGTATTTACATTACATGTCATGTCATTTTCCTGTATCTTGTTATGTCCCACTGAGGACCTGGTTCTCTGCCAGATCTAGACGAGGCCTTCTACCCCACTGTGTACGGCCCTGATCAGGAGGCTAGATGTGCTACCGAGGAGGAGCTAGAGGAGACACCCTCAGAGTATGCCTGACCCTAGAAGCTTGCCACCCGGAGATGGAGATGTTTTCCTCAGATAGACGCTACTTAGTCTATCTGATTTTTCTGTGCTATTATTAGTTTTGTAGTGGGCTTGTACCCACCAGTTGTGTACTATATCAGACTCAGTTTTTATATATATCCAGCTCTTATTTCCCTGACATTTTATTGTGGATGAGATAGATTTACCTGTTTTACTTGTAGTATTTTAGGACAGCGTAGCACGTTCCTTTGGGTCCATTCAAAATGGATTAAGCCCTTAGTGACGTGTCAGCTGGCCAGTGACACGTGGCCTAGTTCCTGACATTTTGGAACTGGGGCGTGACACCGTACAAATTATAGAAGGTTATGGCAAGGCCGATGTTGTGTTGCCAAATGGAACACACTTAGTCATTCAAAATGCATTATTCTCTAGTAGATCTAATATAAATCTACTCAGCTTTAGAGATATTCGAATGAACGGATTTCATGTTGAAACCATGAACGATGATAGCAAAGAGTATCTCTGTATCACCTCTAATGTTTGAAGCAACAAGCTCACATTAGAAAAGTGCAAGTTAATCTCCTCGGGGCTATATCAAACTACTCTGAAGGTAGTAAAATCTCACCCCCATCACTAGCAAAAGGCTAAAGGATCCAAGGAATATAATCCTTTGGCATGACATATTGGGTCATCCAGGATCGACTATGTTGAGAAAGGTCATCAACAATACCAATGGGCATAATTTATCATACCAAAGTCTTTTTTTTCCTACTGAACATTTATGTGTAGCTTATTCACAGGGTAAACATATTATAAGACCTTCACTTCTCAAAATAGATTCTGAATCACCATCATTCCTTCAGAGAATACAAGGTGATATTTGCGGACCAATTGATCCTGCTAGCGAACCTTTCATGTATTTTATGGTTCTAATAGATGCTTCTAGTCGATGGTCAAATATTTTCTTAGTCTCATATAGAAATTTTGCCTTCTCCAAGCTACTTTCTCAGTTGATTAAGCTTAAGACTCATTTTTTTGACCAACATGTTAAAACGATTTGACTTGATAATGCAGCAGAGTTCACTTCCCGTACTTTTGATGATTATTGTGCTTCCGTAGAAATAGAAGTTGAACATTTTGTCCCTCATGTTCATACCCAAAATGTTTTAGCAGAGTCATTGATTAAGCATTTTTAGCACATAGCAAGGCCTTTACTCATGCAATCAAATTATCCGTTTCAGCTTGGGGATATGCCATATTACATGCTGCTAAATTGATCATTGTTAGGTCAACTGCATATAATGAATTTTTACCATCACAACTTGTGACAAGCCATCAACCTAACATCTCTCATTTGCGTAAATTTGGTTGTGCTGTTTATGTTCCTATTCCCCCTCCTCAGCGCTCTAAAATGGGACCTCAGCGTCGTTTAGAAATTTATATTAGTTTTGATTCGCCATCAATCATTAGATATTTGGAACCTTCAACTGGTGATATTTTTACTGCTAGATTCGCAGACTGCCATTTTGATGAGACTAAATTTTCGCCGTTAGGGGGAGATAAGAAAGAAAAGAATGTTCTGACAGAACCATTCGCCACAAATAAATAAAATGAATTATCGTAGGATAATCTCACTCTGTCTCATCTAGATCCTCGTACTAATCAATGTGAAACTGAGGTACGAAGGATATTGCATCTACATGAGATTGAAAATCAAATACCAGATGCATTTACTGATACAGCTAAAGTGATTAAATCATATGTGCCCGCTGCAAATGCGCCAACTCGAATTGATATCCCCGTAGAAAAAAACAACAGAGTGGCTAATGAATCTACTGCACGCCATAAGCGTGGTAGACCTATAGGTTTGAAGGACTTAGTCCCTAGAAAAAAGAAAATGCCCAAGTAACGCTCTTAAGGAGGTTACACATAACGCTCAAGAAGCGATTATGAATGACAGATCCATACTCTTTGAAAACTCAGAAGAGGTTATTGTCTTAGAAAAGACACAAGCCCAAGAGGAGGCTCAGGTACCTGAAAGTAAAGAGATCACTATGTTAAATACATATACAAGAAGGGTACGGGATCGCAAAGATATAATAATAGATGAGATATTCGCATTCTCAGTAGCAACTGAAATATCTAAGGGCATTGATGACACTGAACAACGTAGCATCGATGAATGTCGATAAAGAAAAGATTGGCCAAAATGAAAGGATGCTATTCAAGCAGAATTAGATTTTCTTAATAAACATGAAGTGTTCGGACCTATAGTACAAACACCAAAAGACGTCAGACCGGTAAGTTACAAGTGGATGTTTGTAAACTCCCTCACCCAAAATAGGTATTTTGTGTATATTTTATATTATTATATTTATTATAGATGTTGAATTTATTTAGAGTATTCTCTTAGTTAATTAGAAAATAATTTTTTTAGTATATTTACTTATATAAATATTTATTTAGAATTATTTTTAGGCTATTTTAGATTATTGGGATTTTTCCATAATTTTTAGTTAATTAAAAACTAGTAACACTAATTTTCTAGGACTTTGAAGAATTTATTTTATGTTCAAACTTAATTAAAAATATCCCAAAATTTTATTTTAGGTTCTAAATAGTCAAATATATTTTCTAGAATTTTCTGGGAATTTTCTGAATATTTTAGTATTTATTGGGAGTTATTTAGGCTAATAACTAATTTTTAGGACTTGTAGAATTTATTATACAATCCCAGGAATATAGAATGGACCCACGTTATTTTCTAGGGTTTATAATATTATTATATATTTTATGGAATTATTTCAGAATTTTTGGAATAATTTTAGTATTTATTTTTAGTTATATGGGTAAAACTAATGTTTAGAGCTTCTCCTAATTATAGTAGGAAATCTATGAATATAAAATTATCCCAAATATTTTTCTAGAGTTTTTAAATTCAAAATATATTTTTTTGTAATTTTTCCAGATTTTTATGATTATTTTTAATATTTATTTTGAGTTATTTAGATTTAAAATGACTTAAATAATGTTTTGATAAACTCAAATCAAAAACAAATAATATAACAAAAACCGTCCAATCAAATTCTGACACGTGTCAGCCTATAAATATCCTTTCAGCCGCAGGTACATCCCTATATATATATATTATTATAACCCTAATTATCCCATTATTTTAGAGAGAGAAATTTTGGAGAATTGCCATCTAGGGTTCCTTCATCTTCCACAAGCCATTGCGCATAGCTCTGGACTCCAAACGAGGCCTAGTTTCTTGCGTTAGAAAGATATTGAGGTTAGATTTCGGATTATATAAAATTTTTTACGAAATTATGAGTATTAAATTCTGAAAAATTCGTAGAGCACAGCATGTCCGAAAATAGACGTGTTTCAATGTTTTCGCGATTCCGGGAGAACCAGGAATCAGAATCATGAACCGTTTAAAGTTTCGGAAAGCTAATATCTAGATAATTGACATATGTTTTTCCCAGAATTTAATTCGAAGTATTTATTTACTGTTAATTCTGTAGAACTTCTAGGTTAGAATTTAACCATCGGTGCACAATACAAAAAAATGTATGTGCCATAATTCCCAAACGAATTTGAATTCGGACGAGCCGTAAATTCCAGCATGTTTTTGACGCTAAAACCTACAGGAAATCATGCATGAAAGTTGAGTTTGTGTCGGTTGACTTTTTGGTCAACAGATCGCCTCAATTTGCGTGCCATGAGTCTCGAGTTGATAAAATTCAGTTTCTTTGGACAAAATTTAGGAATTAACATAAAAATCAGAATAATAAGATTAAAATAAAATTTTAGAGTAATTATTCCAGAATTAAATAAATTAAAATAAATTATCTTTTGACGTGATAAATTTGTAATACATAGGCTATTTGGACCGTGACTTGGACTCTGATTCATACCAGCAGCAGGACCCCAGGCAAGATACCTTGCCAAATTATTTACAGTATTTTGCATGCTTAGTATATTTCTGTATATTTATTATATTTCTGTTTATTTATTGCATGTGTAGTTCCTTTCAGTCATTACTATATATTAGATATGTTGACACACACATGGCACTTAGTATCATCGAGGACAATCATTAGGCGTATGGGCTTTTAACCACTCTGGTGAACCGTAGTAACTAGCACGCACTATGGTAGTCGTGTCCGATGGTCGCTACCCCCGCGGTATGTCGATTGATGGAGTCCGAGGGTCGCTACCCCCGCGGTATGTCGGCTGATGATGTCCACTGACGAGCGTGAGGTTGTGAGGATTAGATCGAGTAGCCTACCCTTGCCCATACGTCGAAAAGTTGTCCTTATTTGCATTCATATAGATTGTCCTGTACAGCGTACTTATCTATTTTCAAATATGATGCATGTTTACTGTATTCAAATTGGCTCGTATTTTCTGTATCTTGTTACGTCCCTCTGAGGACCTGGTCCTCTGCCAGGTGTATCTGTTCTTGAGTATTTGCAGGAGCGTAGATTTGGATGGTTATATAGGTTTCGAGGATGTCTTCTTTTCGAACCGTGATTGATAGCTGGTATTCTTATATAGTGTTTATTGTGTTGTACTCATATTATAGTTGCTCTTATATTCGAGTTGGTAGTGGATTTGTTTCCATCCAACTATCATCCTTAGATATTTCTTATTGAGATCTAGTTATATAGATGCTGGTTATTCATTTATATTGATTTTCGTGGATGAGATTTAGATCGTACCCTGTGACTTGTGATACATTTTATACCACTCGTGGATTATATATTCATATTACAGCGTACGTATGGATTTGGTTTCCATATATTGGAGTTGCCATATCCATGCGGCTGGCATGCTTACGTGTTCCTAGTCCTATGTATTTTGGGACTGGGGCGTGACATGTTTTTGTGGTGGCCCATGCAGGTCGAGAGCATATTGTCTCGGTTACGTTACTGTACCGAACAAGCCTGCACCTAGGACTAGAGTATAGGATCTCATCCACAATTGACTATGACTCATCTTTCTTCTAATCTGTTCTATTTGAATAATTGCATCCTGCTTGATTCCTGTACTCCCATAATAGTTCCTTTAGTATAGTCTCTCCTAGTATATAGAAGTTCCTGTTGTTAGATGATAAGTAGGGTAACCTTCCTATTAAGAGTACAACTAGAGTGCTGACACACCACTAAGTTTAGGATGTCTAGTGAACCCTAGAATTACGTATCTCTAGAATTGGTTTACCATTACCCCCTGATGTGTTATGAGGACTTGAGAGTAGTATAGACACTACTAGAGTTAGTTAGAAGTTTACCATTATGGTTGCCCCTAGCATTGAGAAACCAATAGAAAACCAAAGTGAATATTAGGACTGAACCTAACCCACGCCGTTAGATGAGTATTGGAGAACCATAAATTTAGATTCTTGTCTTGAGATAAGCAGACAGTACCTTAGAAAGCCAAGAGCAATGCATAGAATATTTTCCTAATCATACCTCAAACACAGAGACTAGCATACCCCTTTCCCTTGGAAAACCATGATGCTATCTAGAGCCCCTCTATTTTCATATATTGTTCCCATGTGACCATAGCGCTCGCTAGTGTGCGACGACTGATTACGTTTCTTCTCTTCATCTTTCGACTTGTGCCATCTGACACTTCTGATTATAGGCCAGGTGATTTTATTTTGTGTTAAGGACATATAGTTGCTAGCATTATAGTTGTTAATGTTAAATTTTGAAGTTGTGTGCTTAGTAGTTAGAACTTGATAGTTTAAGTTATTTTGTAGACTGTGACCCGATGATTAACCCTTAGTTTTTAAATCGCATAATTTGTACCCTCACCTCGATACGAGTTATATTCCCTTCCCTTGAGACTAGTAACCTTTCTATTCTTGCTATTGACACTTGTTCTATAAGCACTATGACTAAGGCTTAAGACGACCATGACTTATGTAATGAAAGCAGATACCCTAATAGGTACTAAGACCCCTTTTCGTAAACCTTAATAGGAGCTTCTACGGTATCCTTAAGACAATTACAAATAGTAGTTCAATTGTTATAAGTTATGTAGTATACCTCACACCCTAGTATCACATAGTCTTCTGACCCATTATTGAAGTGTAATTGGATGACATTAATTGTATATTAGCAAAAGACGACAGTGTTTATTCAGACAATAGAATTTAGAGGTCCTTGCCCCTATTTGGTCGACTAGCGACTTAGACAAGGAGGTTGTATGATAACTGTAGAGATTTTAGAGTCTTTTATTATTGTTGCTTAGTTGTTTTGGTTTTGTGAACTTGAATTGTTATGTACCTTCTTTCATCATAATCCAGCGTATTTATATTTGCTGTACTACCTTGACTTATGCTGCTATTATAGCCTAGCTTTTGCAAGCTTATTCCTTATCGAGCTTGTTCATGATATATATTATTGGAGCGCTACAATAATACATTTCAGAATCATAGTACTACGGTCTGATCAACCATAGTGCGCTTGATTCGCCCTTCGCAATACTACCTTACGTGGATTGAGATATATAGTTGACTAATAAACACCTGTACTTGCCCCTAGATATGTCTGAGCGGATCGTATCGGTTACATAACTGTACTAATACGAGCATGCGAACAAAGAATTACCAAAATAGGATTTCAATCCACAACTGCTTTGACAATTCCCATTTGAATTCCTTAAACTCCTTGATCCCGATACTTCTATTCTATTACCTCACCCTTGAACTCTTTATTATTGGTCTCCGTCTTCCCTTATTTCGGAAAGACGAAACCTCGTGCTTGGTATAAGTTTAATACACAGAGAGTACTAGATATACCCCATAGGCCGATCACATACTTGAGGATTATTCTTTTGTAATTAAAGACATATCATATATGATATAATCGACGTTGAAGTTTTGAGGATTGAATGACATGAGTAAATAAATTAAGGAATATTTTTCTTAAAGTATATAGCCTTCTGTGATAGATGGATAAATTCTAAGTTGGGTAGCAGTGCATTGTCAACTTGAGAGGAATTTCTTTTAGATTGTGATCAAGTAAGATTAGATTGGGAGATTCAAGTCATTTTAATTTTGAGAAATTTTAAAAGAAGCATTAAGATAATGAGGATTTAACGAATTTTAAAATCTTGATATTGCAGACCAAATATTTATACTTTGAGCACATGATTTAAATTTTGAATATTGAAGGATGAATCATCGATTTAAATTTTGAGGATAAATATAGAATTTTAGACTTGAACAATTGGTGAATTAGATTTAAATTTTACAATTTGATGATTTGAATTAAAAGTTCAATTTTGATTGTTGGGTCACCTATTTGAAATATTGAGGATGTAAATTGAGTTTAAATATTTGAAGAGTACAAAATTCTTAATTTGAGAATAGGAATAAGATTTAATTAGAATTGTTTATTGTTCAAAGTCTAGAAGAGATTATGATAGTTGGAAATGGTGATATAAATTTTGATGTGGGATATCATATAGACTTGAGTTAGATTTGGATGTTGATTATTTAAAAAAATTGAGAAGAGATTACGACAGGTTGAATTTTGATTTAAACAGTGGTTATCTTAATTTTGAAGTGATCGCGATAGATTTGAATAGATTTTATTATTTAAATTTTTGGAAGAGATTGCGATTGACGTACCTTATGTACGAATGTGAAGGATTTAACAAATTATGCCTTATTTTAATTTCGAGGACGAAATTATTTTAAGTTGGGTAGATTGTAAACTCCCTCACCCAAAATAGGTATTTTGTGTATATTTTATATTATTATATTTATTATAGATGTTGAATTTATTTAGAGTATTCTCTTAGTTAATTAGAAAATAATTTTTTTAGTATATTTACTTATATAAATATTTATTTAGAATTATTTTTAGGCTATTTTAGATTATTGGGATTTTTCCATAATTTTTAGTTAATTAAAAACTAGTAACACTAATTTTCTAGAACTTTGAAGAATTTATTTTATGTTCAAAATTAATTAAAAATATCCCAAAATTTTATTTTAGGTTCTAAATAGTCAAATATATTTTCTAGAATTTTCTGGGAATTTTTTGAATATTTTAGTATTTATTGGGAGTTATTTAGGCTAATAACTAATTTTTAGGACTTGTAGAATTTATTGTGTAATCCCAGGAATATAGAATGGACCCACGTAATTTTCTAGGGTTTATAATATTATTATATATTTTCTGGAATTATTTCAGAATTTTTGGAATAATTTTAGTATTTATTTTTAGTTATATGGGTAAAACTAATGTTTAGAGCTTCTCCTAATTATAGTAGGAAATCTATGAATATAAAATTATCCCAAATATTTTTCTAGAGTTTTTAAATTCAAAATATATTTTTTTTGTAATTTTTCCAGATTTTTATGATTATTTTTAATATTTATTTTGAGTTATTTAGATTTAAAATGACTTAAATAATGTTTTGATAAACTCAAATCAAAAACAAATAATATAACAAAAACCATCCAATCAGATTCTGACACGTGTCAGCCTATAAATATCCTTTCAGCCGCAGGTACATCCCTATATATATATATTATTATAACCCTAATTATCCCATTATTTTAGAGAGAGAAATTTTGGAGAATTGCCATCTAGGGTTCCTTCATCTTCCACAAGCCATTGCGCATAGCTCCGGACTCCAAACGAGGCCTAGTTTCTTGCGTTAGAAAGATATTGAGGTTAGATTTCGGATTATATAAAAATTTTTACGAAATTATGAGTATTAAATTCTGGAAAATTCGTAGAGCACAGCATATCCGAAAATAGACGTGTTTCAATGTTTTCGCGATTTCGGGAGAACCAGGAATCAGAATCATGAACCGTTTAAAGTTTCGGAAAGCTAATGTCTAGATAATTGACATATGTTTTTCCCAGAATTTAATTCGAAGTATTTATATACTGTTAATTCTGTAGAACTTCTAGGTTAGAATTTAACCATCGGTGCACAATACAAAAATTTGTATGTGCCATAATTCCCAAACGAATTTGAATTCGGACGAGCCATAAATTCCAGCATATTTTTGACGCTGAAACCTACAGGAAATCATGCATGAAAGTTGAGTTTGTGTCGGTTGACTTTTCGGTCAACAGATCGCCTCAATTTGCGTGCCATGAGTCTCGAGTTGATAAAATTCAGTTTCTTTGGACAAAATTTAGGAATTAACATAAAAATCAGAATAATAAGATTAAAATAAAATTTTAGAGTAATTATTCCAGAATTAAATAAATTAAAATAAATTATCTTTTGACGTGATAAATTTGTAATACATAGGCTATTTGGACTGTGACTTGGACTTTGATTCATACCAGCAGCAGGACCCCAGGCAAGATACCTTGCCAAATTTTTTACAGTATTTTGCATGCTTAGTATATTTCTGTATATTTATTACATTTCTGTTTATTTATTGCATGTGTAGTTCCTTTCAGTCATTACTATATATTAGATATGTTGACACACACATGGCACTTAGTATCATCGAGGACAATCATTAGGCGTATGGGCTTTTAACCACTCTGGTGAACCGTAGTAACTAGCACGCACTATGGTAGTCGTGTCCGATGGTCGCTACCCCCGCGGTATGTCGATTGATGGAGTCCGAGGGTCGCTACCCCCGCGGTATGTCGGCTGATGATGTCCACTGACGAGCGTGAGGTTGTGAGGATTAGATCGAGTAGCCTACCCTTGCCCATACGTCGAAAAGTTGTCCTCATTTGCATTCATATAGATTGTCCTGTACAGCGTACTTATCTATTTTCAAATATGATGCATGTTTACTGTATTCAAATTGGCTCGTATTTTCTGTATCTTGTTACGTCCCTCTGAGGACCTGGTCCTCTGCCAGGTGTATCTGTTCTTGAGTATTTGCAGGAGCGTAGATTTGGATGGTTACATAGGTTTCGAGGATGTCTTCTCTTCGAGCCGTGATTGATAGCTGGTATTCTTATATAGTGTTTATTGTGTTGTACTCATATTGTAGTTGCTCTTATATTCGAGTTGGTAGTGGATTTGTTTCCATCCAACTATCATCCTTAGATATTTCTTATTGAGATCTAGTTATATAGATGCTGGTTATTCATTTATATTGATTTTTGTGGATGAGATTTAGAT
Source organism: Iris macrosiphon (assembly GCA_036927795.1). Taxonomy (NCBI): domain Eukaryota; kingdom Viridiplantae; phylum Streptophyta; class Magnoliopsida; order Asparagales; family Iridaceae; genus Iris; species Iris macrosiphon. The sequence continues at coordinate 1,164,488 of JAYESA010000033.1, read as the reverse complement.
CGTACCCTGTGACTTGTGATACATTTTATACCACTCGTGGATTATATATTCATATTACAGCGTACGTATGGATTTGGTTTCCATATATTGGAGTTGCCATATCCATGCGGCTGGCATGCTTACGTGTTCCTAGTCCTATGTATTTTGGGACTGGGGCGTGACAATGTTTGTAAGAAAGCGAAATGAAAAGAATAAAATTGCTCGATTTAAGGCACGATTAGTGGCACAAAGATTTTCTCAGAGACCCGAGATTGATTACGAAGAGACGTATTCTCCCGTAATGGATGCAACAACGTCTGTTATTTGATAAGTCTGACAGTTGAGAAAAAGCTGGACATGAGACTTATGGACGTTGTAACAGCCTATCTATATGGTGATTTAGATAGCGACATCTATATGAAAATCCCAGATGGATTTAACCTACCCAGCTCAAAAGCTAAGAACATGCATTCCATAAAGCTAAGACGTACGGTTTGAAACAATCCGAAAGGATATGGTACAGCCGTCTTAGTGAATATATTAAAAAGGGAGGGATATGAGAATAATCATATATGCCCATGTGTCTTCATAAAGCAATCTAAGGAAGGTTTTGCTATAGTTGCAGTATATGTCGATGACATAAACTTGATTGGGACAAGACATGAAATCAGTGAGACTGCAAACTATCTAAAAAATGAGTTCGAGATGAAAGATCTCGGAGACACGAAATATTGTCGCGGATTACAAATTGAGCATTGCACTAATGAAATTTTAGTGCATCAATCCAAATACAAAAAATAAATAAATATTGAAATAGTTCAATATGGATAAAGCTCCATATCGAACTTTAGATATCAATAAAGGTCCATATCGTCCTAAGGACGATAATAAAATGGTGCTAGGACCCGAAGTACCGTACCTTAGTGCCATTGGGGCATTAATGTATCTATCATAATGTACAAGGCCAGACATATCATTCTCTGTCAATCTGTTAGCTAGATATAGCTCGGTGCCAACTCGCAAACATTGAAATGATATTAAACATGTAATGAGATATCTTCGTGGAACTACCGACATTGAATTATTTTATACTCGTGGTTTATCTGACATCGCGAATCTAGTTGGCTTTGCAGATTCAGGTTATTTATCTAATCCCCATAAAGGTCGTTCATAAACTGGATATGTGTTTCTTAATAGCAATGCAGCTATTTCTTGGCGTTCAATAAAACAGACAATGGTTGCTACCTCCTCAAATCACTCAGAAATATTGGCTCTCCATGAAGCAAGTAGAGAATATATTTTGCTAAGATCGTTGATGCAACACATTCGTAGCTCCTGTCACCTTTCCCCTACCACAGATACTCCAATTGTTATTCATGAGGATAATGCAACATGTATTGCACAAATTCATGGTGGATTCATTAAAGGAGACAAGACTAAGCACATTTTACTGAAGTTTTTCTATACTCATGAGCTTCAGAAGAACTTTGATATTGACGTTCAACAAGTTCGCCCAAGTGATAATCTTGCAGACTTGTTCGCCAAATCGTTGCCAAAGTCAACTTTTCAGTAACTAGTTCATGGAATTAGAATGCGACGTCTTCATCAGCTGACTATTCAGGATCAACATTATCAGGGGAGAGTGATTATTTTCAGTGGAAGATACATTTTGTATGGACTATAACGCGTTGTACTCTTTTTCCTTAGTCATGATTTTTTTTTCCATTGTATTTTTTCTGACAAGATTTTAATGAGATAACATTAAGCGTGTCCAACCCCCTATCTAAGTCATCCTAAAGATTGTACTTTTTTCTTTCGCACAAGTTTTTTACTAATGGATTTTTCTGGCAAAGTTTTAACGATGCAATAGACTTCGAGATGGTGGTCATCCAAAGGAAGAGTGTTATAACGTGGGTTAGTAAAGTGTTGGATTCCCAATTTGTATTTTAGTCCCACATTGGTTAGAGATTAGTATTACACCTTCATTGTGTTGTATAAATAAGGCCTTTGCCTCCCACTATGTGATTACACCAATAAGAGATCTTCTCTCATATTTTTTTTTCTTTTTCTACGTTTATTCAAACATAGAAGACAATAAAAAATACTTTTTTCCAACTTCCAAGACAACTTTTTCACTTTATTTTTTTATAAATATTTTTATTCATAATTGATGATGTGGAATAAAGTCATTATGAAGTGATTGTCAAGATCTAGACAACCAACTTCACATTGTCCTTGTCATGTCATTGCCATGTCAACTTCACAACAAACTTCACATTTGCATTGGAGAATTTTTTTTAAAATAATAAGTCATGAATTCTATGTGGCAACAATTTTTTTCCAAACTCACAACATGGTTGGAGATGCTCTAAACAATGCACTTCACAATGACTTTACTTCCACATCATCAATTATATATAAAAATATTTTAAAAAAAATGAAGAAAAAAAAATTGTCTTGGAAGTTGAAAAAATATTTTTTTTGTCTTCTCAATACTTTTGTATTGAAGAACATTTTTTTATGTTATTATTTTAAGTGAATATAATCTAGCCACATAGAAAATACATCACATAAGAATCACATTACATAGCAATATAACAGGGTTGGATAAACCTTTCCCAAGGTAGAAGAGAAAATGCATCTGTACACATAACAAAGCAAAAAAGATCACTTGAACCTTGCTCCTAGTGCTTAATTACCAAATGAAGACCTACTTCTTGATATGCTCCTTAAAGAAATACATTCTCACACCAGAACAGAAAATGATCTATACTAAAAACTATGCAAACCCAAATATCCTCTCAACCTTGCTGTTAAAAAACATCAGTTCAGGATACTAAAAACTTTTTTTTTTGAATTCCCAGCATAACGCTCGGAGCCCGACGTAACGCTCGGAACTTTGTGCACACTGCATTGCATGTCTTTGGGCCCACTGTCCCCAACACTCCCACCATTTATAAATGGAAGGAATAATACGCCCCCGTGGCTCGATCCACTGATCTTCTGCCACCCAGCCAGGATCTTAGGGTCTTATACCTCTCCTTGGTAACCACAAGAGCCACTTGAGTTCGGTAAGATACTAGAAACTATTGACTTAAATTGATCAAATACATAATTACTCAGACAACCAAAATTAAATACCATCCGAACTTAATAAAACATAATAAAAAAATGTTTGCGGGAAATTTGCATAAAATCTAGAGCTCTCCTGGACTAACTACTGAAAAGGGAGAAACCATAACAAGTGCCTATTATTGTAGGGCTTCAACTTTCTTCTTAGTCCACAGCCTATCCAGGGCACCGTCAGCATCACCCTGAAAAAGAAAGTAACAATCACATAAGACCAGCCTCACCATGGAAAAGAAGATGGGAAGCCCGAGAAGAACAATTGATTTAACAACAATTTCTGAAGTAATTAAAAGGTATAGACAGTATCTACACCTAAATAGTATCAAATTAATTAAAAATAGTATTATAAAATTAATTGAAAATAGTATATAGCTTTCAACTTTGAAAGACTATTCCCAAATGCAGACCATGTATCTTTGAATTAGCATAACAGATCAACATATTAAGCCGTAATATCGACAAAGTAGGATGTTCATATGTTTACCCTATTGCATGTAAAGCAACAGGTCGAGAGGTATAAAGATCAATAACAGTAACTTCAAAAGAGAAGATTCAAAGGTTATGTAGCTATGTAGCTTAATCAACCTAATACTGAAATAATCAGTTTTTGTTGGATGTCCAGATTGGATAAAAGTTTACAAATGTAGGATATGAAACTTTTATAGTTTATTGAAGTGCACTAATTTATTGAAGTGCACAAAATATGTTATTTGGCATGGACAAAGTGCATCCCAACCGACCCAAACAAACCAGAGCAGAGGAAAGAGATCATGGTGGGCTGGCAGCAAAACATGCTGAATCATATGGCTCCAGCGGCCATATAAAGCATGATAGCATCTGCATGTTATAGGCTGATTCACAGATAGCAAGGACTCCTGCATGTTGTATGGATGTGACGACGGTGAAACAATAAGACATAAAAGAAAAGAACAATTCCTAAAAGGGTTATAACTAATAAATCAAATGCTATGGATTAGTTCAAATATGGATCGGTAATATAATTAGTATACCCTAAAACACTACAGAATTCTCGTTGTGAGAATGTGGAAGTAAAATATCATCTTCTCCACAATTACCACAATGTACTATGGCATGTGATGCCACATTTACTTGAACATTCCTCACAGAAGAACATGCAACATAGTTCGCCTATGTTCCATAAATAGGCAAGCAATTTGTTTGAATATATGCATAAGTTGAAGTCACTTTCACATGCCAACAACAGAGACAGGTGCTTATTATCATCACAAGATACACAATTTGAAGTCTATCGACTAGTTCAAAATAAAGTTTAGAAATGGTAAGACAATGAAGGAGAGAATTGTTTTTTCTTTTATTAGTTTCATTGCAGTCATTACATTTTTAGACGATACAGATGAAGCTTGGTTACAGAGTTGTTCATTCAGGAAGGTTGGTTACAGAGTTTGTTGGCCATGGTGATCAGGATAACCATCTAGAAAGTTTTCAGGAAAGTTGGTTATTAGAGAACCAATCGTAAATTGAGAAGAACCCAACGACTCAGAAAGAAACCATGTGCATTCAAATGATACAGCTGGTGTTGCCAACTATCGTTAAAATCTCCTGCATGGTAATCTTAGTCACCTTGGCAAAACAAATTCTGTAACCAACCTTCCTAAACGGAAGACTATGTAACCAACATTCATATGTATTGTCTATAAATGTAATGACTACAATGAAACGAATAAAATAAAAACCAATTCTCTCAATCATTGTCTTACTATTTTTAAAATTAATTTTGGTATAAGTTACAACACATAATCCAACAAATCATTACTCCCTTCGTATTTTCTTTCTTCCCACCCTCTCCATCCCAAAATTTGCTATGTCCACCTCAAACTTCCTCCTCAACACAACCATCATCAAGATCACCAACTTCCTCACAGTCAAATTCAATGGTAATAACTACATTACCTGGCGGAGTCTCTTTCGACCAATCCTTAGTACCCACAATCTCATGCGGTTCATCGACAACACCCACCCATGTCCACCACAAGGTAGTGTATAAATGTAATGACTACAATGAAACAAATAAAATAAAAATCAATTCTCTCAATCATTGTCTTACTATTTCTAAAATAAATTTTGGTATAAGTTACAACACATAACCATTACTCCCTTCAGATTTTCTTTTTTCCCACCCTCTCCATCCCAAAATTTGATGTCCACCTCAAACTTCCACTGCAAGGTAGTGTATAAATTTATAAATGTAATGACTACAATGAAACGAATAAAATAAAAATCAATTCTATCAATCATTGTCTTACTATTTCTAAAACTAATTTTGGTATAAGTTACAACACATAATCGAACAAACCATTACTCCCTTCATATTTTATGTTTTCCCACCCTCTCCATCCCAAAAAAAAACTTCCTCTTCAACACAACCATCACCAAGATCACAACTTCCTTAGTCAAATTCAATGGTAATAACTACACTACCTGGTGGAGTATCTTTCGACCAATCCTATTACCCACAATCTCATGCGGTTCATCGACAACATCCACCCATGTTCACCGCAAGGTCTTCCTAGGACTGAAAGCTCCTCCACCACCTTGGTCAATCCAGCTTATACTAAGTGGATCCTTAAGGACCAAGCCATCCTTATTTGGATAAATATCACTCTAGAAAATACATCATCTCCTTCATCATCAACTACACAACTTCACTAGATGTATGGAAAGCTCTTAAAACCCGATATGCTCATGTTTCGAGATCTCACACCATTTGTCTTAAAAACCAACTACAAACCTACACCAAAGGAGACAAGTTTGTCTCTGATTATCTTCAAGGGCTTAAGAAGATTGATGATGACCTTGAGAATGTCAGGCATCTGGTTGTTGATGAAGATCTTGTGGCCTATATGCTTCACGACCTTTCACCTGAATACAATGCATTTGCCAACTCTGTTCGGGTTCACTTTGATGAATTCACCTATGCTCAAGTTCACATTCTAGCTCTTAGTGAAGAAGTGAATCTCTCTTTCCGTGTTGCATCCATAATCAAACCTGACACTTCCCTTCTGCAATTTACTCTTATCTCATCTTCCTCTACGGGGCTGTTTGGTTTGGCGAAGTGGAGCGAAATAAAAAAAAAAAAATCTTAAAATCGATATTTTGCATACGCATTACAGTATAGTGGAGCGAAGTGAAAAATTCTTCGTTGGGTTCTTTGAAGAAGTGGAGATTATAAGTAAAAATCCTATAAGTTTGGTGTTTGGTTAGTTGTTGATAGTGGAAAAGTGTAACTTTTTGTCGAAGTGACATGAAAAGTAAATCTTCTTTTTGTTAAAGTGGAGAGGAAGTGATCTTCCAACCAAACGCACGGAGAGGGAATAAGAATTTCTGATGTCCGTGCTTCACTTTATAAGAAAAAAACTCTGATATTAAAACTCCGATTTTTAGCAAATAAGATTTACTATCCATATCAAATCACAACAAATCTTGTCTGCAAATCCTCCAACCAAACACATGAAGTGGTCCAAAATCCAAATTTTGGCCACTTCCACACCGAATCTGCAAACCAAATAACCCCTAAGCCAAACTTCAGAAACAAAACACCATGCATCAACCTAACTACAAATGCAAACTTTAGAAACTACGACCTAAATTACAAACACCCTCATTCATCTTCCTCAACCTCCTCCACCACCTACAAATCGAAACCCTTCTCATCCACCCCCAATCATACCAACCACACCCACTACAATTCCTGTAGACAAACCAACTCCATCAACCCTTCCTCACAATTTACCACTCTTTTACCTCCATGTCAAATTTGCAATTAAGATAGCCACATAGCCTCTGCATTGCGTCAATCGACTAAATTCCTAAGGTAGCATGTCTTCCGGACAACAATCACGAGCTAAGGTGGAACTTGTTGAGTAGTATCTCGTATATTCCTAAGGTATCTCCATAATGTGGTTCAGATATGGTAATTTGGTTGGATACGGTACTGAATGTGAGGAGCCGTGAGGAATTATTTCAAAGTTGGGTCTAACCATAGGGTCCAAGGTTAGCGCAAGACGTATGATTGGCACCCAACAACAGTGCAGATGAATGTGTCGGTTTAGCTTTGTAGTCAAATAGATCAAGATGATAATATATTGGATCTCCTGCCGGACACGAACTAAGGTGGAGATCATTGAGTTATATTTCGTACCCAATGAAACGCTCAAAAGGTGGTGACAATGGAGTTGGTAGTTTAGCGTAGTAGCATGATGTATAGGTAACTAAGATTGGTCCAAGGGAATTCCCTATTGTTTTGAAGGCAATGGGCTCAGTCCAATATCATACCTAGTGCACAGTGTTCCCAACACAACAATTCTAACAAAAAAATTAGTAACAATAAATTTCATAATTCTATAGCATATCTGCATAATGTTCGAATCATGAATGGGAAAAAGGAGGACCTGAGCACGGATGAACCCGGAAAACGCGAAGGTGGAGAACTGCCCATTGTAGACCCCGCTCTCGTCTACGTGCCCAATATTTATTTGGACCGACGCGTGGTCCTTCGCAGTAATAAGCCTATTTGTTGCAGAGCTGCAAACAAAAAAAATAATCCCATTCGTATCATTTTGCACAGAAAAATTGAGGGTTTTAATGTTAAAAAAACAAATCAAGAAACTTCGACAAAACAATATGCAATAAAAACCCTAAAATCATACCATTTCCTTGGGATGTAGAGATCTACCAACTTGTTCTCGTCGTTCTGCATCTTCTCGAGGAACTATTGGGGGCTGGATGTAAGAATCATTTTGCAAATAATTAGATCAAATTATAAATCTTGAAATGGAATTTATAAAATAATAAACGAAATTTTACATGAAGAAAATGGGGAGATCACAAAGAGAGCTCTGGTTGGTATTGGCAATCGGCGGCACGGACTGTTGATCGTATATATAGGGGGAACATAATTTAGGGCTCCCTTAAGTGTGTTGAGTCCGGTTCGGGTCGGATCGTATCCCTCCTACCCGTTTGATTATATAGCATGTGCCATTGTGATTTTTGCATTTATTTGATATATTTCATATCTTCTCGTTAGTTTTATAATAGTTTTATTATATAAATATATCAATTAATATTGGCAGATTTTAAAGGCACATCATTTTTTGTTCAGGACAGTTCATTAGGACTGTCAAATTTTTTGGCAGTCCTATCTGTCGGAAAGACTGTCAAATTTTTTTGATAGTCCTACCTATTGAAATGACTGTTAAGTTCTAAAAATTGGATTGTCCTGAGTAACTTTTATAGTGCCTTTTATAATTTGTCTTCATATTCTAAGTGCTGTTTGAGATACATTATTTAATTGTACGCAAATGGTGTTACAATATTTATAAATTTATTATTTGAAATTATATATTCAAAATATTTTATTGTAACTTTTGTTCTTCTAAATCGAAATTATTTTTTTACTTGAACGGAAATAAAAAATAGAAATAAAGGATAAGAGATGTATTGTTTTGGTCATTTCATTCACGGAAAAACAATGATACTTATAAAAAAATTTAATAAAATAAATAAATAAAACTTGACATAATACGTCTTTTTATTACACTATACATCATTTATATAAAAAAAAAATCTCTATCTCTACTATTATAATACGACTTAGAAACGGCTCAAAAACGAACCATCTTAACCGTATGTATATCATCATTAAAATAAATTAAAATAATTAATAAGAAGATAAGTAAATAACTACCTAAATATTTCACTAATTATTTTAATAAACAAAACTTAACCAAGTATTTAAATACCTAATATGATATATTTATAACTAAATAACTTCAACTCAAATGGTTAAGGCGGAAGACATTTTTCTTGACTACTTGAATTCAATTCCTAAAAATGATATATTTTTTTATAATAAATTCATGTTTAATTTTTTACAGTATTGTTTTTTACGTATATGCAATACACGTACACATTAATAGTAAAAAATAGTGTGAGTACATTGTCTACGAAGAGTCTAAGTGTATTTAGTAACCATGAAATATTTAATTACAGCATTTATATACAAACAACAAAATATTGTAAATACATTATTGACCAAGTGTAAGTGTACTAATTAGTCGTAATATTTCTACTTACAAATGGAAAAAAACATAAATGTATAGCGCTAAATAAAATATTCAAGGTAGACATATAAAACAAATCTTGTAAGCGAATATGGATTTTTTGTTTTCCATCTATAACTACCTAAAAAAAACTTGTAAACATATTAAACGTTTTTTCTTTATGTATCTTTCAGTCCTCCCTACAATTTTTAAGATAAAAACGAGTTAAATACTTCACATATTTTCTCCGCTACTTTAAAATTCAATTTTGACATGAGCTACAACTTGTTGTTGCGTACAATCTAGACCCGGTCATCCAACTGCATCCCACTTGTAAGTCAACTTCATAATATAAAGAAACAATGAATACTGACAATTAGAATCCGACTTTAAGAACTAAGGTCACATTTGGTTCACGAAAATTGCGGTCTTGGAAATGAAAAGCCATTCATTTATCTTGTTTGGATATGAGAAAAAAAAAAAATTCAAAGAAGGAAAAATATAGAAGAAAATGATTCCCTCTATCCATCCAAAAATTGATTCAGTTTTTCTTCCAATTTTCTTAACTTTTTTCAAACATCAAAAAAAAAATTATTTGAGGACTCACAATTTTCCAAAGAAAATGGAAGAACAAATAATTAATTTCCTTTAATTTCATTTCCAGTAACCAAACGAGACATAAAGGTAAAATTTGAAGTTGTGTTTATAGAACAATTAAACCCATCCATCAACTAATAACAAAACAATTATTATTATTTTATCGAACTCAACTGACATTTGTGGTCAGTAAAAAGAGGTATAATTTGTCTGGCTGGACGGAGGTATCGAGATCAAATCACTGAAAAGATGTGGGAACAGTGGATCCAAATGACATACAATTCAGCATGTGCAAAGTTCTATACGTATGGTCGGATATCTTAATTTTTATTATTTATTATTGTACTATCTACGGAAACCAGTTTGTTTTGGATTTGCTTTTATGCAATAATTAAGGCATTGTTTGATACTTTTGATATGTATCATATTTGTAAGTATATTGTTTACAAGTTGCAGCATAAACAACAATCATATATGCTGTTGTTATTCTCACTTCACTGTTCAAATGGAGTCATCTATGCTGTTGTTATTCTCACTTCACTGTTCAAATGGAGTGTTGGAGTACAATTTTGGAATAACAATTCAAATTTTTTAGCACACGATATATATTTTAGGTGCAATAAATTGAAATTATAGGAGCATCCATTATTTAGTTTGCCACTGTTTGGTTCGACGAAGTGCGTCGAAGTAAAAAATTTAGAAATCGATATTTTGTGTAAGCATTACGATGAAATAGAGCATACTATAGTGAAATAATTTTTTTTTTCCGTTTGGGTGCTTTGAAAAAGTTACATTATAAGTGAGAAATAATAAAATTTGATGTTTTGTTTGTTCAAGTGAGTTAAAAAGTGAATTTTTTTGTTCAAGTTACATGAATAATATATATTATTTTTGTTAAGGTAGAGAGAAAGTGGTTCTCCAACCAAACGTACGAACAAGTTTTGATTTTTGCACTACATTAAAAAAAAACTTCAGATTTTGTAAGATTTATTGTTTATATATGTTATAATAAATATTGTTAGCAACTAACTAGCTAAACGTATATGTGGCGTTTGGTTCAAGTTTTTGGAGCTTGGAAATGGGTTTTAGATTTCTTATCCTTATTTGGTATGTGTAGGATTGATAATTAGGAGGAAAATATGATGGACTTCATATTCCTATTGTTGTGAGAAAGTAATTTTCAATGTCCCAATTGGAAATAGTTTTACTTTTCTATGAATGTTGTTTAAATATTTTGTTTGAACAATAACACCCTCATTTTACTTTCAAAATGTTAACTTCTATCACAAATATGTAAATTTGAATAATAGGAGCATTAAAAAATATTTATGGAAAACTAAATAAATTAACATTCATTTTTCATATTTTTAATCTAATTAATCTAACCAAACATGGGTATAGAAATATTCAATTCCTTTTCCATTGAAAAGAAATGGAAAATAAATTCCTAGGAATAGAAAACCTTGATCCAAACGAGCCCATACAGTGGTATAAAATCCGAATGAAAATTTTTGAGTTACCTCCCACTTTATTTATCCATATTCAGGGTGCACCCCACATTATTTTCATAATGTACAAGTACTCACACTTTTGACGCAATCCGTCCATAATTGACGGTCAACCCATTTGACCGAGAATTTTGGACAAAAATACCTCTCTTTTCTCCCTTGCACTTGATCCCGCGCCCCCGAGCTCGATCCCGTCCTCCTTCCCCGCCGTCGCGCTTGCCCCATCTCCCCGCCACCGCCGCTGCCCTCCCTCCCCACCCCTTCTCTGCCACCGCCGCTGCCCCCCCCCCCCCCCCCCTTCCCTCTCAGCCCTCTCCTCCTCTCCACCTCCCCGCCACGGAGGCGGGGAGGAGGGGGTGAGAGGGAAGAGGAAGGTGGAAATAAAATATGAATATTTTCGTCAAAAAGAATTGGTCAAATAGGTTGACCGTAAATTCTTGATTGACTATAGACTCGGAATTCGAGTAGGGACAACCTCTCCGTGAAAATGTGGGGGTAAGGCTGCACGCATCCTATTAACGGGAGTCTCATGGCACGATAATTTTTTTCTAGAGCTTGGCCATGTAGGATACAAAGAGGATAATAATAGATGATTTGATTTTATTGGCCGAATAATCAACTTTGTTCCTTGCTACAAAACACTTGCATACATTACTATTTATATGACTCAAGATTCATCAAGCATAATGAAGATACATCAAGCATAATGAATATGACTCTTAGATTTCTTAAATACATTCATGTATGCAACAAAAACTTGACTCTTTGTGGAAAACAATTTGGTTTAGTCTTCCAACAATGTCTTCCGTAAACTAAATTTGCTTTTAACTCCTAAAACTTCGACATTTCTTCTGAAGACTTGTCCTCCTAGAGGTTTTGTGAACACATCTGTAAGTTGATCTTCAGTTCTACAATTTCGATGTTAATTTTCTTCTTCTTCATTAATAAGTTCTTTTAGGAAGTGAAATCGCATGCGAATATGTTTTGTCCTTCCATGTAGGACTGGGTCATTTGAGACAGAAATAGTTGATTTGTTGTCACAAAAAATTGTTGTTTGTCCTTGTTTGAACTTCATGTTTTCTAATACATCTTTCAGCCAAATACTTTGGCATGCTGTAGAAGATGTAGCAATATACTCCGTCTCTGTGGTAGAAAGTGCCATAATTGGCTGTTTCTTTGAACTCTATGAAAGTGCTCAGCTGTCAAGGTTGAAGACATAATCATAAGTGCTTCGAGAATCATCAATGCTTTCTCACAAATCACTGTCAGTATAACCGACAAGTTTGACAGGAACATTTTCTTGATAGAAAATGCCATAGTCAGTAGTTCCCTTGACATATCGTAATATTCATTTAGCCGCTTCCCTGTGATTTGAATAAGACTTCTCCATGAATCGACTCACCAAACTTACTGCATACACAATATCTGGACTTGTGGCAGTCAAGTACATCAAATTTTCAACTAAGCTTCGGAACATAGTGGAGTTAACAAGCTTTCTTTCCTTCACCATTTTTACTTAAATTTAGTCTTGCTAAATAAGGAGAAGAAACTGGATTTGCATTCTCTATTATGTCCTTTTATCTATGCTACTTAATTTGCGTGTGCTGTCGACTAAAGTTACTTGTTCTACATCTAATATTTCATGAGGAGTGCAATGTGATTGTCTTAAGAAAGGAAACACGAAAGGACAGTGGCCTTCTATCCATAGCAAAATTCGTTCTCAGTCGACCTTCGAAGGTGTATGCTCCCCAAGCCGACAATCTTTGTTCCACTCCACCTATACAAATAGGAGATCATCCTCGCAAACACCTTTGGAAACAAAAAAAGATAAATGTAAAGTTCCACTCATCTATTGCTTTAGCTTTGATCAACATACCCTTTGTTAACGGCCTAAGGGAGCATAGTGAATCAGGGATATATTTAGTTTCAGGTATTTAGATGTCGCAAAAGTATTTGGGGGCAGGTGGAGTTATCTGCTAAAAAGGTGTTTAGAGATATTATTTTATAAATAGCCAAAAAATTCTCCAACTCAATGGAACAGTTATTTCTGGAGGTTACTTTCTCTGATAATGACAACGACGAGGGACTTCAATAGAGGACATTTTTGTTGTTGTGCAGTTTGACCATCTGTTTTTAATCAGAATAGGGAGAGTCACGGTAGAGAGTGGATTGAGGTACTGTCAAACAAGCTCACTGCTGCTCGTATTCTGAATTGCTGACAGTGCTAACATAGGATTTTTTTTTTTATCAACAGAAAATTGTTTGAATGTTGTCCTTTCCTAATATGTTATTTTTCCTATGCTACTTGATTTTAGTGCGCTATCGACTGAAGTCCCTCGTCCTACTTCTAATGTTTGGTGAGAAGTGTAACGGGACAGTCTCAAGAAAGGAAACACGAAAAGAAAATGACCTTCCATCCGTAGCAAGGTTCCACAAGTCAGCCTCTTTATGGTGAGCTATTATTAATAAGTCAACAAGATTCCTCAACATTAATCTGGTTAAATAAAATGTAATGTATACAGTAAATTTGTTTGGGAATATTTAATGCTTCTGAATCATATATTGGTTTAACATTCCATATCATCTCTATTCAGCAGATAGGTTTGAGTTAAAAGACTCATTATATCTATGTCTGGAGTAGTTCTTATGGCTTCGTTTCAAATTAAGTTTTTTTTTTTTCTTTTTTCTATATGAATTCATATAAGAACCCAAACTTCTAAATCTTAGCCATGGAGTCATGGTCACGCCATAATTTGCAATGTCCTTTTCAAAGATGTTATACGTATCAGTCGGTAACAGCACCATGTCCTATAATGTAATCAAGTGTACTTGAAGGAAGTGCTAATGGGATTTTTCATTATGCTCGGCTATAGGGACATATAGCCTTAAGAAGTATGGACACCCCAAAAGTCATGCTGTGTCCGTGTCGTGTTGTTTCGTGTCAGAGACACGTATACGACACCCACATACATTCTAAAATACACTAGCATAGAGCTATTTAAAGACCTCAGGTTTCTACTAATTTCTCATTAACAAAAGTGTTAGCATTTGATCAAATTGATTAGCATCAGTGCATCACAGATAATTTGATTCAAGTTCTCTTCATTCTTCTAAACTTTATTAGATGAAGTTATATTAGTCTTTTTCCTCTTTTAAATTCCTAGCAATCCCTCTCTTTGGTGACCATTTTCAATAATATGAACGTATCTGAAGCCTTTGTTAATTGCATTGCTGGTTAAATGTATTGGAATCAAATGAACAGAAAACATTGTTTCATATTGCATATATTTTGCCATACCTGTGTCGTGTAAGAGCATCCACAGCAGTAACACTTCAAATACATATTTTAAATTATTAAAAATTATATAAATTATTATTAAATTATTAAAATTTATATAAATTATTATTTTTGGAGTGTCTTTATGATATTGGCACGCAATGGTACACTTCGAATAAACATTGCAAACTAAACAAAAAAATTCTCCATTTTTTTCTTTTTTATTTTTTTTTCCTATTTGATAATATATTTCCTCTCTTTCTTTCTTTTTATTTTTTATTTTATTTTATTTTATATTTGATTACTTTTAATTGACCCATCAATTAATATATTGTGAATACTGCCATACAGATGATATTGACTTCTTGTTTCTCAAGGAGCCACTAAATTTGACATTAGCTGCTTGCAAGTATAGAAAGATAACACACGTCACATGACTGTTTCCCAATAATGTTTTATTAATATGTTGGATGAGTATCAAAAATGAGGCACAATTGTTTGCGAGAATAACCGATGTATACTTGCAATCAAGTACCGGTATCTTTGCATCAGCTTGTTACCCATATATGTCTGAGAAAAGTTAGAAAAAATTGTAGAATATTTTGGAATTTTATATTTTTATTATAATCTCTTGAATATATATATATATATATATATATATATATATATATATATATATATATATATAATCTTACAATCCTCCATTTTTACATAAATTTTTTTAATACATCATAATATACCAACACTCCTTTTCAAAATGGACGAAAGATATTCACTAAGTCCATCTTGTCACATCCTCTAATCATATCTACAGAGCTAAGTCCCTTGGTCAGACTGTCTGCTACCTGATCCTGGGTTGGAACGTGGCATAGCTCCAGTAGTCCACTGTCCAACTTCTCCTTAATGAAGAACCTATCGATCTCGATGTGTTTGGTCATGTCATATTGCACTGGATTGTTGGTGATACTAATGGCTGACTGGTTGTCACACCACAACTTCATCTTGGCTCCTTGATCCAGCTTTAGCTCCACCAGGATGCTCTTCAGCCATAGCAGCTCTGCAAATCTCAAGACCATAGCTCTGTACTCCGCTTCAGATGTCGATCTGGTCATCACTGATTGCTTCTTACTCCTCTAAGAGACCAAGTTGCCTCCTACAAATATGAAATAGTCCGAGATAGACCTCCTGTCATCAGCACAGCTAGTCCAGTCAGAGTCATAGTAGCCCTGGATGCTCATGTGATCATTCTTCCTGAATATCAGCCCCTTTCCGGGGACACCCTTTAAGTATCTCAAAATCTGGTACACTGCGTACATATGACCCTTCCTTGGGTCATACATGTAGCGACTCACCACACAAACAGCATAGTAGATATCAGGGCGTGTGTGGCTCAAATAGATCAACTTGTCCACCAGTCTCTGGTATCTGTCCCGGTCAACTGGTTCTCCAATCTCAGTAACCAGCTTGAACCTCTGATTGATCGACGTCGCTGCAGGTTTGCATCCCAACATCCTTGTCTCTGTGAGAAGGTCTAGCGCATACTTTCTCTGAGAAAGAATAATCTCCTCTGCTTCTCGAGCAATCTCAATCCCAAGGAAGTACCGAAGAAGGGCAAGGTCCTTCACCTCGAACTCCTTGCCAAGCTTCCCCTTGAGTCGGACAATCTCCTACTCATTATCTCCTGTGATAATCATATCGTCCATATACACCGCAAGCATGGTGATATGGCCTCCACTCCGATGGAAAAATACAGTGTGATCAGCGTTGATCTGCCGATATCTCATCCCTATCATCGTCCTCCTGAATCTGTCAAACTACGCTCGAGGAGACTGCTTTAGTCCAAAGAGGGACTTCTTTAACCTGCAGACCTTGCCCACTGTCTTATCATTGCAAAATCGTGGTGGTATCTCCATTTATACCTCCTCCACTAGATCCCCATGAAAAAACACATTCTTCACATCCAGTTGGTGTAGCTTCCATCCATCATTCGCTGCCAAAGAAATCAGGGTCCTGACGGTGCTCATCTTCGCCACTAGTACAGAAGTCTCGTAATAGTCAATGTCGTACGCCTGACTGTATCCTTTTGCCACCAGTCGAGTCTTGTAGCGCTCAACCTGTCCATCTGGATTCTGCTTCACAGTAAAGACCCACTTGCATCCGACTGCCCTCTTTTCCTCTGGCAGTTTTACCAGTTCCCAAGTGTGGTTCTTCTCAATAGCTGATGTAAGCCCCCTGATTTTCAGAAATTATTAATTTGGTTTTTCATAATTTTCCGTAATTTTTTGGGTTTTTTCTGTGATTAAAACCGGGGCTTTTAGAAATTAAATGATTTTTAATTGCTGTTAAATAATATTAAAATATTATAAAAATAATATTTTATGGTGTAAAATGGAAAACCGGACATAGGGTAATTTTCGGTGAATTTATTGGACTCCGAAAACCCGTTTAAAGCCCTAAAAACTATTAAATAATTAAACCGAATTAAACCCGTGCCAAACGCCCGACATCCCCATGAGAGCCGAAGCCAAACCCGAGGAGCGTTGACCCAGCCCAAATCCTAGGTCAAACCCTAGTCCAAATTTATGTATGTATAAATACATACTTTTCCTAGTTTTTCCACAAACAAAAAGAAAAAAAGGAAAAATCCCTAATCTTAATTAACCCTAATCCCTATTTCCTAAACCCTAAGCCGCCGCCCCTAGCCCAGCCGCTTCCTCTGTCACCCGGTCCGGCCACGCGCCGCTCCGCCCGGCCGCGTCTCCCGTCGCCCTCCGCGCTCTCCGCCACGTCGACCCCCTTCTCTCCTTGCCGTATCCGCCCATCCCCTGCCACAGCCACCCCAGCCTGTACGACCCCCGCCGCCCAGCGCCTCAGCCTCCCCTCTTCCCTCTTCCCTCTTCCTTCTGCTCCGCCGGCCACGTATCCCCCTCGTCTCCGCCTTCCTCGCTCGACCCCAGTCATCCCCCATCGACAATCACCCGCCTCCCGACTCCGGCCTCCCCCATCCTTCCTCCTCCAGCGCCGCCCAGACCCCGCTGCAGCGCCGCCCGGCCGCCATCTCCCCCTCCTCCTCCTTCTCCTTCTCCCTCGACAGCAACCTCGAGCAGCAGCAGCGGGCCGAGCTCCGCCGCCTCCGGCCGCCTGCCACGCGCCGCCGCCTCCGGCCAGCGTCGCCAGCGCCGCCCCAGCCCCCTCCGGCCGGCCTCCCCCACCGCAGCCCCGGCCAGCATCCCCAAACCCTAACCCTAGACACAGGATCCGGACACGTGTCGGAGACGTGTCGGACACGAAGAATTCGTAGTTTCTGGAGCCCTGTTCAGGTACTCGTATCTCTCTCCTCGTAGCTATGTTTTCGATTCCGTCAGTTGCATCGCGTAGCCTGCATGACCCCCTCGGTGCCCGTGTAACCCGCTCGGTGCATCGCGTCCTGTGGTGATCGCGAACCGCGATCCAAAAACAGGAAAACCAACGCCCTGTTTCACCCCGGAACTGAGTACGTCCCGCCAAACGGGACGACTTGGTCGCACGCGGTCTTTACCGAAATATGCGCGTCGTTGATACGGACATGCGAGATTTTGCAGAAGTGGATTCGGATGTGCGTGCACACCGGAATCAACGCGTATCCGCGGACACCGTCCCGTATCCGTCAGTTCTGGAACGCGTCGTAACTTTGTGTACACACGTCGGATTGAAACGAAACTTGCGCCATCGGACTCGTAGCAATACGCTGGTCCTGTGACCCAAGTTTGGTTCAATTCTGAGAACGTTGACAAAATCGCGTATCGTGGGCCCCACAGGCTCCACTTGACGGACGATTTTGTGATCGGCTCATCGGAATCCAATTCTGGAAGTTCCGTTGGGTTCGTATCATCGTTCCTGACTTGTTGACACTAAGTTTGGCGAATTTGGAGACCTTTGACCCTGACATGCTTTTCGGTACAAAGTGGCCCACATGTGGACCCCGCTTTGGCCCGAAAATATCATTTTTGCCCGTGTCCAAATTGGACCTAAGGACAGGCGTTTCTAGCTATTTGATATTTTCTGAATCTAATGGTAATGTTTATTTCAGCAACCGGAGTAGTACCTGCAGATCACACTGAGACCAGAGCTACAGTTGGAGCCAGGACCCCAGGCAAGTGTACCTTGCCAAACTTTGCAGTCTTGTTACATATTTTTCTTGATTCTTTTACATTGTTGTTCATGCTTAACCTAGGACCGTGTGACTTACTTAGCGTCTGATTATAGTCGGGTGCCAACACCGTACGCGGTGTTGTGTATTGTCATCTAGAGATGGACATTCGTGACCCTTTACACCCTCGTACTTGTCTTATCAAGTACAGTATACCCAGGACACTTGACACTATTCATGAGACAGAATCTTCCTGAGATATTCATGGTGATTCTGTATAGGATACAGGTTTATGACATACACAGTTTACATGCTTAGATTATATCCGGACTTGTTGCATTAGTCTTGATCCTGCGTGTCATGGACATGAGACGTGAGATTTCATTGGGTGGGGAGAGTATTACCATATGAAAGGCTGATTATATTATATTATATATTGACATCTGGATGTGTCTTAGTCTCTAACACAGAGCTATGGCACCAGTTCTGGCCCTTCGAGAAAATACTGCTATGGGTTTCTCCGACACTGATCCTGTAGTAGTCTCAGCCCGTGTATGACTAAAACTCTCACTTGCATATCACTTAGCTGGTTTATTTACCCTATTGTTTCCTTTATTTCTGTACTGCATTTATTTTGGCATAAGCTTTCTTGTACCTTGCTATGTCCCCTGAGGACCTGGATCCGGATTATGTCCCCAGGATTAGCTGACGAGATCTATCCCGAGGTATACAGGACCGGAGCATTAGCATTAGCAGGAGCAGGTGCTTACCTTGGAGCAGAACCAGGATCTGAGGACGAGATTGTACCAGAGGACTGTAGCACCCCGTTCCCCCGGTGCGGGGAGCGCGGCTAAGAAACACAAGACGGTATCGTTCGATCGGGATAGATTGAATTAAGAACTCGTCCTCGTTATGGATTTGTTTCTTCGGAATCGATTCCCATATTCAGTGGACTGCGCCCCCGGGATCGGCTTAGCGGCAGAGTCAGGAGGGACCTCTCCGCTGCTATCTTTTATTGCCTCGGTTTTCGATGTCGCTTGTTGCTTTCGTGCCTTGGGTTGGTTTTGGGATTTTGCTTGTTTTCTTTGAACGGTTTCGATGGTTTTCATTGTTTTCATTCATTGAACTGCACTTCGATTTCGAGATTGGAAAAGTGGAAGAGGTATTGATCGAGCTGTTCGTAATGCAGGTGAACGAGCAGTAGGCGGCTTACGAGCAGAGTCGTGAAGCGCCTCTTTCCTTCTCCCTTCCAACAACTAAGTGAGTGGCTACCAACCCGATTAGCTAGCCCTGCTTCCAAGCTTCACACCCTAAAAGCTTGAACTCTCCTTTGCCCCGATCAAACGATACCAAGTGATAATAAAAGAAACCAAGATAAAAGAGAATAGACTTGGTTAATACTGCTTGTCAAACAAACTTATGAACGGTTATCATCCTGTATGCTAGTTCGTTTATAACTGTTCTATGAATCGTGCTAAGTATGAAAATATATGCTTGTTATGAGATAAACTGTCAGGATGGCTATGCAAAACTGTTATGCTATGGAACTAATTCTATGAGTATTCTTGATCACGGACGACTTGTGCACAAGGTATGTTATGAGTTCCGCAGACGGTCACCGGGGCGCCGGGACCGATCCGATCCGGACGGAACGTATGTATAGTCGTATGTTATGGGGCAAAGTGTTATGCAGCGGGGCTCGCCACCTGCGTTGTATATCATTTGTGTCTTGAGGCTATAACCCGTCCCTTCGTGGCATCAAGCCAGTGATCCTATGTATATTTAAACCTGTTGCATACTAACTTGTGTCTTCGTGACAGGGAAGGCAAGGTAAGTATTGTGCAGGTCATTCAGACGGTCAGGTAAAATCCACCGAACGGTGGCAAGTTCATTTCAGTAAATTCTATATGCTGCTTACTTGTAAATGAACTAAGGCAAGATAGAAACCCACAAAATATGCATGCTTCATTAAAACAACGTGTTGATTGGTATGGTTCGGCTAGCTCGCCTTCACCAGCATGTTTCGATATGCTGACCCTCGTTGAAACAGGTTCTCTGCACCAAGGCGAACCGAGCGAGGAGCCGAAGTCGTCTTCCCGATCCAGTCCAGCTGTCGGCGCATCTTCACCGCGCCCCTTTGAAGCATTTTGAACCAGGAGCTTGTACTCTTCATACACAATGCAGCTCCGTGGCAAAGCCGTCCTCCAGCCCGGAGGTCTTTATCATTTTGAGTTTATAAAAGGATGTAATGTTCAGGACTGCTATCTCATTTTGAGTCAACACTTTTGTAAGCCGTTCGGCATATTAGCTGACTCGTTCAGGAGTTTGTAATAGATGTTCATTATCAATAAAGAGAACTTTTCCATGTTCCAATCTGTGTTTCAATTTATCTGCGTACTCTGAATATGTGCTTGCTATGCAAATCATTAAAGCCTTGTGCGGGCGCAACCCCAGGCCCGCACGGCGGTCACGACTCGGGGGACGCCTCGGGGCGTGACATAGAGGACTTCTCTTGAGTATTGGCTTGAGATACTCATTTATTTCAGTTTCTATTTATTTTATTTTCAGTCTATTTCATTGATGTACCAGACTTATTCTCGAATTGTTCTCCGAGACACTTTTATTGAGACTTGTTATTTATTTACTTTATTTCTGTCATTTGATCTGTGATTATTTGTTGTGGATGAGATTAGTATAGACTGTGACTTGTACCACTGGATCTACTTATTGTTATATTACAGCTTAAGTATGCCCTGATGGATCCATTAAATTGGATTGTCCATCGGTGTGTGCTGCTGGCCATTATCACGTGTCCGGTCCCTCGGTATTTTGGGACTGGGGCGTGACAGCTCATAACTCCTCATGTATCGCCGCTTTCTATTTTGGATCGTTCTTGGCAACCTTCCAATTGTTAGGTACAGTAATACTATCCAAAGACGCAATGAATGCTCCATGAGAAGAAGAGATGTTATCATATGAAACAAAGTAAGCAAGGTCCCAAATATCTATCAGGAGAATTTTCTGCATTGCTGTGAGTGGTCCTCCGTACTGATAATGGTGTGGGAGGGGTAGGAAGAATGATATCACCTGAAGGAAAATCTGGTAGTGGTGTAGGCGTCTCAGGAGTCGAGACGGACGCAGGCAAGGGGCTTGGCACTGGCACTATAGGTACTAGTCATGCAATTTGCTTCCCTTTTCTGCTGTAGGTAAGTAGCTCCCCCCTGAGCTGGGAGCCTAACACCTCTCATCTCCTCCCATTTTCCTCTCCACTCTCCTCCTCAACCGTTCCTCCATGCTATACTCCTAAATCGGTCACCAAACTCTCACCAATCTCCCTCTCTCGCCTCATACTCTCAGTGTCAGGTGAGTTTTCCATGGATGAGGTTCCCTCATGACGATAGTATGGCTCAAGCTTCCTGAAGTGAACATCAATGCTCACAAACCTCTTCTTCTCTATCGGGCTCCAGCACACGTACCCCTTCTGAGTCGTCGAATAGCTTACGAAGACACACTTGACTGCTCTAGGGTCAAGTTTTCCAATAGATGGTCTGTTGTCCTTCATAAAACATACGCAGCCAAACACCCTCAGCGAAAGTATCCTACTATTATTTTTTTACAATATCTCACATGGAGACTTCCATCCCAGTACTTTCGAAGGCATCATGTTGTAAATACCCTAAATTTCAGAATAAATTTTAATATAATTTTCCCGTATTTTTGGTATTTTTCTGGAATTTATAACAAAGGTAATTGTGGGTTAAAGAATTTTAAGTGTGGCTAATTGGTGTTAAAATATTCTGGAGATAATATATTATGATGTAAAATAGAAAACCGGGCATATGGCATTTTTCGGTGAATTATTTGGACTCTGGAGTAGTGTTTTAAGCCTTAAGAACTACTAGAATGTTTAAACCCCAAACTCAGCTTATTGGGTCGGGTCAGACGAAGCCGAACCCGATCCAAATCCATTAGGAACCCTATGCCGGATATACTGTAGCATAGTATAAAGCCGGGCCTCGGCGTTCGTGTAGCCGCCGCCAATCCATCTCTCTCTCTCCATCTCTTTCTCTCAGCCGCTGAACCGATCACCCGCTGCCCGATCGCCCGCTGCCCTAGACTCCGCCGCCAGTCCGTCGAACTCGCCGCTGAACCGATCGCCCGCTGCCCTAGACTCCGCCGCCAGTCCGTCGAACTCGCCGCTGACCCGACGACCTACCCCGACAGAACCCTAGGTCGCCGGCAACGTCTCCCAGCAAGCACCGCCGCTCGATTCCTCGAGCTCCGTCGAACCCCGCCGAACCGACGACCCGCTGCACTCAGACCCCGCCGAACCGACGATCCGCTGCCGCGTCCTCCCTTCGTCAACCCGAACCCGACGCCTCACTAGCGTCGCCCCGCTGACCCGAGTCAGATCCCTAGCTCATACACTCGGAGGACACGGGAATCCTCGACCAGGACACCAAGTTGGCTCTCGGACACGTGGAATTCAGCGTTCACGGAGCCCTGTTCAGGTATCGTTTTCTCCCTCGTCGCAACTCCGATTTCAATTTCGTCAGTTGCTATGCGTAGACTGTGTAACCCTCTCGGTGCCCGTGCAACTTGCTCGGTGCATCGCGTCCTGTGGTGATCGTACACCGCGATCCAAAAATAGGAAAGACAACGCCCTGTTTCACCCCGAAACTGAGTACGCCCTGCCAATCGGGACGACTTGGTCGCACGCGGTCTTTACCGAACCGTGCGCGACGTTGATACGGTCGTGCGGGATTTCGCAGAAGTCGATTCGGAGGTGCGTGCACCCCGGAATCAACGCGTATCCGCCGACGACACCCCGTATCCGACCTTTCTGGAACACGCTGTAATTTCGTGTACACACGTCGGATCGAGACGAAACTTGCGCCATCGGACTCGTAGAAATACGCTGGTCCTGTGACCCAAGTTTGGTCCGATTATGAGAACGTTGACAAAATCGCGTATCGTGGGCCCCACCGGCTCCACTTGACAGGTGATTTTGTGATCGGCTCATCGGAAACCAATTCTGGAAGTTCCGTTGGGTTCGTATCATCGTTCCTGACTTGTAGACACTGAGTTTGAGGAATTTGGAGACCTTTGACCCTGACACGCTTTTCGGTGCAAAGCGGGCCCACATATGGAAACCGCTTTGGCCCGGAAATGACCTTTTTGCCCCTGTGTCCAAATTGAACGTAAGGACAGGCAATTCTAGCAGTTTGATATCTTCTGAGACTGTTGGTGATGTTTATTACAGCTTTTGGAGTAGTCCCTACCGGATCCACCGATACCAGGACGATAGTTGATATTCAAACATCAGGCAAGTGTACCTTGCCAAACTCTGCAGTTTGTTACCTATTTTCTTATCTCATTATATTACTGTGCATGCTTAACCTAGGACCGTTTGATATACTTAGCGTCCGATTATCAGTCGGGTGCCAACATCGTACGCGGTGTTGGGTAATGTCATTTAGATATGGACATACGTGACACTTTATCTTCTCGTACTTGCCTTACCAAGTACACTTTGACCCAGGACACTGGACACTGATCATGAGACAGGATCTTCCCGAAATGTTCGAGGTGATTCTGTATAGGACTTGGCATAGATTCTATATTTTAGATACATTATGACTTGTGCATTAGTTATGACCCTGCTAACATGGACGTGAGACGTTATGTTCATGATTTGCATGGTTACATTGGGTGGGGAGAGACACACAGACTACAGGCTGATTATATATATACACCCCTACTATTGTGAGGCCCAAGACTCTGAAGCCGAGCTTGGCCCATTACTCATTATTACTGCTGCTACCGGCTCCCCTACACAGAGCTGGTAGTATGCTTCAGCCTGAGTTCTCGTGCTGCTCTCATCTTGCATATCACTTATCTGGTTATTTTAGTATTCCCTTATTGTTCCATCTATTGCTGGAGAGACCCACAGGCTACAGGTTGATTATGTTATGCTGGCTACTCAGTATCCCGCTGAGCTAGACCACCTCTTGACACCCCTGCTACCGGCTCCCCTACACAGAGCTTGTAGTTGTTTCAACCTGAGTACTATTGATATTCTCTCTTGCATTTATACAGATGTTTACATACTTACCCTGCTTTCATTATTATTGCTGCACTGTATTTATTTTGGCATGAGCTTTCTTGTACCTTGCTATGTCCCCTGAGGACCTGGATTCGGATTATGTCTCCAGGATTTGAGGACGAGATTTATCCCGAGGTATACGGGACCGCAGCAGGAGCCGAACCAGGAGCTGTACCACCATCTGAGGACGAGGTGTTGGCCGAAGACTTCTCTTGAGCATCCATGATCATGCTTAGCTTTTATTATTTATTTCAGTCTTTTATTATTCTGGTCTGTTGAACCATTGTACTAGATATTTATCGGGTTGTTCCCCGAAGTACTTTGTGAGACTAGATGATGATTTACATTCCTTATTTATTCTGTGGATCATATTTTATATCTTGTGTGGATGAGATTAGTTGTGCCTTGATTGTCGTAGACTTGTTTTACAGCTTAAGTATGCCCTGATGGATCCATTATATTGGGTTGGTCCATCGGTGCGTACTGCTGGCCATTGCCACGTGTCTAGTCCCACGGCATTTTGGGACTGGGGCGTGACATGGTTTTTGTGGTGGCCCATGCAGGTCTACGACTAAATTGTTCGGTTTCAACTTAGGAACTGAACCAGCCTGTCCTAAGGATAGAATAAGTTATAGGATCTCATCCATCATTTAAACCCACCGTTGAACTCTATATCGACTTGAAATTGTAATTGATTTGCATCCTGTATTGATTCCTCTGAGCGTTCTTACAGTTTATCTTTTGGTTGCAGAGAAATGGATCCCAGGAACAGAGACGAGATTCCTTTGGATACACCACACGACGCTGTGGTTACTTATGCAGACGGAGTGACTCCTGGGAGCGGAGGACAAGCATCGCAGGGCGATCAAACCGGTCAGCCTAATCCAAGGTTCCGGAGAGATGACATCCCACCTCCACCACAGTTCACTCCCCAGATGCCAGTATTCCCGCCAGGATAAGCTATGGACGGGCAACAGATGTTCCAGATGATGTATACTATGATGCAAGCACAGCAACAGATTCAGCAAGAGGCCCATCGGCAGGAGGCCGATTATCTGAGAACCAGCCTGGTATCCGCATTGGAGCAGGCAAATCCACCAGCGAGGCGAACGACGACGGGATCTATCACCGACTTCCGTCAGCTCAAGCCTCGTACCTTTTCTGGTAAAGAGGGACCAACAGAAGTTCATGAATGGCTCACAAACATTCAGCATCAGTTGGAAGCCGCGGAACTTCCTAGAGAGAAGTGGATGACTGCAGTCAGAATACAGTTAACTGAGAACGCGCATCACTGGTGGTTAGCAGAGGAGATGAGGCTCGGGCAGGACCGAGTCACCTGGGAAGAGTTCTCCAGACTCTTCAGAGAGATGTATATTCCCGCAGTAGCGAGGGCAGAGCTTAGAGATAAGTTCCACCGCCTTATCCAAGGCAATATGACAGTGGAAGAGTATAATGCGGAATTTATTCGCCTGAGCCGCTTTGCCCCGACATTGATTTTGACGGAGGAAGAAAAAGCTGAGAAGTTCTTTGACGGGCTGAAGTTCGAGCTTCAGCGATTGATTGGATCGGTGGCACCTACATCTTATACTGACGTTCTCGCAGCAGCACGACGCATGGAGCGCGTCACTAGAAGGGAGTCAACCCTGAAGAGGCATATCACATCAGCACCATCAAGGACAGGACATGGGGATTCAGTGAAGCGGACCCAGAGGAGTATGCCAGAGAGGACAGCGCACAGGGCCATATCTCTCCCTACTTGTCACCACTGCGGCAAGATAGGTCACATTGAGAGAGAATGCAGACGCAAGTTGGGACTCTGCCTAGCTTGCGGTTCCAACCAGCATCAGACCAGAGAGTGCGCCGAGCGCAGAGAGGGAGCACCGAGATTAGCTTTGCCTGCACTGCGACCAGTTTATCCAGCCGTAGGAGCACAGCAGGCAGGAGTTGGTGGAGTCAGACCACCAGCCCCAGGAGGGAACCAGCAGAGACCACCCCTGGCACCACAGGCAGCTTTATTTCAGCAGGCTCAGCAGCAGCGAGGCCCAGCACAGGGGCGAGGACAGGCATTCACTTTAGCTGTTGAGGAGGAGGCTACAGCAGGCGAGGTCATCGCAGGTACTATTCTAGTAGCTTCATTACCAGCTGTAGCATTATTTGATTCTGGAGCACCGCATTCATTTATAGCAGCTAGCTTTGTAGCCACCCATAGAGTAACTACCGCACCCCTTCCTAAGATGAAGAGGATTCTTACGGGAGGTAGAATTATTCCGGTTAGTGACGTCTGTAGGTCATATTCTGTAGTCGTATGTGGCCGAGAGATGAGAGCACAATTTCTGATCTTTTCTATGCCGGATTATGATGTCGTACTTGGTATGGACTGGTTAAGTCAGTACCATACGACTCTTGATTGCTGACTTGGGCGGGTTATATTTAGACCGCCTGGACATCCAGAATTCGAGTTTCTCCGAGGAGCAGTAGAGCAAGGAGTTCAGCCTACTCTTAGGGTACTATCTGTAGAAGGGGAGACAGGTTACCCAAGAGTCATATCAGAGTTTGTGGATGTATTTCCTGATGATCTTCCAGGTTTACCACCTGATCAGGAAATAGAATTCACAATAGACTTAACTCCAGGAGCAGAGCCTATCACTTCATCAGTTTATCGGCTAGCACCTAAGGAGTTAGTGGAGTTGAAGGAACAGGTAGATGATCTTTTGGAGAAGGGTTTCATTCGGCCCAGTGTTTCACCTTGGGGAGCACCCATATTATTTGTGCCAAAGAAGGATGGAACAGTACGGTTGTGCATTGATTACAGGGCACTAAATGCTGTGACCATTAAGAACAGGTATCCCTTACCACGCATTGATGATCTATTCGATCAGTTGAGTGGCGCAAGGGTATTCTCGAAGATTGACCTACGATCCGGCTATCATCAGATCAAAGTAAGGAAGGAAGACATCCCGAAGACAGCTTTCAGGACGAAGTATGGGCATTATGAGTTCTTGGTTATGCCGTTTGGTTTAACCAACGCGCCAGCAGTGTTTATGAGCTTAATGAACAGAGTCTTTCATCAGTTCTTGGATAAATTTGTAGTTGTATTCATAGACGACATTCTCATATATTTCAAGAACCACGAAGAGCACGAGGAGCATCTCAGAATCGTGTTAGAGACCTTAAGGCAGGAGAAGTTATATGCCAAACTTAGTAAGTATGAGTTCTGTATGGACAAAGTGCCTTTCTTGGGATACATCATATCGGGAGAAGGACTTTCAGTGGATCCAGAGAAAGTTGCGGCAATAGAGACTTGGCCTACACCCACATCAGTTGCAGAGGTGAGAAGTTTTCTCGGACTTGCGGGATATTACCGAAGGTTTGTGGAAAATTTCTCAAGGATTGCAGAACTAATGACGAAGCTGACACGAAAGGAACAGGAGTTTATATGGACAGAAGACTGCCAGAAGGCTTTTGAAGAACTGAAGAGAAGATTAACAACAGCACCTGTCTTGACTCTTCCTTCAGGGTCAGGAGGTTTTGTTGTTTACAGTGATGCATCAGGCAGTGGACTAGGATGTGTTTTGATGCAACATGGCAAAGTCATTGCTTATGCGTCAAGACAGTTGAAGGTCCACGAGAAGAACTACCCAATACATGATCTGGAGCTAGCAGCAGTTATATTTGCATTGAAGATATGGAGGCACTATCTGTATGGAGAGAGGGTAGAAATCTTTACTGATCACAAAAGTCTGAAGTATGTGTATACTCAGAAGGAGCTTAACATGAGACAGAGACGCTGGCTGGAACTGATGGTAGATTTTGACATAGATCTGCAATATCATCCGGGAAAGGCGAATGTAGTTGCAGACGCACTCAGCAGGAAGCCTACGGCTTATTTCTTGACAATGCAGCCCGAGTTATTGAGAGATTTACAGGAACTACAGATAGAGGTCGTCTTACAGGGACAGAATGGCTTGATGGCTAACCTTGAGATTCAGTCATCACTCGTGGAGAAGATTAAGGAGGCATTGCCCACCGATGCTAGATTCCGAAGACTCAAAGAGAGGACAGAAGCCGGCATGCAGACAGGACTTCGCATTCACGAAGACGGGACATTGAGGTTTGGAAATCGCCTGTATGTTCCAAATGGAGAATTGAGACATGAGTTAATGACTGAAGCACATAGCTCTATGTACTCTGTTCACCCAGGAGGAACCAAGATGTACCGAGACTTGAGACAGTATTACTGGTGGCATGGAATGAAAAGAGAGATTGTAAGATTTGTAGCCAAATGCTTAGTCTGCCAGCAAGTGAAGGCCGAGCATCAGAGTACTGCAGGGATGTTACAGCCGCTTCCTATACCGGAATGGAAGTGGGAGCATATCACGATGGATTTTGTCACAGGATTCCCGAGGAGCCCCAGCGGAAGAGATGCAGTATGGGTAATTGTGGATAGACTCACTAAATCGGCACACTTCTTGCCATTTAGAGTTGGACAGTCCACAGAGGTACTAGCCGACATGTATATGCGACAAATCGTCAAATTACATGGAGTACCTGTTAGTATCGTATCGGATCGAGATTCGAGATTTACCTCTCATTTTTGGAGAAGCATGCAAGAGAGTCTGGGCACCAGACTCAAATTCAGCACGGCATATCACCCGCAGACAGATGGACAATCGGAGCGCACCATTCAGATCTTGGAGGACATATTGAGATCATGTATGCTAGACTTTGGAGGATCTTGGGAAGATCATTTGCACTTAGTGGAGTTCTCCTACAATAACAGTTATCAGGCCAGCATCCAGATGGCACCATTTGAAGCTTTATACGGAAGGAAGTGCAGGTCACCTATATGCTGGAGTGACGTTGGTGAACGTCAAATACTGGGACCAGAATTGGTAACGCAGACAGTGGAGAAGGTAAAGCAGATACAGAATCATCTACGAGCAGCCCAGGACCGACAGAAGCATTGGGCAGATACGCACAGACGTCCCCTAGAGTTCAAGGAAGGAGATCACGTGTTCTTGAGGATTTCGCCCACTCGTGGTACTATCAGATTCGGGAGCAGAGGCAAGCTGAGCCCAAGGTATATTAGGCCATTTGACATCCTAGAGCGTGTTGGTGAGGTGGCTTATCGTCTTGCATTACCTCCATCCCTAGAAGGAGTGCATGACGTATTCCACGTCTCACAGCTGCGAAGGTACGTGACCGACCCAAGTCACGTAGTCGATCATTCAGAGATCGCAGTAGGCCCAAGCTTGAGATATGAGGAACAACCAGTTGGCATCCTCGACGTCAGTGAGAAGACATTGCGGGGACAGACAATCAGACTGGTTCGTGTAGCATGGAAACATCATTCCCCTGGCGAATCGACTTGGGAACGAGAAGATAGTATGCGCCAGCGATACCCCCACTTGTTCGAGGAGGCAGTTGTAAACTAAGCAACCTTGTATCTCCATAAATCTTTATTGGGTAGCTTATTCTTTGATTGCGAGGACGCAATCCTTTTAAGGAGGGAAGATTGTAAACACCCTAAATTTCAGAATAAATTTTAATATAATTTTCCCGTATTTTTGGTATTTTTCTGGAATTTATAACAAAGGTAATTGTGGGTTAAAGAATTTTAAGTGTGGCTAATTGGTGTTAAAATATTCTGGAGATAATATATTATGATGCAAAATGGAAAACCGGGCATATGGCATTTTTCGGTGAATTATTTGGACTCTGGAGTAGTGTTTTAAGCCTTAAGAACTACTAGAATGTTTAAACTCCAAACTCAGCTTATTGGGTCGGGTCAGACGAAGCCGAACCCGATCCAAATCCATTAGGAACCCTACGCTGGATATACTGTAGCATAGTATAAAGCCGGGCCTCGACGTTCGTGTAGCCGCCGCCAATCCATCTCTCTCTCTCCATCTCTTTCTCTCAGCCGCTGAACCGATCGCCCGCTGCCCGATCGCCCGCTGCCCTAGACTCCGCCGCCAGTCCGTCGAACTCGCCGCTGAACCGATCGCCCGCTGCCCTAGACTCCGCCGCCAGTCCGTCGAACTCGCCGCGGACCCGACGACCTACCCCGACAGAACCCTAGGTCGCCGGCAACGTCTCCCAGCAAGCACCGCCGCTCGATTCCTCGAGCTCCGTCGAACCCCGCCGAACCGACGACCCGCTGCACTCAGACCCCGCCGAACCGACGATCCGCTGCCGCGTCTTCCCTTCGTCAACCCGAACCCGACGCCTCACTAGCGTCGCCCCGCTGACCCGAGTCAGATCCCTAGCTCAGACACTCGGAGGACACGGGAATCCTCGACCAGGACACCAAGTTGGCTCTCGGACACGTGGAATTCAGCGTTCACGGAGCCCTGTTCAGGTATCATTTTCTCCCTCGTCGCAACTCCGATTTCAATTTCGTCAGTTGCTATGCGTAGACTGTGTAACCCTCTCGGTGCCCGTGCAACTTGCTCGGTGCATCGCGTCCTGTGGTGATCGTACACCGCGATCCAAAAACAGGAAAGACAACGCCCTGTTTCACCCCGGAACTGAGTACGCCCCGCCAATCGGGACGACTTGGTCGCACGCGGTCTTTACCGAACCGTGCGCGACATTGATACGGTCGTGCGGGATTTCGCAGAAGTCGATTCGGAGGTGCGTGCACCCCGGAATCAACGCGTATCCGCCGACGACACCCCGTATCCGACCTTTCTGGAACACGCTGTAATTTCGTGTACACACGTCGGATCGAGACGAAACTTGCGCCATCGAACTCGTAGCAATACGCTGGTCCTGTGACCCAAGTTTGGTCCGATTCTGAGAACGTTGACAAAATCGCGTATCGTGGGCCCCACCGGCTCCACTTGACAGGTGATTTTGTGATCGGCTCATCGGAAACCAATTCTGGAAGTTCCGTTGGGTTCGTATCATCGTTCCTGACTTGTAGACACTGAGTTTGAGGAATTTGGAGACCTTTGACCCTGACACGCTTTTCGGTGCAAAGCGGGCCCACATATGGAAACCGCTTTGGCCCGGAAATGACCTTTTTGCCCCTGTGTCCAAATTGGACGTAAGGACAGGCAATTCTAGCAGTTTGATATCTTCTGAGACTGTTGGTGATGTTTATTACAGCTTTTGGAGTAGTCCCTACCGGATCCACCGATACCAGGACGACAGTTGATATTCAAACATCAGGCAAGTGTACCTTGCCAAACTCTGCAGTTTGTTACCTATTTTCTTATCTCATTATATTACTGTGCATGCTTAACCTAGGACCGTTTGACATACTTAGCGTCCGATTATCAGTCGGGTGCCAACATCGTACGCGGTGTTGGGTAATGTCATTTAGATATGGACATACGCGACACTTTATCTTCTCGTACTTGCCTTACCAAGTACACTTTGACCCAGGACACTGGACACTGATCATGAGACAGGATCTTCCCGAAATGTTCGAGGTGATTCTGTATAGGACTTGGCATAGATTCTATATTTTAGATACATTATGACTTGTGCATTAGTTATGACCCTGCTAACATGGACGTGAGACGTTATGTTCATGATTTGCATGGTTACATTGGGTGGGGAGAGACACACAGACTACAGGCTGATTATATATATACACCCCTACTATTGTGAGGCCCAAGACTCTGAAGCCGAGCTTGGCCCATTACTCATTATTACTGCTGCTACCGGCTCCCCTACACAGAGCTGGTAGTATGCTTCAGCCTGAGTTCTCGTGCTGCTCTCATCTTGCATATCACTTATCTGGTTATTTTAGTATTCCCTTATTGTTCCATCTATTGCTGGAGAGACCCACAGGCTACAGGTTGATTATGTTATGCTGGCTACTCAGTATCCCGCTGAGCTAGACCACCTCTTGACACCCCTGCTACCGGCTCCCCTACACAGAGCTTGTAGTTGTTTCAACCTGAGTACTATTGATATTCTCTCTTGCATTTATACAGATGTTTACATACTTACCCTGCTTTCATTATTATTGCTGCACTGTATTTATTTTGGCATGAGCTTTCTTGTACCTTGCTATGTCCCCTGAGGACCTGGATTCGGATTATGTCCCCAGGATTTGAGGACGAGATTTATCCCGAGGTATACGGGACCGCAGCAGGAGCCGAACCAGGAGCTGTACCACCATCTGAGGACGAGGTGTTGGCCGAAGACTTCTCTTGAGCATCCATGATCATGCTCAGCTTTTATTATTTATTTCAGTCTTTTATTATTCTGGTCTGTTGAACCATTGTACTAGATATTTATCGGGTTGTTCCCCGAAGTACTTTGTGAGACTAGATGATGATTTACATTCCTTATTTATTCTGTGGATCATATTTTATATCTTGTGTGGATGAGATTAGTTGTGCCTTGATTGTCGTAGACTTGTTTTACAGCTTAAGTATGCCCTGATGGATCCATTATATTGGGTTGGTCCATCGGTGCGTACTGCTGGCCATTGCCACGTGTCTAGTCCCACGGCATTTTGGGACTGGGGCGTGACACATGTTGATCAGTTGAGCTGCTGTTAACACTGCATGCCCCCACAGACTATGTGGGACATTCATGGCGATCATCATGCTCCTTGCCATCTCCATGCTGTATCCCTTGGACAGACAGGTATTCCTCAAGTGCTTTGTTGGTATACTCTCAATACCTTCACCACTGCTTTATACTGAGTTTGGACATGTTTATGAAAGTCCCCAAAACAGGCAAAGACATCACTCTTATTCTTCATTAAATGCAGCCAAGTGACACGAGAGGAACAATCAATAAAAGAAACAAAATACGTGTAACCATTCATAGTAGTTATGGCCCACGGCCCCCAAATATCAGAATGTATAATATCAAAAACAGAAGAGCTCCTATGGCCCGCACTAACATATGAGCTCCTGGTAAGTTTGCCTAAATCACATGATCACATACTAGTTTCTCCTTATTTACTTTCTCATAAATAGATGGATACAACCTACTCAAAATACCAAAAGATGAGTGTCCCAACCGCTTATGGTGGAGTATCAGTGTATCATCGACACTCATCTTCTGTCTTTCCATTCTTTCCCTCTCTGCCACAGACACCAATGCCGAATCTAGCCCTTCCTGATCCAGGTACCACAGTCCATCATGCCAAGTGTCAGTCCCAAGTCTTTGTCCCGTCTCCTTCTTCTAGAAGATCACCTTAGGAATATCAAAAGAGACAATGCATTTTAGTTGGAGGATTATAGAACTAATGGACAAAAGATTGACTGGAAAAGAAGAAGCATGCAAAATATTGAATAATTTTACTGAACCTGTACAATCAACAGTACCCTTACCGACCACTGGCTGAAAAGTACCATCGGCTGTTTGAATGTTGTCCGCCGATGCTAGGTGAGTGTAGGAAAAAAAATTCACTAGCATTCCCTGTCACGTGTCGAGACGCACCCGAATTGACAATCCAGTCCGACGATCTAAGGGATGTCATATATGCAAGGGCGAGTGATTCGTCAGTACCTTCCGATGGATGGGCATACATGGCAGCGTTGCCTCTGGCGAAGACTGAGGTGGACACCTCCTCAGTCCCACTCCTCCTGTCTCCATCGCTTGACGCTCCCTGCTTTCTCCTGAGTACCTCTAGCATGCCCAACAATGTCTGATCCTCCTCAGTATAGGCGCCATCAGTTCCCTCCTCGCCTTCTGCTACCAGCAGGTTCGTCCGATAACCTCCTCGACCACCCCGTCGACCCCCACAACTACGATCATGTCCTCCAAACTGTCCACGCCCACCACCTGAATCTTTCTCCTTTGTGGTTTGTGCATGCATACCTCAGATGACCCACATTCTCGCAGTTGTAGCATTGTCGGGAGTCTCCCTTATCTCCTGTGCCGCATGAATTGGCATTCGCCAGTACTGACTTTACTTCAGGAGGACCACATGGCCCTGCCTACAGCTTGATGCGAGTCTCCTCCTGGATCATGATCGAGATAACCTCCTCAAGTGTAGGGTTCTTCAGTTGGGCTAGAAGTAGTGCTGTCCTCTGAGCAAACACTACAGCCAGCTCCTTAAAAAACTTTATCGTCCTCTCCTGCAGACATACCTGTCTCTCCTTACACTTCGGGTCCTCGCAGCTCGCCCGATACGAGGAGTAATCATAATCCAACCACAAACGCTCCAACTCCGTGGCATACTCCTGCACCGTCTTCTCTCACTGTACGGTGTCGTCGATCTCCCCCTTGATCTAGAAAATCCTCAAGTTATTTTCCACACCATCGTAGGTCCTCCTCAACTTCTCCCACACGTCCTTTACCATCTCAATGCCATCCACTGTGGCGACGATCGACTGGACTAAAGAATTGAGAAGCCAAATGAATATCATCATATGAGTGGACTTTTACTCGTTCTGTCCTGCCGAGCCCTCATCCGGCTCTGTCTTCTCTCCTGACAAGAAACCCTACAGGTTCTTGCCTGCGAGGGTTCTCCTCACCGGTCGTGACCAACTCAGGTAGGTGGCCAGTCCATCCAGCTTCAAATCGACGGATGGAAGCTCCAACTTCTCCGGTGTTCGTGTCGCACTATCACCAGGCGACAATTTCATCAGCTTCATCAACGTTGCGACCTCCGCAGGGTCCAACTTCTTGATGATCTCCTCCATCGGTCATTCTCTTCTTCGATCACCTCACACCCGTCCCACGATTTTCGTTCGTCCTCTTCGTCCTTTCCTAGACCCGATTATGCCTCTCCCTCATCAGATCTAGGCCTTCGATGTCAACGTCCGGAACGACACGCGGGAGACGTCGAAAACCGCGGTAGAATGCTCCTGCGGGGTCCAGATGGGGGTCGCGACTTGGCGGTGGTGGCAGAAGTGCGGCGGCGACGGCGGTGGTGGGCGAGCGGTACTGCGGCGGTGGTGGTGGCGCGACAGCGGTGGCTGCGGCCAGGGTTTGGCGGCTAGGGTTTGTGGCGGCTAAGGTTTATGTTCTGATACCATGTAGAATATTTTGGAGTTTTATCTTTTTATTATAATCTCTTGGCTATATATATATATATATATATATATATATATATATCCTTACAACCCTCCATCGTATATAAAACCTTTTAATACATTCTAATATACCAACAAAAATAATTTACAGGTTCCTTATTTTAGATTCTTTTCCTTTATTCGAGAATATATACACAACAACAACAACAACAACAACAAAGCCTTTATACCAATATATGTATAAATGCTGCATTATTATGCTTTTCAATCCAACTGAAATTTGGGATAAAGGTTATGTTTTTTTTTTTTTTTTAGATTATAATAATTTTTTCTTGATATTTGAACAAATGAGACTATTCATTTTGAGGGTTAGAGTTCTTGGAACTGTATACCATTTAATACATGTACGTTTTAAGACACGGAGATCATAATTAACACTATAGATCACCCATGGCTGGCCCAGTAAGTGGATTTTAAGCTGACTCCTTGAGCTTAAGAGCAATAAAATATCAAAGATGAGCGTATTCAAAAGTTATATTTACTATACTACTTTGTGAGCTATCGAATTTGCTTACCTCGGCTCGAATTTCTTTTATATTTTTAGAGAAGAATTTGGATATATCGAGTTTATCATCCGTACAGATTGTTAAAAAGTTGTGGAGGACAAAAGAAATTAACATCTAAATTTGGGTGTAGTGAATAAATAGATAAAAGTCCCTTGGTTCCAATTCTGGTAAGAAACTAGAAAGCAATGAGCTTATATTCTTAATTTGAATGCTTACCCGATCTAATTATATGGTAAAAGTAAATTACTGCCAAATGTGGAAAAGTGTAAGATGGGTTGTGAGCTTATATTCTATATTTATTTTCACAAATTGCATGGAAAAGGAAAATATTGATAACATTGTCTTCCTTCATAAGATTGGTTTAAGGGAGAATGATTTTACTGTCAAGTAACTTGGAAATGATGGGTTAGCATAAAAGTAACTTTGAAGCAAAAATTACCAGAGGTTCTCATTTCTAATATAACTGCTTTCCCATGCAAAGTTAATTCGTAATATTCCAGTGACATTCTTTCATGGATTTCAGGTTGGCGATTTCGAAATGCATATTAAGAGGGACGTAGGATCTCGCAAAGCTTCACCTCCTGTTGCACCTGCTATTGCTCCTCCGCCACTTTTTGTGTCAACACAGACCCGTTGGACCCGGACACATGGACACATCCTACGTGAAACCAAGTCCTCTGTGCCCACTCCAATCCCACACTGAAATACTAGATACCAATTATTATTACATGGTGTATATTACTTCTGAACCTAAATTGTCTGCTATTATTAACAACAACAACCACTATCAAGCCTTTGTTCCAAAATTTAGGGATCAGCTATTATAATCTACTCCTATATTTTTGGTTTATAGCACGGGTACCTCTATTTTTAAACAAATTACATTGACCACCCCTCCCTTTAGCAGGGCCGGCCCTGAGCTCACAGGGGCCCGGGGCGAACTTTCAAAATGAGGCCCCATACATAATGTAAAAAAAATAAAATAAAAGTAAAATAAAAAATATGCCTCCACCAAGATTTGAACTCAGAACCTCTTGTGTGCAAGTCTAATGTAATAACCACTACACAACAATTGCTTTGTGATAAGAATGGTCAATGGTAAATACTAGTTCTATTTTCGGTACAAAATTATTTATATATTTAAACAAAAAAAAAAATTTGGGCCCTTCTGGCCCATGGGACCCTGGGCTGTCGCCCTGCCCGCCCTGGGCCAGGGCCGGCCCTGCCCTTTAGAAAAAAATAATTAAAAATAGGACTAGTTAGTGTTATAATTTTTTATTTTTATCTTAAAGTATGGACACCCCTTGTAATAAATAAAAAAAAGTAGTATGATCAGTGTAACTTTTTTAAAAACAGAGTACCCCATGTTTAGTTAGCACAAATAACCCTTTTAATTGTTGGATAACCGTAATTTAAGCAACTGTTTATTAATATATAGGACTAATAAAATATTAGTGTGTTAACCTAAATAAATCTCCTCTGTGCAAAATTCCTGTCCTCAGTTTCCTTACCAAAGACTTCTTTATTTTATTTTCATTTTTCCTGGTTCTGCTTCTCTCTACTCCCCCTCAAACTTTGCATGTGTGTCTTTCATGCTAAGTTGTTCTAGAAGCATATGAAATCTCGGTCCACCAAGCCCTTGACTACGCAGCTGACAGCTGTTAATAAGAATTCAGAAGATATGCAGACATAGCTCTTTTGAATCAGAGTTTCTTTCTTAGAGCATCTACAGTGGGAGAGGTTTCAATGCTATATTTTAACTTTAGTCAAATTTTGTAGCACTTGAAGGCTGCAGTGGACACTTGTGCATACTTGAAAATTGCTAGAAAGTTATGAGACACTCCAGATTTGGAGCGTGTCCTAGCTCCTATATATTAATTGATGGGCCCACCAAAAGTAACCAAACAGGAAAGAAAAATAAAAATAGAGAGAAAAAATATTACCTAATAGGGAAGAAAAATAAAGAGAAAAAAGAGGGAGGGAAAATAGGAGATTAATTTGGAGTGTTTATTTGGAGTGTATCATTGTGTACCAATATCATGGAGACACTCCAAAAGTAATAATTTATACAATTTTTAATAATTTGAAGTATGTGTTTGGAGTGTCCCCAGTGTGGATGCTCTTAGGAAATCAAATTCAATGTAATTATGGTTTGGTCATGCTGGACTGAACCATTAATGGATCTAAGCATATTGCATGGAGTTGCCTCCCTTACCTCTTCAGTTGATAGGAATTCACTTGGGTTTATTGTTACTGTATATTGTTATTTCTACATAGGTGAAGCCCTTTGTTCTTGGCATTGGTAACTGTTATCTTAGTTTGTCCTAGTGCTTCACCCTAATGATGATATCAATGACATTGATAATGAAATCAGGGTTGACACAGTTCCTGCGCTGTGCAGTGACCGGAGTTTTTCTGCTTCTGGACTGTGTGATTAGCTTTGAAGTTCGAAAGAAAAATTCTATAAACTGCTATAAAACTAACCATACTTTATGTACCAAAAATGTTGGACAATTAAGAAACATGTCTAGAAAGTTATTTTAGCTGAAATGAGAATGGGTGACAATACATAAAAGGATATGATAAGAAATGAATGGATCTGTTGGAAGTTAGTGCCATTTGAGGACAAGATATAAAAAAAATCGGCTTATGTAGTTTGAGCATTTGCAGCGCAGACCCATCTCCTGTTAGGAGAGGTGATAATATAGTAATTAATGGAGCCGCTGAGACTTGAAGTAGGCCCAAACTAACATTGTATGTAGTGTTAAAGAAGGATATTGATCTTGTTAGCATTACATAGAACATGACCTTTTAACATAGAGGAATGGAAGAAAGAGGATTCGAACAACCGACCTCAGAATTTTGGAATAGAAACTTTGTTGTTGTTGTTGTTGTTGTAATGTTTGGAAGTAAATACGATGCTAAAGCTCATCGGGATTTCATGATTTAGATGGGCTTCTAACCAAGGGCGGAGATAGAATTTTAGGCTACCCCGGGCTGAACTTAAAGTATCCTAAAAAAGATTTTAAAACACAAAAAATTACTTTCTTTTTCAGCTGAAGGTCATGCACGAATAGCTGAATCAATTTCAGCAGAGAATGTATTTCAAAATGGAAGGCACAAATATGGAATGCAGATGATGCAAAGTAGGAATATTAGTTGTCGTAATAAAATTAAAATATCTCAAGAAAAGAAAGATGTAATGAATCAACATCTGAATAACAATATATAATATACCTTTTCTTTGTTGCCACAAGTTATGGCATGCGTAAGGCTTTGAGATGTGTAGACCGAACAATGTCATCCATTTTCCATTTCTTAACCTTGTATCATCCAAAATTCTTGGCTTGATGTCCACAGTCCTCGAATTAATTGTCACCTAAAATACATCAAATATATAATTCAGAAATGTATGTTGAAAAAGAAAACCAATTAAAACACAAAATTGGAGATGCACCATGCTACCCACTGGAACAGTTGAAGTATTCTATCAGATGAATTAAAATTAGCAAATAGATGTCCAGAAACATTTGATGTAGTGCTTAGAAATATTTTGTCAAACAGTTGATGTTCATCTGTCATCTTCCATTCACTACTAAACATTTTGATCAAAATAGTGTAGGTAACCATAGTCATCACGAAGAGATATTTGTAACCATATGCAAGTTCCAGGTAGTCAAAGAGGATAGGGAGCTCGGAAATGGCCGGACTTCTCTTGATCGGGCTCACATCCAGAAGGGGAGAGGAGAAGAAGGAAGTGAAGATGGAAGGAGGAGGAGAAGAAGGAAGTGAAGATTGAAGGAGGAGGAGAAGAGAAACAGTAGTCGTACCTAGTACTCGCCCACAAGTGCTTCCTTTTATCCCAACTTTGACGACATCGATAAAGTCCGCCTCTGCGACGAAGTAGAATTAAAATAGTGAAGAAGAGAGCTGGTTGTGGAAGGCTGGGTGGGCTAGAGTGGAGTTCTACCTATATAACAGTACTAAAGATGGTCAGACTTTTACCTATATATAAAAAAAATTGGCTGGCTAGGCTGAAGCCCACCCCCGCCAACCAAAAGATCCTCCCTTGCTTCTAACTGCTCGAAGTTGGGTTTTTTTTTTTGAGAATAACCTGTTCAGGTTTTGATTATTGTGCCTCAGAACATTTTGTTTCTGCTTGATTCTAATTCTAATTTTGTGCTGCAATTGTTTTGGATTTGCTGAACCAGTTGGCTATGGGGACCCCCTTGTTGCTGTATTGCCTTCCTTCCATGGGATGAAGTGAGAAAACATGAATGCTGCTCGATGAGCCCCATCTTAATTTGTAAGTTCATTCTTGTTTCAAATAAGATTTTCAGAATATTGGGAGCATTGTAGAGAACTTAGAGGCTTTGTTGTTGTTGTTGTTTCTGTTGCTGTATTTATAGAGAACTTCTTCCATGCACCCGATTGTCAAGGAGCTGCCCCCACTTGAACCTCTTACACATAGGTAATTAAATCCACAGTTGACGAAGAAAGGTTGGAGTTTGCTGAAGATTGGGATGGCAGCGTAAAACTCTGCCCACTATTTCTAGTTTTATTTGTTAAGGTCCACTATTCAAGATCAACAAGGGCGCTTCTCGGGAAATTGCTATGCTTCCCAAATCCATATTTTGGTTATAAAAAAGACTGCTTAGTAAATTGGGATCTCTGCACCTTGTTATTGCCAGCAATGCCCAAAGTTCTGATCTCCAAGCATAATATTATTTAGGGAGCGTTTGGTACAAGTAAATTTTTTTTTTCCGGATCAATTTAAGATGGACAACTTATTTAAGGTTATAAAAATTTATTTTTGAAACTTACGAATATTTGGTGAACAATTTTTCCACAAATATGATGATCCTATTTCTTAAGAAAAGATGGATTTATTTTTGTTGTTGTTTTTTCTAGTCTTTTAATTATTTTTTTGTTTTTATATATTTTTTTCAAGTTTTTGGTTTTTTCATTTTTTTTTTGTTCCTTCTTTTCCATTTTTTTAAAGAATTTTTCTGTTTTGTTTTTATTCCAGTTATATTTTTTTCATTTTTTAAATGTTTTTTTGTTTTTTTTTCCCAATTTTTTTTTTTTTTAAGAATGAAGTTTTTTGGTTTTTCTTTGGTAGTTTTTTTTTAAAATTTTCATTTTTTAAAGAATTTTTTTTCCAGTTTTGTACCCTTTTTATATATTTTTTTTTTACGGAAAGTATTTATATATTCACCAAATATGATAATATATTTTTTGAGAGAATATAATTCTTAAAATTTTGATTTCCGAAAATATAGAATTTATACTTACATAGTATTCTACATACACTATGTCTCCATGGTGATACCGTGACAAGATGTTAGACTTACAATGTTTATGTAACATGTGAGATTATTGAGGATAGGTTCATATGACAATGCATGAACAGTCAATTGAAGTAGAATGAACATAATAATTGTGGACTGGGAATGAAAGTCCCTTTTATCTCTATGATTTGGAGTTTCTGAGGTGAAATTCTCAGGCCTCGATCGGCAAATTATGGGATTGAAAAAAAAATTAATTATTTTTCTATATTTGTGTATCAAAGAAATTGAGAAGAAAAGAAAAGTAAATTTCACTGAAAAGAAAATTGGAAAAGAAAATGGTTCCCACCATCCAATCAAAGATTCAGTTTTTGACGAAATGGAACAAAGTAAAAAAAAAATTGAATATCAACATTTTATGTACGCATTGCGATAAAGTAAAATGGAGTAGAAATTTTTTCGTTTGATTTGAAGAAGTGGAAGTTAGAAGTAAAAATTCTAAAGTTTAATGTTCCGTTGGTTGTTGAAGTGAATGAAAAGTATAATTTTTTTTATTTAAGTGACATTAATAATAAAATTTATTTTTGTTAAATTAGAGAAAGTGA
Source organism: Iris macrosiphon (assembly GCA_036927795.1). Classification (NCBI taxonomy): domain Eukaryota; kingdom Viridiplantae; phylum Streptophyta; class Magnoliopsida; order Asparagales; family Iridaceae; genus Iris; species Iris macrosiphon. Next base: position 1,122,269 of record JAYESA010000033.1, on the reverse strand, counting down.
TTCTTCAATCAAAGTATCAAACGTACGAAGTGGTAATGATAATTTTGTTATTTTTGCGCTCCATTATAAAAAAAAAAAAAAAAAATAAAAAAAATAAATCAATCGATGTCAACATTTTGATGTAAATTACAATAAATTTTGTTTGTAAATTTTTAATCAAACAAGTGAAGTGATTACAAATTCCAATTTTGTCCCAAATCCACGAACGAAAGAATATTTTATCATCATCTCATTTTGCAGCTGCTATCATTACTGCATTTCCGTAATTATTTTTCTCCGAATTTTTTAGATTTAAATAAAAGTTTTTAAAAAAGTGTTATTTGCTAAAGGACGAAATTGTCCTCAAGAGAGAAAAATAAATGTATATAAACTCTACATTTGTAGCGGATACAGAAATAAGAAAACAATAGTTATAAAATTCTTCCGACAGCTATATTTGTAACGGACGCGGAGAGACACCGACTTCCAGTCGTGGGCTCCACGAGAAGGAACCCTTCCTTATGTGGACCCAGCAGTCATGCGGACACGTCTGTCGGTACGTCAGCATTGTTGACTTGTCAACAGGGCAAGAGTACTCACGTCGTGGGCTGGCCTAGCCTTACTTCCTATGCATATTATTTGTACGTGTTTTTTTAGGTTTAATAACGTCCGTGGGGTTGCTGCCTATGGCTTCTTGCAGAGCTGGTCTAGGCAGTTGGATTGCTCTAGCCGGAACCTTCGACTCTAAGAAGAAACCAAAAAATTGACGGCGAGTGGGATTCACAGTGACGTCGAAGTCTTCGATTCTGACGGCGAGGTGGAACTCGGATTCCGAGTTCATTTCCTTGAGCTACTCGAGACATTTTCAATAGAAACTCAAATTATGGTTCTTGTGGATTGCTAGTTCAACTGACAAAGATGAGTTGGCGTGGACCGTGGAGGCTCTAATGACGGAGAGGTAGGGGCTTGGGGGTTGCCCTAACCAGGGGGGTTGTCCAAGCCCGATGATTTGTCAGGCTTACCCCAGAGCCGACCCTGGCTCATTGGAAACTTAGTTTCTAATCCAATAGAAATGACATATCAAAATAATTCTACTATATAATACTAAAAGTGTCAAGCCCCGATCTCCCGCAGGTAATCAGCCGTCCCCGCTAGGCAACGAATCACCGCGTCAGTGCTCCCGCGGGACGATCTTTCCCATCTGGACGTGATGCCGCACGAGCGTAAGTCGCGTCCGTACAAGGCCATGATCCGAACATGCAGTAAGAGGTCTAAGCCACATAGTCGCACAGATTGTTCGAGTGCAGCGGAATAAGAAACGCACAGGCGATTGGTAACAAGTTCACAGAGTCGTCAATATCGGAAGCATTGAATAATACAAGTATAGAAGTAAAACAAGCTCTTTATTGATATTGAACAAGTGTTACAAGCGCCGCTAGGCAGAGATTACAACTCGCTCAAGCCCCTCTCTCTGAAACAGTAAAAGCGTGCCAAGTGGCTACATTTGTAGAATGATACATAGATGATGTTCCAACATTATGTCTGTATAATTGCTCCAGTTCCAGATGCAACGTTCCAAGGCTCCAGAGTGAACTTCACGTCTTAGCACGCACGAAGGAGGCATCCGCACCGAACGAGGTTCTCCCGCACCCGACAAGCAATCCGGTAGGTTATCAGTACATAAATGAACTGGTGGGGAGGCTTCTCGCCCGCTCGACAAATTCAAACACGTTATATAGGTTCCGTGCACAATCTGTCACGTCCCAGTCCCAAAATACCAAGGGACTAGCCACGTGGCAATGACCAGCAGCACAACTCCAATGGACAAACTCAATTTAATGGACCCGTTAGAGTGCACTTAAGTTGTATTACATTAAAAAAATGGTCTACGAATATCTGTCACAATTTATATATCTAATCTCATCCACAATAAGTAACAAAATTACAAAGAGACAAGTCCAGTCACAATAATATAAAATGATCTGTCCAATCAATGCAGTATAAATAATGTCACGGGAAACAACCCGTCATCAAAATAAAAAGAAAAATAAATCCAAGTACAATATCCAGAAGTCACTACAAGATCAAATATCCATGAACACTAAGCATAAATAATGAATGGTGAGAATATTGTGTGCTCAAGAGAAGTCCTCCGAAACAACATCGTCCTTTGCAACCTGTACGTCTCCAATAGTAGCACCAGCCCTGTAAACCTCGGGATAGCTCTCCTCGTCTACACCTGGGGACGTATTCCGGATCCAGGTCCTCAGGGGACATAGCATGGTACAATAAACACTCAAGCCAAATGAAATACAACAAGTAAATATAAACAGATCCTCAATGCAAGCTATGTAATCAGCTAAGTGAAATGCAAATGAGAGCATCACTAGTACTCAGGCTGAGACTACTACAGGCTATGTGTCGGGGAGCCCATATCAGCAAGTAGTATCACGACTCCAGTATATGTGCCAAAGATCTGAGAGTCTAAGGCACCTCCAGTAGTATATATATATATATATATATATATATATATATATATATATATATATATATATATAATATATATATATATATATCCTGTAGCATGTGTGTCTCTCCCCACCCAATATAACCTCATGTCTCATGTCCACGACATCTCATGTCCATAACACGCAAGATCATGACCTCTAGCTAGTACAACGAGTCATAATAATATCCATATAATATGCAAGTCTCATGTCACGAATCCTGTAAGCCTATACAGAATCACCATGAATAACTTAGGAAAGATTCTGTCACATGAAATAGTGTCAAGTGTCCTACGGTATGACGTACTTGGTAAAGCAAGCACGTAAAAATAGGATCATGGAATCAACTCTCTAAGTGAAGTTGCACGACTCCGCGTACGGCGTCGACACCCGAATCTCGTTCGGACGCTAAGCAACGTCTCACGGTCCTAGGTTGAACATGCACATCATAAAAGTATATATATATATATATATATATATATATATATATATATATATATATATATATATATATATATATATAGGAAGAACACAAGAAAATAATATAACATGATCTCTGTAGATTTGGCAAGGTACACTTGCCTTGGTTTTGAACTTCGTCAAATGCTCCTGGAAAAGTGGAATCTGCACGTACCTCCGGATACTGAAACAAACATCACTAATATTATCAGAATACATGAAATAGCTAGGATTGACTACCTATAAGTTCAATTTGGACACAGGGATAAAATTTGACAATTTTTGGTCATAGTGGGGTCCACATGTGGCCTACTTCGCACCAAAAATGTGCCGGAGATAAAGTTCTTCAAATTTGTCAAACTTAGTTTCTACGAGTCCAGAACGATGGTACAAACCCAACGAAATGTCCAGAACTGGATTCTGATGAGCTGATCATGAAATCACCCGTTATGTAGAACCGTGGGGCCCACAAAACGATATTTCGTCAACGTTCTAAGAATCAAACCAAACTTGGGTCACAGGACCAGTGTAACGCTGTAAATCCAATGGCACAAGTGTCGTTGCGAATCGACGAGTACACACGAAGTTATGGTGAGTGTCAGAATAGGTCGATACGGTGCTTTTCGACGGATACGCTTTGATTCCGGTGTGCACGCACATCCAAATCAAATTTCGCAAAAGTCCACACGTCCGTATTTACGTTATGCGTCTTTTGATACAACTCGCACACGACGAAGTTGCCTCGTTTGTAGGGACGTACCCCGTACCAAATTTTTTAGGTATTTTAAAAATAAGTTTTTGGTCGTTTTGGAACCAGAATAATTTAACCATTAAAGCAAACTAATAAAAACTAAAAGAACAGTAAAAATCTTGGTTATATTGTGAAGAAGTCCCTATAATTATATTTTAAAAATAATTAACGAGATGGTAGAAAATTGGACGTGAACATGGGTACTTGGACTGAATTTTTGAACTATTGAACAGTTTTTCGGCAAACTTTCGGTCGATATTTTGATCAAACCCGGGTGCCTAAATTTGTTCCATTTGAAGAAAATCCTAGAGGGTTAGGTTGTGAACATACCAGCGAAGACGGTGCATGGAACGGATGAGCGAGGAGGGTGGAAGCTTTGCGCAAAGGGGGGGGGGGGGGCGCACGGCTGTGCGCGTGCGCGCGCGGGGGGGGGGGGGGGGGGGGGTGGAGGCGGATCTGCGGCGTCTGCTTCTGCTTCTCGCGTGCGGCGATCGTCAGGGCTGCGGCGGTCGACGGAGTGACGGTGGAGGCGTGGGTGATGGTGGAGGTGGTGTAGGCATGGGATTAGGGTTTTAAGTTTGTTATGCGTATATATATATATATATATATATATATATATATATATATATATATATATATATATATATATATACTTTGGATATATATATATATATATATATATATATATATATATATATATATCCAAAGTATATATATATGTATATATATATATATATATATATATATATATATATATATATATATGAGGGGGGTGGTTCTTGTATGCGGAGGGGGAGTTTAGAGTTTAGGTTTTGGGTTTAGTGTTAACGGGTATGGTTAGGGTTAATGGGTTTGGGTTTATTTATTTCTATTTTTCTTTTCTTTATTTCTTTTGTTTTATTCAATAATTAAATACAAAAAATTTCCAAAAATAGTTAGGCACTTGGATTTTTTTTTAGAAAATTTATATTTCTTCCAACAATAATTTATAACCCAATTTATATTAATTAAAAAGGCATTTACTAAATATTAATAAATATTAAATTAATTAAATAAATTCATAAATTCTATTTTTTATATAATATTAAATTAGGAGCATGCATGGGGTTCGAATAACGCAACTCGAGTGTCATGTGCGTATAGGACCAGTTAGGCTCATAGCATGGATTTAGTTGGAAGCAATGGGTTGGGGTGGCATGTTAAAATCGTACGCCACGATAAAATGGTTAATTAAATCATCATTTTCTTGTAATTGTGTCGCAAAAGTTGTGCGACCAAAATAAGGCATGGGATTGCAAACTTATGAGGGACAATCATAGCAGGAGCCTAATTTGACTCGTCTAAGTCGAGCATGCTAGGTTGGTTGGAAGGGAAATGCTAGTATTGCACTCAAGATCTTAAAACTATGGTGGTTGGTTTCCAAAGTTCAATTAGATTATCGAATAAATATTAAAATAAAATAATTAATTATTAATTACCGAACTAATCCTATGAAAAAAATTTGGGTGCTCACAATCTACCCACCTTAAAAGAATTGCGTCCTCGCAATTAAGAAAAATGAAACGTAACTGGTCAGGAAAGGTTTGCTCCAAAAGAGATGACGCGGTCGCATGACATTTGTTGAAGCGGTCGCATGACATTTGTTGAAGCACGACACAAAGGATAAAGGACCATGAACAAGAAAAAATCGAGAGAAAGGGTGAGGGTTTTGTTCAAGCAGAATACGTAAGGAAGCAATAAAAACTTCTCCTAAGCAATGAGAGATGAGTAACTCAAGAGTAAAGGAGTCTGATTAGAGCAAGGATTAACTACAGCTTCTGAAAACTAGGGCACCTCTTACATATTATAGCTCTAGCCTAACAAGTTTATGCTAACAGAATACTAGGTATAGGCTAGAAAATGGAACTAACAGGCACATGCTAAAGTATTACTAGGAATATTCCTTACTATAGTTGGCTATGATAAGACTAAACCTTACCCATACTCGCTACACCTCGAGTCCGTGCCTCCTCCATTGTTATCTCCAAAGCTTGTCCACGTCCCTATGGTGGTGCCCTCTGCTGTTGCTGGATTTGTTGGAAGATTGCTGCCTGTGGTGTAAGGGTGGCCTCGGCTGATATTCTTCCGGTGTTGGTGGTCTGAATCCTCCATCTTCCGCCTGTGATGCTCCTGGTGCTGGATAAGCTGGTCGATGTAGCAGCTGGACTGGCTCCGGTGTTGGTAAAGCTAGTCAGTGAACCATTAGTGTTCCTTCCCGGTGCTCAGGGCAATCCCTGGCTGAATGCTGACTGGATCCGTAAGCTAAACATAATCCCAATTGCGTCTGCAATCTCTCTCAATATAGCTTACCTTGCCACAGTAGTGACAAGTAGGAAGGGATGGGGCTCATGATGCTGCTCTCTGGGGTGGATTCATCTGGGGTCACTTTGTTGGCTCCCCGTGTGGTGCTCGAGCTGGTGCTAATGCGTACAGTCTCTTCTGGCTGGACTCCCTCCTGTGGATGCGCTCCATGCGTTGAGCTGCTACAAGAACATCTGTATAAGAAGTAGGTGCAACTGCGCCAATCTATCTCTGTAGTTCAAAGCTCAGTCCGTCAAAGAATTTCTCTGCCTTCTCTTCATTTGCAGGGATCAGTGCAGGTGCAAAGCGGCTCAATCGTATGAACTCCGTATTGTACTCTTTCACTGTCATATTGTCCTGGGTGAGACGATTAAACTTTTCTCAAAGTTTTGCCCGAGCAATAGATGGAATGTACATCTCCTGGAAGAGTCTAAAGAACTCCTCCCAAGTAACTCGGTCTGGCCCAAGTCGTTTCTCTTCAGAGAGCCACCAGTGATGCGCGTTGTCCGTCAGCTGCATCCTAACGGCAATCATCCAGCGCTCCCTCGGAAGCTCATCTGCTTTTAATTGGTGTTGGATGCCGGTTAGCCACTCATAAACTTCAGTAGGCTCTTCCTTGCCCGAAAAGGTATGTGGCTTCAATTGGCGAAAGTTTAAGATGGATCCCGTCGATGGCTGTCTAACTGCTGGGGTTGCCTGCTCTAGTGCTGTCACTATACTCTCTGTTGGCATTTTTGGGCCTCTTATTAAATTTGCTGCTGGGCTTGTATCATTGTATAGAACACCTGGAATAACTGATGCCCGTCCATAGTCTGCCCTGGCAGAAAAGCTGGTAGCGGTGGTATCGGGGGAGTGAATTGCGATGGTGGTGGAATATCGTCTCTCCGAAACCTCGAGGCGGGCTGATCTGCAGGGTTGCTTTATAGTGTAGATGGATCTCGACCCCCTGGTGTTACCCCGTCATTGTAAGTAACCACAACACCTGGTGGTGTACCTGCGGGAGTCTCATCGCTGGCTCGTGGATCCATTACTCTGCTCGTGGATCCATTACTCTACACACAAAGTAAACTATGAGGTTCTTACAGATGAATCAAGCATAATGCATGTCAAGAAATTAAGTTCGAGTTTGATATAGAGGTCAAGAACGTGTCAATATGTGGATGAGATCCTATAAATGTATTCTTATCCTAATTGCAGGCTTGCTCGGTCCCTTAGTTAAAACCAAAGTAATATATTCGTAGACCTGCATGGGCCACCACAAAAACTATGTCACGTCCCAGTCCCAAATCCAACGGACTAGCCACGTGGCAATGGCCAGCAGCACAACTCCAATGGACAAACCCAATTTAATGGACCCGTTAGAGTGCACTTAAGCTGTATTACATACAAAAATGGTCTACGAATACCTGTCACAGTTTATATATCTAATCTCATCCATAATAAGTAAAGAAATCACAAAGAGACAAGTCTAGTCATAATAATATAAAATTATCTGTCCAATCAAAGCAGTATAAATAATATCACGGGGAACAACCCGTCATCAAAATGGAAAGGAAAATAAATCCAAGTACAATATCCAAAAGTCACTACAAGATCAAATATCCAAGAACACTAAGCATAAATAATGAATGGTGAGAATACTGTGTGCTCAAGAGAAGTCCTCCAGAACAACCTCGTCCTCTACAACATGTATGTCTCCAATAGTAGCACACAGTATTCTTACCATAAAGTTCTTCAAATTTGTCAAACTTAGTGTCTATGAGTCCAGAACGATGGCACAAATCCAACAAAATGTCCAGAACTAGATTTCGATGAGCCGATCACAAAATCTCGCCCGTTATGTGGAACCGCGGGGCCCATAAAACAATATTTCATCAACGTTCTCAGAATCGAACCAAACTTGGGTCACAGGACCAGCGTAACGCTGCAAATCCAATGGCATAAGTTTCGTTACGAATCGATGAGTACACACGATGTTATGGCGAGTGTTAGAACAGGCCGATATGGTACTTTTTGACGGATACGCGTTAATTCTGGTGTGCACACACATCTAAATCAAGTTTCGCGAAAGCCTACACGTCCGCGTTTACGTTACGCACCTTTTGATACAATTCGCACATGACGAAGTCGCCTCGTTTGGTGGGATACACCCCGTTTCGAAGATTTTAGGTATTTTAAAAATAAGTTTTGGTCGTTTTGGAACCAGAATAATTTAATCATTAAAGCAAACTAATAAAAACTAAAAGAATAGTAAAAATCTTGGTTATATTGTGAAGAAGTCCCTTCAATTATATTTTAAAACAATTAACGAGATGGTAGAAAATTGGACATGAAGACTGAATATCTGAACTGTTGTTAAACAGTTTTTCGTCCAACTTTTGGTCGATTTTCGTTCAAACCCGGGTGCCTAAATTTGTTCCACTTGAAGGAAATCCTAGAGGGTTAGGTTGTGAACATACCAGCGAAGACAGGGCATGAATCGGATGAGCGAGGAGGGCGAAAGCTCTGTGCGAAGGGGGGGGGCGTATGGCTGTGAGCGTGCGCGGGGGAGGGGGGGATCTGCGGTAGCTGTTGCTGCTTTTCGCGCACGACGGCGCTGCGGCCGACGATCGTCGGGGCTGCGACGGTCGGCAGAGTGATGGTGGAAGTGGTGTAGGCATGGGATTAGGGTTAGGGTTTTAAGTTTGTTATTCGTGTATATATATATATATATATATATATATATATATATATATATATATATATATATATATATATATATATATATATATATATATATATATATATATATATATGAGGGGGGGTGGTTCCTGTACGCGGAGGGGGAGTTTAGGTTTTGGGTTTGGGTTTAGAGTTAACGGGTAGGGTTAGGGTTAATGGGTTTGGGTTTATTTATATTTTTTTTCCTTATTTCTTTTATTTTATTCAGTAATTAAATACAAAAAAGTTTCAAAAATAGTTAGGCACTTGAAAAAATTCTAGAAAATTTATATTTCCTCCATCAATAATTTATAACCCAATTTATATTAATTAAAAAAGTATTTACTAAATATTAATGAATATTAAATTAATTAAATAAATTCATAAATTCTATTTTATACATAATATTAAATTGGGAGAATGCAGGGGGTTCGAATAATACAACTCGAGTGTCATGTACGTAATAGGACCAGTTAGGCTCATAGCATGGATTTAGTTGAAAGCGATGGCTTGGGGTGGCTTGTCAAAATCATACGCCACAACTAAAGGGTTAATTAAATCATAGTTTTCTCGTAATTGTGTCGCGAAAGTTGTGCGACCAAAATAAGGCATGTGATTGCGAATTTGTGAGGGACAGTCACAGCAGGAGCCTAATTTGACTCATCTAAGTCAAGCATGCTAGGTTGGTTGGAAGGGAAAGACTAGTATTGTACTCAAGATCTTAAAACCATGGTGGTTGGTTTCCAAAGTTCAATTAGATTATCGAATAAATATTAAAAATAAAATAATTAATTATCGAACTAACCCTATGAAAAAAATTAGGGTACTCACATAATCTATTAGATTATCGATCAGTTTTATGGCAATGATGTAAAGCCTAACCCGTGTGGCAGTGCCCCGTACAATATACAAAGGAACACGACAAGACTTACCAACTTACCATTCATCCTTCCCTGTCCAAGGCAAACCAAGTTAAATCAAGCACGGGCATATATATAATGCAATCCAGGGCAATAACATAAGCATGCAAAGTGCCATGTGCGATGTGCTATTTTGGAGGCACGAGTTACACGAATTTTTAGGTATGTTGCAAAAGATGTTCAAGTGTTCGATTATACACAAGTATATCATATTCATATCGTTCATGTGTTTTCGATTACTGGATACGATGCAATAACCTGCACGCAAATTACCGCTAACCGAGGATGACTTATCTATATGAATAAGAGTCGCTGGCATAGCCATAAAGGACGAGCTTTAATCACGGTACAAAAATGGTATGCAACACGGTGACAAGCCCCGCTACATGCCATTTCTTCTTCCAACATACGATTATTATTTAGTCTAAGAGCGAGAATGGCATGAAGGAAGGTTTACAAGGTGCCATACACCATCCTTGCCCGACAGACAGACTAACAGATATTTTGTCCGGATTGGATCGACCCCTGTGCTCCGAGGACCGTCCGCAGGAACACATTTAATACCTTGTGCACAAGTTGTCCGCAACATGCAAGTCTTGGGTCTCAGATTTACAGAATTCATGACATGTTAACTCTTGATTCTTGTTCAGTACGAGTATGCTCCTCGAGCTATGATGTTGATATGATTCTCTTTCAGTATTCAACTTGACTTGATGTATTTCCCTAATTCGGGGATTGCCTTGGCGACCTAACGGTCCCGGATACTTGCAGGTTCATATTCCACAGAAGAACTATTTGATAGTCTTCTGGCTAACTGGATGCATGCACGATACGCGATAATGTTACTTGATTGTGGCATAATATAAGTGACAAGCATTGAAATGAGGCAACGAGTACAAGTTAGCATCTAAGCAGGAAATCATGCATTTGTGTAAACATAAGCATTTACGTTGGCACGGGTCTAAGGTAAAGCGAGGAGTGAAACCGTAAAGGAACATACCGAGCGACATAATTTAGGGACGTACAGTGTAAACAAGTAAATAGTGCCCTACAAAGAGTATATATCGTTCTACTCGAGGCATAGCGGGGTCTACTTGCACAAGGCAAAGGTAGCATGCGAGGGTCCATTTATAAGCAAAGTTATATTTTTATGTTCTAACACAAGGAATACAAGTTGGGATTATTCCCTTAGCTAGGTGCGTCGTATTCTTTATTAGCATACAGGTGGTGAATCACCTAGCGACTAGCATGTATCATCCATATTTTAAGTATGCTGGCTAAGCAAAGACAAGTTCATCGTAGCCACCCACCTTAGCGATGATTTATCTCGGTCGAGTGATACTCCGAGCGAGCCTCTGAAAGTCTAAGTTTCGAATTCCTAAAGGGCCAAGTCTAGAAATCCTTTGCCTCAAACAAGTCTTCTCGCTGAGCAAAGCGGGTCGGGTCATTGTACTTGTCCCATTTGAATCGGCTGTCCGCTTGAACGAAATGGGTCATTACATTATACACCACTCAGAAAAAGTCTCGTCCTTTAGATTTTCTGAGCATAAGCTGTTTTATCGCACTATCAAATCTATCTCAAGCATAGCAATCGGTACCACTAGATTCGTTTGGATACAATTTTCTACTCGTTCCTTATTATCATGTTGCATGTATGTTGGGTCGGTCTCATTGAATGACTCTTTCATTCAATCCAAGATCTGACCTGGTCTCTATTGCGTCTTAGTGCGGAACGTATTGCTTAAAGCGAGGTATGTTATGATCCATCTTGAATAACGATCTAAGGCTGAGGCAAACTTATACAAGCCGTTATACTTGTCCATGCGGATCTTACATATTCACTTGCACTAGCATTCGAGATCAGTATATCGCGAGTCTGGATTGTGTACATATTCAAAGCATCTTTCAAATATATGCATGTCCACCAACTTAGCGATAGCAAAGTCTTTGCACTCGAGTTCCACATATCATTGAGTCTTGGATCGTGCACACGTTCAAGGCATCCCTCAAACATATGCATTCAACCAAACTTAGAGATAGTGAAATCAGATAAGCTACTTGCAAAAATATCAAGGGTTGTCGTCTTACAAATCATAAGGATACTTCCGACAGGGTCAATAAAATTCTAAGTTCTTTCCATTCCAACTCAAATCAAGTATTTGCACTACCGTTAAGCATGATCTCTCCGACTTAACTGATTAGCGTCCATCCGTTTGGGTCAAACATAGCACACACTTACCATTTCCAGTCTAACTCTAAGTCTTGCTGCCCCAGTTCTATGACTTATTCAAGCAATATTCTAAAGTCGGTTACACATTTCTTTCACTCGACATATGGTCGTCTGCCTAATTACTAGGTCAGCTCACAAGGTTATAGGTACAAGTTCAAGTACACGATTTATCGTGCAAATTCGTCGCACGATGCTCACCCCAATTCCTAAGGTCAAACCATTATTCATTTGCATGGGATATTCTACCCAAGCTCGTTTTACTCAGATTTCTAAACATTGAGCACAGATTATCCTACGCACATTAATACGTTCGTTTGCACAGGATTCGAGCCCGTTCAGTAAAATCCATGATCTCCAAGTTGTAGGACAAGCCTAGCAATTCGCATAGTCTATCTCCTTAATCATGTTTGATAGAATCTATATATCCATTCCAAGTCTAGACTACCAAGCCATTATTCAGTTCTAAACCTTTGTTTATAACTCTAAGTCGTTCAACATGATTTATGTATCTGTTCACGAAACCATCAAGCATAATTTACTCCAGGTTTTAGGCTAACTTATCCCTAAAACACTTTCGATTCACTTGCATTTCTAAATTTGTCTTATCGTGTCGAACCATAAGTCAAGATGATCCATCAGTTGTCACGCTCCGGTCTCCCGCAAGTTTGATCACCCTCGTTTGGATGTGAGATCACCACGCCAACGCTTTCGCTGGATAATCGTCCTAATCCGGACATGACGCATGTACGAGCATAGAGTTACGCTCCCACAAGACAAGAACGTCGAACATTATGGCTATCATCGAACGATCGAGACACCTTATCATTTTACTTTGCTCCATCCAAGTTATATATATAAAATCCATCAAGTCATGTCCGTTCATGCAGTGATTATAATTCTTCTAGTAAAATCATCCAACTTTAGTGTTACCGTTTAGTAAATTCATAGTCTTACTTCTGGCAATCCTTGTAGAAGCATGAAATACGCTGGAGAATTGTATGCGTATTATACAGTCAAAATCCCCAACATACATGAAGTCCGCATAAAATAGAGCTTCAGAGCTGTTTGGCGTAAATAAGAGCTTCAGAGCTGCCCGCGTAAAACAGAGCTTCAGAGCTGTTTGACATAAAGTAGAGCTTCAGAGCTGCCCACGTAAAACAGAGCTTCAAGGCTGTGTGGCATAAAATATGGCTTCAGAGATGCCCACGTAAAACAGAGCTTCAGAGCTGTTTGGCGTAAAGTAGAGCTTCAGAGCTGCCCGCGTAAAGCAGCGCTTCAAGGCTGTTTTGGCGTAAAATTTTACTATACCTTCCGGCATAAAGTTTAAAATACGTTTGGTTTTAATGCAGCGTAAAGTTGTACGAGAAACTCTTCGTATTCCTCGGATAAATTTGTCAGACAAATCAATGAACCTGACTCCTAACAAAAGTACTGCACGATGATCGAGAGGACGGCTGTGATGATGATTTTGCACAGAGACCCAGGTTGTCGTTTAGTGACATATTCTTGATATAAGTCATTTTTACGCATTCAAAGAATACGCTGCCTATTCTACATGGACAGAAATAAGTTTTTACGCTCAGATAAGACAAAATCAGACGCCACATCAAAAGCTGTTTCTCGTACAGAGCTCGAGGCATATCTCTGCATTTAATGCACGAGATAGAGGCATATCTCTGCATTTAATGCACGAGATCTTGTTCTATTTTTAAATTTTTTGTCATGACTGGGGAAGCTAAAACTGTGGCTAATACGCTCACATCACCATCCTTGTATTTTACTCCAACCATGCTATTTTTAACTATAGGAGTACGCCGTATGCTATCTCCTCGAAATACGCCAACTCGACTATATTTGCAAAGGTACGTGATAAGGCTATTTAGCCCAGAATACGCTTAAGACCTCAGTCATGATGGATAATTGGCTATTTTATGCTGGTTATCTATTATTCATGCATCATCAAGTTTTACGCAGAGTTTGGCTTTTACGCCAATAAGACAAATTATTTGGCTTTTACGCCAACCATCTTTATACAGGGGCAGTTACCTACGTGGCTTGCATGCCATAATCCTCGAGAAGCAGTTATACGCGTTACCCCATAAAGGGACACGTGTCATACGCAGATTCAGAAGACTATGGGAACGTGGGTAGTAGTTATCATAACCTCAGCGTAAAAGAAGTATTCTTCTTCACAGTTTGGTCTTTTACGCCAACAAGACAGATATTTGGCTTTTACGCCAACCATCTTTACGGAGGGGCAGTTACCTACGTGGCTTGCATGCCGTGATCTTCGAGAAGCAGTTATACGCATTACCTCATGAAGGGACACGTGTCATACGCATATTCAGAAGACAATTGGAACGTGGGTAGCAGTTATCATAACCGCAGCATAAAAGATGTAACTTTCTTCACAGTGTGGCCTTTTTACGCCAACAAAACAGTTATTTGTCCTTTACGCCAACTAGACAGTTATTTGACTGATCTCTATAAATAGAGACCCTTGGTCACAGGGTAAGAAACAACCGGACATGGCATAATCAGATATCAGAGAGAAAAGAGAGCACAGACAGAGAGTTTTGGTTGACAACTTTGGCAACAGGAATTTGATCCTACTTGCAACACTTGAAGCTTATTCTACAACACTTCTTTATAATCGTGTGGTCCAAGGAACAAAGTGATCGACCACAGATCAGACTTCTATAGCAATACTTCCCCAGAATCATTTTACTGTACTCAACATCCTCGTATAGGATTAATTATACTCTTTTTCTTGTTTGTAAGCAAAAAAAAAAAGGTTTCGTATAAACCCTCTTCCTCATTTTTGTTTATCATCAAACAAAGATGGCGACTCTGCTGGGGATGACTTTCTCTTCTGACGAGAAAGCAATTGCTCAACACGATGCTGTATCCATCGGATCAACGAAGAAGACTTTGGTCGTCCAGTTCGACCAATCTGCTTATGAAGACATGCTTCATGCAGGGGGTAGCTCTCATTCCTCCTCTGTCCAGAACAACAGGAAGCTGCGTAAAGTGTGGATATCTAAGACGTCCTATACCCTTCCTGTAAGCTCTCACTCTCTGATCAACAAGGTTGTGACAACACAGCCAACACGCCCTGTGCATAAAGGTTTGTCTCCCGTCTGTGACGTGGTAGACAAGACTTCTGGCAATGCCTCAGTGCCAATCCAGAAGTCTCAGGCGCGCCCTGTGCATAAAACTTTGTCTCCCATTTGTAACGTGGTAGACAAGACTTCTGGCAATGCCCCAGTGCCAATCCAGAAGTCTCAGACGCGCCCTGCGCGTAAACCTTCGTCTCCCATCTGTGACGTGGCAGACAAAATTTCTGGCAAGGCCTTAGTGCCAATTCGGAAATTTCAAACGTGCCCCGCGCGTAAAATTATATCTCCCGTCTATGATGAGGCAGATGTACCCTTTGATCACAGCAAAGGAAAACAAGTGGCGAATCTCCCAACCTCTAGGCTTTTACGCCCACAAGAGAAGAAAGTTCCCACTCTTCAGATTACGCGTGACGGTGGAGGCCGTTTGAGGACTTTCCCTGTTTTACGCGAACCTATTGTAAACCCCCTGATTTTTCAGGAATTTTTAATTTGGATTTTTCACAATTTTCTGTAATTTTTGGGGATTTAAACTAAGGTATTTGAATTTAAATAATTTTTTAAATGATGTTGATTAATATTAAAATATTATGAAAATAATATTTTTGGGTGTGAAATGAAAAACTAGACATAAGATAATTTTCTGTGAATTTATTGGACCCCAGAACCATTTTTAAAGCCCTAAAAACTAATTTATATTTAAATCGAATTAAACTCTGAAATTGAACCCGGTTTATTTTAAATAAACCAAACCAAACCGACCCAAACCGTGGTGACCCGAACCGGACCGAACCCACTCTTAACGGGTTGGGTCGGATCCGAAATAAACCAGACTCGGACCCGAAACCCGGCCAAAAACCCTAATCCTAAACCTGCCCAGAATTACTGTTCCGGCGCCCTATTTATTGCCTCGAATTCCACGCACCGCCGCCGGAACACCCTAGCCATCTCCTTCTCCTCGACTCGCAGCGCCGCTCCGATGACCTCGCCGCCCTAGCCCTGAACCCTAACGTCCCCGTCCACCCTCGTCTTCCTCCTCCAGTAACCCGACCACCGCCTGAACCCTAGATCCGACCGTCCAGTTCCATCGTCCCCGAGTCCACCCTCCTTTCCTCGACCGCCTACGCCGGAGGCAACCACCACCAGCATCACCATCGACCTCTCCTCCTTCCTTCGAGCATCTCCCACCTCCATTCCTTCCCTCGACTCGCCGCCACCACCCTCGTCTCCGACGACGGGATCCCACCACCATCTCCACCTATTCCTGTCTTCCTTCCCATCTCCGGGGAAACTCCTCCGCGAGCCCACGCCGGACTGACCCGCATCCCCCTCCTCTTCCTGTTCTTCTTCTTCCTCCTCTTCTCGGCACAGGAGCCGGAGTAGCCTTGCCTCACCGTTCTTTTCCTTCCCTCACCACCCTTCGACGACTCCACAGCGTCGAGCAGCGCCGTCCCTCTCCTCCGCAGCCCTAACCCTAGCCGCCTCCGTCGACGCCACCCCTCCGGCGTAGCCCTGAACCGCCACGGCAAAGCCCCGATGAGTATCAGCCGCACCCTGACCCGGACACAGCGATACACGGACACAGCACAGCACTGTGCAGTTGTGTCGTGTCGAGCCGAGTCGACTCACGGACACGAAGAAACTCGTTCCACGGAGCCCTATTCAGGTAACCCGTTCTCTCTCCTCGCTGCTCCGTTTCCCATTCCGTCGGTTGTGACGCGTAGGCTGTGTAACCCCCTCGATGCCCGTGCAACCCGTTCGGTGCGTCGCGTCCTGTGGCGATCGCAAACCGCGATCCAAAAACAGGAAAAAATAATACCCCATTTTCCCCCAGAACTGAGTGCGCCCTGCCAAACGGGACGACTTGGTCGCGTGCGGTCTTCACCAAAACGTGCGCGCCGTTGATACGGACGTGCGAGATTTCGCAGAAGTTGATTTGGATGTGCGTGCACACCGAAATCAACGCGTATCCGCCGACAACGCCCCGTATCCGCCTGTTCTGGAACACGTCGTAACTTTGTGTACACATGTCGGATCGAAACAAAACTTGCACCATCGGACTCCTAGCAATACGCTGGTCCTGTGACCCAAGTTTGGTTCGATTCTGAGAACATTGACAAAATCGCGTATCGTGGGCCCCGCGGCTCCACTTGACGGGCGATTTTGTGATCGGCTCATCGGAATCCAGTTCTGGAAGTTCCGTTGGGTTCGTATCATCGTTCTGGACTTGTTGACTCTAAGTTTGATGAATTTGGAGACCATTGGTTCTGACACGTTTTTCGGTGCAAAGTGGGCCACATGTGGACCCCGCTTTGACCCGAAATTACCGTTTTGCCCCTGTGTCCAAATTGGACGAAAGGGAAGTGCTTTTTAGCTATTTTACTTATTCTGGAAATGTTGGTGATATCTATTTCAGCATTCGGAGACATTTGTTCTGAGGCCGTAGCTTCTGATCCTGTGTGCTTGACTTCTGGACAGTACACCTTGCAGCTTTCTTACCAGGCAAGATACCTTGTCAAATTGTTTACAATATTTTGCATGCTCAGTATATTCCTGTATATTTATTATATTTCTGTTTATTTATTGCATGTGTAGTTCCTTTCAGTCATTACTATATATTAGATATGTTGACACACACTTGACACTTAGTATCATAGAGGACAATCAGTAGGCGTATGGGCTTTAACCACTCTGGTTACACCGTAGTCACTAGCACGCTCTGTGGTGGTCGTGTCCGATGGTCGCTACCCCCGCGGTATGTCGATTGGTGGAGTCACGAGGGTCGCTACCTCCGCGGTATGTCGGCTGATGATGTTCATGGACGTGTGTGTGAGTTGTGAGATTAGATCGAGTAGCCTACCCTTGTCCATACGTCGAAAAGTTGACCTTATTTGCATTCATATAGATTGTCTTGTACAGCGTACTTATATATTTTCCATCTATATTGCATGTTTACTATATTCAAATTGGCTTGCTTCCATGTATCTTGTTACGTCCCTCTGAGGACCTGGTCCCTTTCCAGGTGTATTTGTTCTTGAGTATTTGCAGGAGCGTAGATTTGGATGGTTACATATGATTCGAGGGTGTCTTCTCTTCGAGCAGTGATTGATAGCTGGTATTCTTATATTATATTTGTTGTGTTGTACTTTTCCATTCGAGTTGGTAGTGGATTTGTTTCCATCCAACCATCATCCTTAGATACTTATGTTGAGATCTAGTTATATAGATGCTGGTTATTTATTTATATCTGATTTTCGTGGATGAGATTTAGATTATACCCTGTGACTTGTGATACATTCTATACCACTTGTGGATTATATATTCATATTACAGCGTACGAATGGATTTGGTTTCCATATATTGGAGTTTCCATATATTGGAGTTGCCATATCCATGCGGCTGGCATGCTTACGTGTCCTAGTCCTATGTATTTTGGGACTGGGGCGTGACATGTTTTTGTGGTGGCCCATGCAGGTCGAGAGCATATTGTCTCAGTTACGTTACTGTACCGAGCAAGCCTGCACCTAGGAATAGAGTATAGGATCTCATCCACAATTGACTATGATTCGCTCTCCTTCCAATCCATTCTGTCTGAATAATTGTATCCTGCTTGATTCCTGTACTTCCCTAATAGTTCCGTGAGTATAGCCTTCTGCTAGAATATAGGAACCCCTATTATTAGGATGATAATTATGGTAGCACACCTATTAAGAATACAACGAGAATATAGACACACCACTAAGTTTAGAATATCTAGTGAACCCTAGGATTCCTTATTTATAGATTGGTTTACCATTACCCCTTGATGTATTACGAAGACTTGAGAGTAGTATAGACGCTACTAGAGTTAGTTAGAAGTTTTACCATAATGTTTGACCCTAGTATTGAGGAACCAATAGAAAACCAAAATTTAATATTAGGACTGAACCTAACCTTCGCAGTTAGATAAGTATTGGAGAACTATAAATTTAGATTCTTGTCTTATTAATAGCAGACAGTACCTTAGGAAGCCAAGAGCAATGAATTTAACATTTCTCTTGATCATATCTCGAACGTAGCAACTAGCATACCACTCCTCCTTAGAAAACCATGATGCAATCTAGAGCCCTCTATTTTAATTTTATATATTGTTCCTCTGCGACCTTAGCGTTCATTAATTACGCGACGACTAAATTATGTTCTTCTTTTCTTCATCTTTCAACTCGTGCCACACGACACTTCTGATAGTAGGCCAAGTAATTTTATTCTTTGTTAAGGACACATAGGTTGCTAGGATTATAGTTGTAATTTTTAAATTTTGAAATTGTGTGCTTAGTAGTTAGAACTTGATAGTTTAAGTTATTCTTGTGGATTGAGACCTGGTGCTTATCCCTTAGTTTTAAATTGCGTAACTTGTACCACACCTCAATACGAGTTATATTCCCTTTCCCTTGAGGCCAATAACTGTTCCATTCTTACTATTGACACTTGCACTAAGGCTAAGACTTAGGACGACCATGACCTATGTAATGTTAGAGGATACCCTAATAAGTACCAAGACCCCCTTCTTGTAAACCTTAAACAGGAGTTTCTACGGTATCCTTAAGGCAATTACATTATTAGTTAATTGTTTTAAGTTGGATAGTATACCTCACAACCTAGTATCACATAGTCTTTTGACCTATTATTGAAGTGTGATTGAACAACATTAACTGTATGCTAGCTTAGGACGACAGTGTTTTTTTCAGACTGTAAAACTTAGAGGCTATACCCCTACTTTGTCGACTATCGACTTAGACAAGGAATTTGTATGACAACTGTAGAGATTGTAGAGTCTTTTATTATTATTGCTTATGTTATTTTTGTTTTTGCGAACTTGAATTATTTTGTAACTTCTCTCATCATAATCTAGCGTTATATTTTTTGTGCTAACTTGAATTATGCTGCTATTATAGCCTAGTTTTTGCAAGCTTAATCTTTGTAAACTCCCTCGACCAGATTTCAGTAATTTAGGATTAATTTAGACTAATTAGAATTTGTGCAACTTTTTAAAATTTTATTTATTATATAATCAATTAATTGTGCACTTGTTTGCTACACAATTAATTAGGGCAACACACTAACTGTTAACCTTAAACAAATTTCACATCCCTGCTCAAGACTTACTAGACTACATTTTCCGTATTTTTAGCAACTTCCAGAAACCTTGTTTGGTGCCTCGTTTTATTTAATTCCTATTTAAAATTCTGCTCTTTACCCATTCTTGAACCCTAGTGATTTAAGGACCAGTAGGCACCTGTTTTTGCCAAACAAAAATACGATAATATTCTACTCTAATTGTATTACGATTATCGTATTGACACCGTAGAAAAATTATGACCCTAATAGCCTCTAAATAATTAGTGAAAACCGTGCGCAGTATTTATTAAATAATAAATACGATGATCGTATCATCTGAAAAATCAGACTCTGCCTCTGCCCAGACTCACCCCACATTGTCCAAAATATTTTCCCCAGTTATTTTCCTCATTTTTGTACAATTTAGAATTTCGGGAAATCAGTATTTAAAAATCAGGTAAATTGCGAAATTACGCAAAATACCAATTCTATGCATTCATGCAATTATTGAAAAGTTAGGGTTTAAAATGCAAAATTGCATACTAGGTGGCCTAATACTATTGGCTAGACCATAGGTGAGTGGGACCCACCATAAAATCCAGAGAAATCCTGTGAAAATATCCTAAAATTATCAAATTACCAAAATGCCCCTGAAGTTTCACTTATTTACGAAAATGCCATTAGGCAAAACCCTATATAAACCCTAGTATTCCTTTATTCAAACCATCCCACCACCGCCACGGCCATCTCCGACCACCGCCGGCCATCCAACTCCGGCCAACCCTTCGCCACCCTCCCCTCTCCCCTCCGGCCAAGCCCCACCGCCGGCGCCGCCCTGCTCCGCCGGTTACAGCCCCCGCACCCTCCTCCTCTCCCCACTGTCCACAGCAACACCTCCACCCGAACCACCTTCCCCCGCCGCCTCCGGCCGTCGCCGACCACCGCCACCCTACCCCACCGCTTCGCCCCGACCTCCTCTCTCCGACGACCACCCCCTCACCTCCCCACGACGCCTGCTCCGGCCGCCCTAGCCCCCGCAGCGCCGTCGACCACCCCCAACCCGAACTACCCTCTCCAACTCCGGCCGCCCCTAGCCGCCACCACCGCCGTCGTGGACCTCCGCCACCACCACCAACCTGACCGCCCCTCCCTCCTCCGTCGATCCCGCACCCTGCCCGGCCACCTCCGCCGCTCCTCCGCCGCCGGCAGCCCCCGCAAGCCTCTGCTACTGCTGCTGCTGCCAGTGGCCATTGCTGCTGTAGCTGCTCCTCCGGCCGCCTCCGGCCAGCTCCGCCGCCGTCCACTCGCCGCCGGCAACCCCTAGGGCCCACCTGTCAGTAGGTATACCCTTTATACCTAGTATATGTGTATTTATATATATATATTTGTATATGTATATGTATATGTATATATATGTATATATATATGTATATATATATGTATAATTAAATGTATATATGTGTATTTATATTTATATATTATTCTATAATATATAAATATAATAAATAAAGCTATTATACAGTATAATAATACTGTATATACTGGTATTATATATATATAATCATTATATACATATATGTATATATGTATATGTATATATTTACTATTATGTAATTATATATATATATCTATTATATATATATAGATGTATATATATTTATAATATGCATACTATATATATATATAATTATATAACATATTTACATGTTATATAATTACTAGTATACTTACATTTTTCATTTATTTATTTTCTGCATTTAATTCCTGCACCTATATATATATCTAAATATATATAATATATTATCTATGTATATATATATATTATATCCAGCTGGATAATACAGCTTAATTATATATATATTATATTTCAATTATTGCAATGTCATTTCAATTTATTATAATATTATATATTATGCTGGATATTACAGCTTAATTATATATGCATATTTATAATTATTGTATATTATCCAGTGGTCATATATAGACCCTGATAAATATTATTTATATATGTATTTAAATTCTGTCATGTTCTTTCAATTTACCTATATTATTTACATCAGTGGATATACCCTGAATAAATAATATTATTATATTTATATCTCAGTGGATATACCCTGAATATATACATGTATTTAATTCCTGCCCTGTCATTTCAATTTATCTATATATATCAGAGGATACACCCTGATAAATATTATATATCTATCGCAGTGGATATACCCTGCTACTATATATTATTATTACCTGCATTTATCTGTTCTATATATATATATACTATTATATATATTATATATATATGCTTACTATATATATATCTATACTATATATATGTATATATATATGTTTTAATTTACAGACTGAATATTCACGAACCCTGTCTATTTTAACAGAAATCAACTTCAGCACAGTCAGTGACCCCCTGTCACCAACACCTTCACAACTGACTGTAAAATCAGGGTTTCAACACTATCAGGGAGTAGGCAAGTATACCTTGCCAAGTTATTGTTTAATCTAAATTGTTGATATCTGCTTTGTTTTGAAATTCATATACCATGATCACCTGAGACTGCCTTGGGTACAGTCAGCTGTTATGTTGACATGATATTACAGACTCACCAACCACTGAGAGAATATCCTAATATTCTCCTAGACCCCATCACGGGAACACGCAACATGGTTGCATTTCATATATGGATGTGAGCTGCGTATTTGATTAGCTACCAGTACGTGTGACCCGCATCACGGATTAGAATAACTTAGGAAATGTACGACTTGACATTTAGTTTCATTGGGATGGGAAAGATAACTAGTTAACGTATGGGACACCCCCTCCAATAATGTTTTATACCTTCGTACCAGTGTTGGTCGATTGCAGAGTTCCCTGAGTCGGGGGCATACGACACCTATACTAGCCAGTCGCCACGATTGGTGAATTACGTCAGCGTATGTCTAGCCACACATTCCCATGCGTACTACTGGATCTTTACTTGCATTTTCACTTAGTATGGTTAGCACCCTGTATTTATTTACTTTATTTCAGTATTTACATACATGGCATGTCATTTCCTGTATCTTGTTACGTCCCACTGAGGACCTGGTTCCCTGCCAGATCTAGACGAGGCTTTCTACCCCACTGTGTACGGGCCTGATCAGGAGGCCAGATGTGCTACTGAGGAGGAGCTCGAGGAGACACCCTCAGAGTAGTCTTGACCCTAGATGCTTGCCACCTGAAGCTGGAGATGTTTTGTTCAGATAGACTCTACTTAGTCTATCTAATTTTTCTGCGCTATTATCAGTTTTTGTTGTAGACTTGTATTCTCAACAGTTGTGTACTGTATCAGACTCAGTTTATATATATTCAGTTCTTGCTTTTCTGACATTTTCCTGTGGATGAGATAGATTTGATTATGTTATACTTGTAGTATTTTAGGACAGCGTAGCACGTTTCTTTGGGTCCATTCAAAATGGATTAAACCCTTAGTGACGTGTCAGCTGGCCAGTGACACGTGGCCTAGTTTCTGACATTTTGGAACTGGGGCGTGACACGGTTTTAGTGGTGGCCCATGCAGGTCTCGAATTTTATTGCTAGTGGTATGATGACATGCCCAGCAAGCCTGCAATAGGATAGAAATATTAGGTCTCATCCACACTGACACCATCCTTACAATCTTTATTATTGCATCTGCTTGATTATCATTTATTATATTATCCTTTGTGTTTTCTAATTATCCTATTTTCTTCAGAAATATGGACATACCCGAAAAATCTACGAATAATGGGGCTTGGGCTACCCAAGCAACAGACCCTTCGCCAAGTGTCCAAGGAACACCGTCCAATCATCAGAATTCTGGCCAGGAGACGACCCCAACACCGCAGGCGGAGACACCTTTGCCTCCACCTCCAGCCTTGCCTATCCTGATGCCACAACTTGAGGGTCAACCTCAAATGTTGCAGTTTCTCCAGACGATGTTGCAGAACCAGTGGCAACAGACTGAGGCCCTGAGACAGTCTCAGTGGCAGCAGACTGAGGCACTGCGACAGACTCTGATGACGGCCTTGGAGAGAGCTACTACTCCGGCACCAGCACCTGTTCACCCAGCGGGCACAGTTCGAGGCTTCCGCCAAATGAGCCCGAGAGACTTCAAAGGCAACGAAACTCCTGAGGAGATCTCCGATTGGATCTCCAACACCGAAATGCTGCTGGAAGGATCGCAACTCACTCCCGACCTATGGATGACTGCTGTGAGGGGCCAACTTCTTGGCAACGCCCATCACTGGTGGGAATCCATAGAGCGTAGCGTCGGCAAAGACCAAACTTGGCAACAATTCTTGGAGCACTTCAACGCCAAGTACTTTCCAGCGACAGTCCAGAATGCTCTATACTCCCAGTCCCTGCACCTGGAGCAGGGAAACATGACTGTCGATGCTTACGACGCGGAGTTTAGCCGACTGAGTCGTTTCGGGGCTGATCTGATCCCGAACGAGCTGAAGAAGGCTAAAAGATTCCACCATGGCCTCAACTACGAGCTCCAGAAGTACACCACGACGCAGTCAAGAATCTCTTACAACGAGGTTCTTACCGAAGCCAGGGAGCAAGAAGCCATTGGCCGAGGAGCTAGACGCTCAAATCCAACCTTCTCGGCCAAGAATCAGCAAGGATCAGGAGGACCTATACGTCGTCCCCAATATCAGACTCAGCAGACGACGGGGCCTTACCAGAAGAAGGAGCTCCCGACTTGTCACTATTGTGGCAAGAAAGGACATTGGGCTAGTGACTGCAGAAAGAAGCTGGGATTATGCCTGCTATGTGGAGCTAGAAATCATATGGCTAAAGACTGCCCACAACGCAGAGATGTCGCACCTCAGCAAGGGCAAAAGCCAGGAGCCCAAGCTCAGAAGATGCTTCCTTCCACATCAGGAGGATATCAGCGAGGAGTACCCTTGCCTACTCAGGAGGCCCAGTTCAAGGCCAGACAACAAACCGGAGGACAAAGGCACGGACAAGCCTTTGCGTTAGCTGCTGTTGCAGAGGAACCTGAAGGGGAGACTATAACAGGTACCATTTTAGTTGCATCATTACCTGCAACTGTATTATTCGATTCTGGGGCTACTTTGTCTTTCATATCCAGTAGATTTGTAGCCATGCACAAACTATCTACTTCGCCGCTACCCAAGTGTTGGAAAATACTTACTGAAGGAGGTATTGTTCCAGTTACCAACATTATCGACACCTGCCCGGTAGTTGTTTGTAGCAGAGGACTAAGAGCTCGATTTTTGGTACTTCCAATGCCAAATTTCGATGTTGTCTTAGGCATGGACTGGCTAAGCCAGAACGATGCTATCTTAGACTGCCGAAAGGGTAGTGTTATTTTTAGACCCCCAGATCACCCTGAGTTTGAATATGTCCGAGGAACCATTGAGCAAGGAGTAGGCCAGACTCCTAGAGCTTACATGGCGATGGAGACAGCACTTCCATCAGTTGTAGCAGAATTCGCAGACGTATTTCCAGAAGAATTACCAGGCCTGCCGCCTGACATAGAAGTGGAGTTCATTATTGAGCTAATTCCCGGAGCTGCACCAGTATCCTCCAACGTATACCGACTGGCGAAGAAGGAGCTTGACGAGCTGAAGCTTCAACTGGAGGAACTTCAGATCAAGGGATTTGTTCGTCCTAGTGCATCGCCCTGGGGAGCACCAGTGCTGTTTGTACCAAAGAAGGACGGGACATATCGCATGTGCATTGATTACAGAGCCCTCAACGCTCTAACAATCAAAAACAAATATCCCTTGCCGAGAATTGACGACCTGTTCGATCAACTGACAGGAGCCGTGGTATTCTCGAAGATAGACTTAAGATCAGGTTATCATCAAGTCAAGGTCCGGAGAGAAGACATCCCAAAGACAGCATTCAGAACTCGTTATGGTCATTACGAGTTTCTGGTGATGCCGTTTGGATTGACTAATGCACCTGCTGTATTTATGAACCTGATGAACCGAGTCTTCCATCAATATCTGGACCAGTTCGTGGTAGTCTTCATCGACGACATTCTGGTGTATTCGAAGAGCCACAAGGAGCATGAGGAGCACTTAAGACTGGTACTAGAGACGCTGAGACGGGAGAGCCTTTATGCCAAGATGAGCAAGTGTGAATTTTTTCTTGATCGTGTTGCTTTTCTTGGGCACGTGATCACAGGAGAAGGCATCTCGGTGGACCCTACAAAGATTTCATCTGTGGAGACATGGCCAACTCCGACCAATGTCTCAGAGGTGAGAAGCTTTCTAGGACTTGCCGGATATTACCGGAGGTTCGTAGAAAACTTTGCAAGAATTTCGGAGCCGATTACTCGCCTTACCCGCAAGGAGCAGGAGTTCTTATGGACTGAAGAATGCCAGATAGCTTTTGATGAGTTGAAGAAGCGCCTGACTACAGCACCCATCTTGACAATACCATCTGGATCCGGAGGTTTCGTCATCTATAGCGATGCATCCGGAAAAGGATTTGGTTGTGTTTTAATACAACATGGGAAGGTTGTAGCTTATGCCTCACGACAGCTGAGGACTCATGAAAAGAATTACCCCACTCACGACCTGGAGCTTGCCGCGGTCATCTTCGCCTTGAAGCTATGGAGACACTATCTATATGGCGAACGAGTGGAAATCTTCACCGATCACAAAAGCTTGAAATATGTCTACACTCAGAAGGACTTAAATCTGAGGCAAAGAAGATGGCTTGAAGTGATGACAGATTTTGAAATTGATCTGCAATATCATCCGGGGAAGGCAAATGTGGTAGCAGATGCTCTAAGCAGAAGACCCTCGGCATTCTTTATGATTACCCAACCAGATCTGCTGAAAGATCTAGCAAAGTTGGGAATAGAGGTCATTGTGCCAGGAATTGATGGACAATTATCGAACTACCAGCTGCAATCAACCTTGGTGGAAAGAATCAAAGCTGCTCTACCAGCAGACGCAAGATTTCAGAGGCTTCGCCAAAGAACAGAGGCTGGACTCCAGACTGGTTGTCGCATACACGAAGATGGAACTCTAAGATGTGGCAATCGTCTTTATGTTCCAAATGGAGAACTTCGTAATGAGCTAATGTCAGAAGCTCATAACTCAGTATACTCTATACATCCAGGAGGCACAAAGATGTACAGAGACTTGCGGCAATATTACTGGTGGCATGGAATGAAGCGGGAGATAGCACGCTTTGTGGCCAAATGTCTGGTGTGTCAGCAAGTCAAGGCTGAGCATCAAAGATCTGCTGGTCTACTTCAACCCCTCCCAATACCCGAGTGGAAATGGGAACACATTACGATGGACTTTGTTACGGGCTTCCCAAGAAGTCCTAGTGGTCGTAATGCTGTCTGGGTAATTGTAGACAGACTCACGAAGGCTGCTCATTTTCTACCTTTCAGAGTCGGGCAATCCACAGAGGTCTTGGCAGATATGTACATGAAAGAGATAGTGCGTCTGCATGGAGTACCAGTCAGCATTATATCTGACCGGGATACGAGGTTTACATCCTACTTTTGGCGAAGTATGCAAGAAAGTCTTGGTACCCGCCTTAAATTCAGTACCTCATATCATCCGCAGACAGATGGCCAGTCAGAGCGCACCATCCAGACCTTAGAAGATATGCTGAGAGCCTGTATGCTTGACTTCAGCGGATCCTGGGAAGATCACTTACATCTGGTGGAATTTTCCTACAACAACAGCTATCAAGCGAGCATCCAAATGGCTCCCTTTGAAGCTTTGTATGGAAGGAAATGCCGTTCCCCAGTATGCTGGAGCGATGTTGGCGAGAGACAGATTCTGGGGCCAGAACTGATCATTCGTACGGTGGAGAAGGTGAAGAAGATCCAGGGACACCTACGAGCTGCACAAGATAGGCAGAAGCACTGGGCCAACATTCATCGCAGACCTCTAGAATTCCAAGTAGGGGAGCACGTGTTCTTGAAGATCTCACCTACCAGAGGAACTATCAGATTTGGAGGACGAGGGAAGCTAAGTCCAAGGTACATTGGACCCTTCGATGTGCTAGATCGAGTCGGAGAAGTTGCTTACAGACTAGCTCTACCTCATACTTTGGAGGGAGTACATGACGTCTTCCATGTATCTCAGTTGAGGAGGTACATTCCAGACCCGAGTCATGTACTAGACTACTCAGAGATCACCATCGGGCCGAGCTTATCTTATCAGGAGGAGCCTGTAGAGATCCTGGACCATAGCGAGAAAGTGTTGCGTGGCCAGACTATTCCTCTCGTTCGTGTTGCATGGAGACATCATACACCAGGTGAATCCACCTGGGAACGAGAAGACGATATTCGTCAGCGTTATCCCCATCTATTTCCAAACCAGGGTATGTCCAATATTTCAAATTCAATCTTTCTTAATCATCATATGTCCATAATTAACTGTTCATTTTTCATTATATGGTTGTTTTTATTTCGAGGACGAAATATTCTAAGGAGGGTAGATTGTAAACTCCCTCGACCAGATTTCAGTAATTTAGGATTAATTTAGACTAATTAGAATTTGTGCAACTTTTTAAAATTTTATTTATTATATAATCAATTAATTGTGCACTTGTTTGCTACACAATTAATTAGGGCAACACACTAACTGTTAACCTTAAACAAATTTCACATCCCTGCTCAAGACTTGCTAGACTACATTTTCCGTATTTTTAGCAACTTCCAGAAACCTTGTTTGGTGCCTCGTTTTATTTAATTCCTATTTAAAATTCTGCTCTTTACCCATTCTTGAACCCTAGTGATTTAAGGACCAGTAGGCACCTGTTTTTGCCAAACAAAAATACGATAATATTCTACTCTAATTGTATTACGATTATCGTATTGACACCGTAGAAAAATTATGACCCTAATAGCCTCTAAATAATTAGTGAAAACCGTGCGCAGTATTTATTAAATAATAAATACGATGATCGTATCATCTGAAAAATCAGACTCTGCCTCTGCCCAGACTCACCCCACATTGTCCAAAATATTTTCCCCAGTTATTTTCCTCATTTTTGTACAATTTAGAATTTCGGGAAATCAGTATTTAAAAATCAGGTAAATTGCGAAATTACGCAAAATACCAATTCTATGCATTCATGCAATTATTGAAAAGTTAGGGTTTAAAATGCAAAATTGCATACTAGGTGGCCTAATACTATTGGCTAGACCATAGGTGAGTGGGACCCACCATAAAATCCAGAGAAATCCTGTGAAAATATCCTAAAATTATCAAATTACCAAAATGCCCCTGAAGTTTCACTTATTTACGAAAATGCCATTAGGCAAAACCCTATATAAACCCTAGTATTCCTTTATTCAAACCATCCCACCACCGCCACGGCCATCTCCGACCACCGCCGGCCATCCAACTCCGGCCAACCCTTCGCCACCCTCCCCTCTCCCCTCCGGCCAAGCCCCACCGCCGGCGCCGCCCTGCTCCGCCGGTTACAGCCCCCGCACCCTCCTCCTCTCCCCACTGTCCACAGCAACACCTCCACCCGAACCACCTTCCCCCGCCGCCTCCGGCCGTCGCCGACCACCGCCACCCTACCCCACCGCTTCGCCCCGACCTCCTCTCTCCGACGACCACCCCCTCACCTCCCCACGACGCCTGCTCCGGCCGCCCTAGCCCCCGCAGCGCCGTCGACCACCCCCAACCCGAACTACCCTCTCCAACTCCGGCCGCCCCTAGCCGCCACCACCGACGTCGTGGACCTCCGCCACCACCACCAACCTGACCGCCCCTCCCTCCTCCGTCGATCCCGCACCCTGCCCGGCCACCTCCGCCGCTCCTCCGCCGCCGGCAGCCCCCGCAAGCCTCTGCTACTGCTGCTGCTGCCAGTGGCCATTGCTGCTGTAGCTGCTCCTCCGGCCGCCTCCGGCCAGCTCCGCCGCCGTCCACTCGCCGCCGGCAACCCCTAGGGCCCACCTGTCAGTAGGTATACCCTTTATACCTAGTATATGTGTATTTATATATATATATTTGTATATGTATATGTATATGTATATATATGTATATATATATGTATATATATATGTATATATATATGTATAATTAAATGTATATATGTGTATTTATATTTATATATTATTCTATAATATATAAATATAATAAATAAAGCTATTATACAGTATAATAATACTGTATATACTGGTATTATATATATATAATCATTATATACATATATGTATATATGTATATGTATATATTTACTATTATGTAATTATATATATATATCTATTATATATATATAGATGTATATATATTTATAATATGCATACTATATATATATATAATTATATAACATATTTACATGTTATATAATTACTAGTATACTTACATTTTTCATTTATTTATTTTCTGCATTTAATTCCTGCACCTATATATATATCTAAATATATATAATATATTATCTATGTATATATATATATTATATCCAGCTGGATAATACAGCTTAATTATATATATATTATATTTCAATTATTGCAATGTCATTTCAATTTATTATAATATTATATATTATGCTGGATATTACAGCTTAATTATATATGCATATTTATAATTATTGTATATTATCCAGTGGTCATATATAGACCCTGATAAATATTATTTATATATGTATTTAAATTCTGTCATGTTCTTTCAATTTACCTATATTATTTACATCAGTGGATATACCCTGAATAAATAATATTATTATATTTATATCTCAGTGGATATACCCTGAATATATACATGTATTTAATTCCTGCCCTGTCATTTCAATTTATCTATATATATCAGAGGATACACCCTGATAAATATTATATATCTATCGCAGTGGATATACCCTGCTACTATATATTATTATTACCTGCATTTATCTGTTCTATATATATATATACTATTATATATATTATATATATATGCTTACTATATATATATCTATACTATATATATGTATATATATATGTTTTAATTTACAGACTGAATATTCACGAACCCTGTCTATTTTAACAGAAATCAACTTCAGCACAGTCAGTGACCCCCTGTCACCAACACCTTCACAACTGACTGTAAAATCAGGGTTTCAACACTATCAGGGAGTAGGCAAGTATACCTTGCCAAGTTATTGTTTAATCTAAATTGTTGATATCTGCTTTGTTTTGAAATTCATATACCATGATCACCTGAGACTGCCTTGGGTACAGTCAACTGTTATGTTGACATGATATTACAGACTCACCAACAACTGAGAGAATATCCTAATATTCTCCTAGACCCCATCACGGGAACACGCAACATGGTTGCATTTCATATATGGATGTGAGCTGCGTATTTGATTAGCTACCAGTACGTGTGACCCGCATCACGGATTAGAATAACTTAGGAAATGTACGACTTGACATTTAGTTTCATTGGGATGGGAAAGATAACTAGTTAACGTATGGGACACCCCCTCCAATAATGTTTTATACCTTCGTACCAGTGTTGGTCGATTGCAGAGTTCCCTGAGTCGGGGGCATACGACACCTATACTAGCCAGTCGCCACGATTGGTGAATTACGTCAGCGTATGTCTAGCCACACATTCCCATGCGTACTACTGGATCTTTACTTGCATTTTCACTTAGTATGGTTAGCACCCTGTATTTATTTACTTTATTTCAGTATTTACATACATGGCATGTCATTTCCTGTATCTTGTTACGTCCCACTGAGGACCTGGTTCCCTGCCAGATCTAGACGAGGCTTTCTACCCCACTGTGTACGGGCCTGATCAGGAGGCCAGATGTGCTACTGAGGAGGAGCTCGAGGAGACACCCTCAGAGTAGTCTTGACCCTAGATGCTTGCCACCTGAAGCTGGAGATGTTTTGTTCAGATAGACTCTACTTAGTCTATCTAATTTTTCTGCGCTATTATCAGTTTTTGTTGTAGACTTGTATTCTCACCAGTTGTGTACTGTATCAGACTCAGTTTATATATATTCAGTTCTTGCTTTTCTGACATTTTCCTGTGGATGAGATAGATTTGATTATGTTATACTTGTAGTATTTTAGGACAGCGTAGCACGTTTCTTTGGGTCCATTCAAAATGGATTAAACCCTTAGTGACGTGTCAGCTGGCCAGTGACACGTGGCCTAGTTTCTGACATTTTGGAACTGGGGCGTGACAATCTTATATCGAGCTTGTTCATGACATATGTGTTATTGGGGCCTGATCAACCATACTAATACAAATTGTCTAATCAGAATCAGTGTATTATGGTCTAGCTAGACAGTGCGCTTGATTCGCCCTTCGCAATACTATTTTACGTGGATTGAGATGTATAGTTGACCAGTAGACAAATATACTTACCCTCTAGATACAACAAAGTATATCATATCAAGTACATGACTGCACCGATATGAGCATGCGAATAAGAAATTACCAAATAGTTTTTCAATCCACAATTGCCTTGACAATTCCCATCTGAATCCTTTAAACGCTTTGATTCCCATACTTCCATTCTATTACCCCTCCTTGAGCTCTTTACCATTATTTTCCGTCTTCCCTTGTTTCGGAAAGACGAAACCTCGTGCTTGGAAATAAGTGATACACTGATAGTGCTAGGTATACCCTATAGGCTAATCATATGACTTGGTGACTCTCTGTTATAAATGATTAAGGGCATATCATAGATGATATGTTTGGTGTTAAATAAAAAAAAAACTTTGAGGATTCAATAGCATGATTAAATAATTTGGGGCATAGCTTTCTTAGATGTATAGCCTTAGATGATAGATGGGTAAATTCTAAGTTGGGTAGAGACCGCAATGTTCACTTGAGAGGAATTCTTTAGACTGTAATCAAGTGAGATTTGATAGAGAGACCCTACCCTAGTTTAATTTCGAGGACGAAATTATTTTAAGTTGGGTAGATTGTAAACCCCCTGATTTTTCAGGAATTTTTAATTTAGATTTTTCATAATTTTCTGTAATTTTCGGGGATTTAAACTAAGATATTTGAATTTAAATGATTTTTTAAATGATGTTGATTAATATTAAAATATTATGAAAATAATATTTTTGGGTGTGAAATGAAAAACTAGACATAAGATAATTTTCTGTGAATTTATTGGACCCTAGAACCATTTTTAAAGCCCTAAAAACAAATTTATATTTAAACCGAATTAAACCCTGAAATTGAACCCGGTTTATTTTAAATAAACTAAACCAAACCGACCCAAACCGTGGTGACCCGAACCGGACTGAACCCACTCTTAACGGGTCGGGTCGGATCTGAAATAAACCCGACCCGGACCCGAAACCCGGCCAAAAACCCTATCCTAAACCTGCCTGGAATTACTGTTCCGGCGCCCTATTTATTTCCTCGAATTCCACGCGCCGCCGCCGGAACACCCTAGCCATCTCCTTCTCCTCGACTCGCAGCGCCGCTCCGATGACCTCGCCGCCCTAGCCCTGAACCCTAACGTCCCCGTCCACCCTCGTCTTCCTCCTCCAGTAACCCGACCACCGCATGAACCCTAGATCCGACCGTCCAGTTCGATCATCCCCGAGTCCACCCTCCTTTCCTCGACCGCCTACGCCGGAGGCAACCACCACCAGCATCATCATCGACCTCTCCTCCTTCCTCCGAGCATCTCCCACCTCCACTCCTTCCCTCGACTTGCCGCCACCACCCTCGTCTCCGACGACGGGATCCCGCCACCATCTCCACCTATTCCTCTCTTCCTTCCCATCTCCGGGGAAACTCCTCCGCGAGCCCACGCCGGACTGACCCGCATCCCCCTCCTCTTCCTGTTCTTCTTCTTCCTCCTCTTCTCGGCATAGGAGCCGGAGTAGCCTTGCCTCACCGTTCTTCTCCTCCCCTCACCACCCTTCGACGACTCCACAGCGCCGAGCAGCGCCGTCCCTCTCCTCCGCAGCCCTAACCCTAGCCGCCTCCATCGACGCCGCTCCTCCGGCGTAGCCCTGAGCCGCCACGGCGAAGCCCCGGCGAGTCTCAGCCGCACCCTGACCCGGACACAGCGATACACGGACACAGCACAGCACTGTGCAGTTGTGTCGTGTCGAGCCGAGTCGACTCACGGACATGAAAAAACTCGTTCCACGGAGCCCTATTCAGGTAACCCGTTCTCTCTCCTCGCTGCTCCGTTTCCCGTTCCGTCAGTTGTGACGCGTAGGCTGTGTAACCCCCTCGATGCCCGTACAACCCGCTCGGTGCGTCGCGTCCTGTGGCGATCGCAAACCGCGATCTAAAAACAGGAAAAAACAATACCCCGTTTTCCCCGGAACTGAGTGCGCCCCGCCAAACGGGACGACTTGGTCGCGTGCGGTCTTCACCAAAACGTGAGTGCCGTTGATACGGACGTGCGGGATTTCGCAGAAGTTGATTTGGATGTGCGTGCACACCAGAATCAACGCGTATCCGCCGACAATGCCCCGTATCTGCCTGTTCTGGAACACGTCGTAACTTTGTGTACACACGTCGGATTGAAACGAAACTTGTGCCATCGGACTCCTAGCAATACGCTGGTCCTGTGACCCAAGTTTGGTTCGATTCTGAGAACGTTGACAAAATCGCGTATCGTGGGCCTCGCGGCTCCACTTGACGGGCGATTTGTGATCGGCTCATCGGAATCCAGTTCTGGAAGTTCCGTTGGGTTCGTATCATCGTTCTGGACTTGTTGACACTAAGTTTGACGAATTTGGAGACCATTGGTTCTGACACGTTTTTTGGTGCAAAGTGGGACACATGTGGACCCCGCTTTGACCCAAAATTACCGTTTTGCCCCTGTGTCCAAATTGGATGAAAGGGAAGTGCTTTTTGGCTATTTTGCTTATTCTGGGAACGTTGGTGATATCTATTTCAGCATCCGGAGACATTTGTTCTGAGGCCGTAGCTTCTGATCCTGTGTGCTTGACTTCTGGACAGTACACCTTGCAGCTTTCTTACCAGACAAGATACCTTGCCAAATTGTTTACAGTATTTTGCATGCTTAGTATATTCCTGTATATTTATTGTATTTCTGTTTATTTATTGCATGTGTAGTTCCTTTCAGTCATTACTATATATTAGATATGTTGACACACACTTGACACTTAGTATCATAGAGGACAATCAGTAGGCGTATGGGCTTTAACCACTCTGGTAACACCGTAGTCACTAGCACGCTCTATGGTGGTCGTGTCCGATGGTCGCTACCCCCGCGGTATGTCGATTGATGGAGTCATGAGGGTCGCTACCCCCGCGGTATGTCGGCTGATGATGTTCATGGACGTGTGTGTGAGTTGTAAGATTATATCGAGTAGCCTACCCTTGCCCATACGTCGAAAAGTTGTCCTCATTTGCATTCATATAGATTGTCTTGTACAGCGTACTTATATATTTTCCATCTATATTGCATGTTTACTGTATTCAAATTGGCTTGCTTCTATGTATCTTGTTACGTCCCTCTGAGGATCTGGTCCCTTTCCAGGTGTATTTGTTCTTGAGTATTTGCAGGAGCGTAAATTTGGATGGTTACATATGATTCGAGGGTGTCTTCTCTTCGAGCAGTGATTGATAGCTGGTATTCTTATATTGTATTTGTTGTGTTGTACTTTTCCATTCGAGTTGGTAGTGGATTTGTTTCCATCCAACCATCATCCTTAGATACTTATGTTGAGATCTAGTTATATAGATGCTAGTTATTTATTTATATCTGATTTTCGTGGATGAGATTTAGATTATACCCTGTGACTTGTGATACATTCTATACCACTTGAGGATTATATATTCATATTACAGCGTACGTATGGATTTGGTTTCCATATATTGGAGTTGCCATATCCATGCGGCTGGCATGCTTACGTGTCCTAGTCCTATGTATTTTAGGACTGGGGCGTGACACCTATGCAGAACTCCAAATTACGCCAGGATAAGTCTGTCTGCGTAAAGAAGACCCATTTTACGGGAAAATACGCTCCTCAAACGGATGATGGATTATATGCTACTCACATGGATGAACTGCTGTATTCCTATGACAGAGAAATGGTTATGGTTCCTAATCTCCACTTTCCTACTGATGTAAAAAGGCAGAATAAGCCTTCTTCTTCTTCTTCTTCGGTTAATCCCCCTGATTTACGTGATTTTTTGATCCAGAAACACAAAGACAGGGGATCTCCTAATATGTCTATTACACCCCCTAGAGAACATTGTTGTCATAGTCATAAGGTTGTAATTAACTGTTGCTGTTCTAAAGCAAAATAGTTAATTTTCGACCGGTTGAATTACTCTTTGTCATTACAGGAAGAAGAACCAACATTTGCTTCAGTAAACATGGCTTCACATATTCCTAGAGGAAAGTCGAGTTTAAGACGTCATCCCTCTAGAACTCCGAGCCAAAGGAGATTAGACAGACTCATCAAGACTTTCGAAGAAGGTGTTTTTCGAAACACTCGCTCGAGGTCACGATAATCAGCCTCATATTCTTCAGAATCCGACACTGGGGGTCGCCTGTTTTCTGAATTTGATGCTGAAAGTATAGACTCAATCTCTACAGAGATCTATACTAATCCCTCAGTGGCATCCAGAGAAATAAGAGTTTATGCTGTGGGAGATAACATGAAGAAGCTTCCCTATCAGGAAGTACTGAACAACGCATCACTGCATTGGAAACATCACTTAAAGAGATGCATACCATGATGGATAGTATGCACCAAATGATGGTGACTCAACATACAGCTGCAATAGCTCAAACACCTATTCCTCCGACTCAACTACGTGTGGGGGTAGACATACCACCAGCCAATGCAAGCCAGGAGCCTGTTCAAAACCAAGAGTCAGCTGCTCCTTAACCTCTTAACCTGGAGAATGTATTACCTCCTGTTGGAGTTACAATACATCCAATGTCTCAACTTTCTGCTGTCCCTTTCCCAAATAAAGATCCAATACAAGCAGTTCGGGAATTAAAAGCCTAATTTGATGCCTTGAAGCATAAAGATCAGCTCAAGAAGTTGGGGATTAACCAGCCATATCCAGCTGTCTGGGATGAGATCCCTTTCCACAGGCTATGGTTTTATTTGAGGGAAAGACGTCGCAAAGCCAGTACATGAACTACTTCAGCATGATGACGGTATTGTTGCAAGGAAATGACGCCCTTCTCACTCGAGTGTTTATGGGCTGTCTGTCTGGAGTAGCTTACCAATGGTATCGTAGTCTATCGGACAACTGTATTACTTCTTTTGAAGATTTCAAGACTCTATTCTTCGCTCGATTCTATGAGGGAGGGATGGACATGTCTATGTCATCACTCATCGAAGTAAAGCAGAAGGAAAAAGAAAATGTTTGTACTTTTATTGAACGCTTTCGTCAGGCTACTTTGCAGATGCCTCCTGGAGTTCCAGATTCATCCTTGGTGGACATTTGCAGGAAGAACCTTCTCCCACTGATCTCAGTATTCACGGGACCATATCAGTTCCATGATTGGCCCTCATTTATCATATCGGCAGTAGCCGCTGAAGATAACAGTCGGAAGGCTCGTGACAACGGAATCATGATCTCTACCTCTGATAGAGGGAAGCATTCATTTTCCAATAATGACCATACTCGTAGTTCAAAAGGAAAGGAAGCCCTGGCAATCAACACGTCCAGGCAAAATACTCCGGTAACTATGCAGACAAATCCTGGAACTTCCAGACCTAAAGAAGAATATTCTTTTGACGACGACGATATTCCAAGCATATTTGATTGTCTAGTCAATAGTGGCAAGCTTACTCTACCTGAGATAAAGCGTCCAAATGAAGTTGCTAGTACAAATAATCCTAAGTACTGCATTTTCCACAGATACATACATCACCCCACAAAGACATGCTATGTACTGAAAAGGAAAATCCAGGAGTTGATCGACGCCAAAGCCATCACTCTACGTAATAACGAGAAGACGGTCACTGCAAATATGATCTCACTCCAATTTGGCAATTTTCCTCCTCAAGAGGTACCGGATGGTGTGGTACCTATTCCACGGGCAATGATGAATATTGTTAATCTCCCACCTACCAGGGGTCAAAATCAAGATTTAGTGCCCCTAACTACCAAGCGTGGAGAGATCATGTGGGTTCACCCTGATCTAGTATCAGAAATTGAGTAAGAGACTAAAGCTGCTAAAGCTAAGTCTAAGAAGAACTCAAGATGTAAACCATGCCACATGGTTGGAATATCCCCGATATCAGAAAAAGAGGCTTTAGCAACCGGAACCCGGTCAGGAAAAGCCTACCTCAAAGACTATGGAGGGAATCATGAAGAAGCAACGGCAGACACTTCGGCTACCAAACCTCTAGAGCCTGAACCTGTAGTACCAGAGGCAGGTCCTTCTAAATCAACTTCGGTAGACAAAGGCAAGCAAAAAGAAGTTCGTTTCGATAAACCTCTGAAGAATATTCAAAACAAAGGTTTAGAGAAACCATATAACTTCGATATCTTGGCTCAGTTGGCTAATACTCCAGCCAGATTGTCCATTTTTTAGCTACTTCGGCTATCCAAAGACACTCGTCAAGCCTTGAGTGAAGCATTAATGCAAGCAGATGTATGCTTGACCCAGCTCAAGTCCCCTGATAAAGAGCCTGTGGCATGTCCTCAATGCCATAGTGTGATGGAAGTAGTCCCTAACATCACTTTCACTCAAGAGAATATGTTGTTGAAGCATAACAAACACGACAGGCCTCTTTATTATACAGGATACGTCGGCTCCATTGAGGTAGACCGGATTCACATAGATCCGGGATCGTCGATCAGTATTATCCCTCATAGTCTGCTAAGACCATTAAGAATTCCTACCAGTGAACTGGCTTACACTACCACTACAATTATGGGCTTTAATGCCAGGAAAAGCAGACCGTTGGGGAAGATTCGTCTGAGAATCCAGATTGGTGACCTTAGATCATTGGTTACGTGCTATGTCATTGATTCGGAGGTATCTTACAATATTTTGTTGGGTAGACCATGGATCCATGATCACAATATTGTTCCTTCAACTCTACATCAATGTTTCAAATATGTAGACGCTCAAGGAACAGTGAAAACAAAATCCGCCGATCTTAATCCGTTCAAGGGAGTTGAATCCTACTATTCTGACGCCATGTTGTACACTCAAGACTACATGAAAGAGGTGTCAGGCAAGATGGAGGAAGAATTCTACCAGGAGCCTGGAGAACCATCTGCTGAGCAACCTTTGTCAATCCAAGTGAAAGGGCGGACTACCCGTCCAAAAGTCATGGAACCTATAACTATTCACTTGGGCAAAACAAAATCGGGAGGAGGAAATGATCCTCTAGTGATCAATTTGAACAAGAAACCTCCACCTTTGGTCATTGACCTTAGGCGCAATAAGCAGTCAGCTGATGTGAATGTAATCGGGGACGTATTTTCTGATCATAATAAAGACTCTCTTTTCCAGTATACTGACGCCCAATTTCCTAATCAAGAATCTTCTCCTCATAACGATATAGAACCCATAGCACAAAAATTCTTGGAAGCTATAGATTTCTATCATCCGTATGTGTGGAAAGTAGCGTCAACATCTAATGTCGTTACGACATATGGGCCACATGAAGATTCTATCTTTATTGTTCCACCTACTCGCAACGATCAGCATCCAATAGTCTTCGGTCGAATGCAGAATAGACCGATTGTACAAGAAGATTCTCACGAGTCTGATGTTGGAAAAATGCAAATCCACAGATATAGCTCACAGGCTTTAAAGATTATGCAAAACATGGGTTATGATTTAAAGTTGGAGCAAGGCCTCAATTATGGAAAAGACAGACGAATATCGTTGCATGGTGACCCTTACTATCAACGAACTCATTTCGGGCTAGGGTATACCACATCTCTTGCAACTCCAAACAACTCTGAATCAAATGATGAGACCATATCCTCTTCTCAAGATGATTTGTCATCCTCTGATTCAGATGATGGATTCGAACTGGGATTATCAGTAAATATGGTGTTGACAGATTCCCTGGAAGAAGAATCTGGACCATTTGAAAATGAACCTTGGGCACAGAAAATGGATACACAATGGGAACTCTGGTTCGAACAAAAAGAACCACCCACTGAAGACAAGGTTATCCAAGTTAATGTTGGGGATGAATTCTCACCAAAGCCGATATTTATCAGTAACAATCTTTTTGAAGAAGAAAGAGAAGAAATGATCCAGCTGATAAAAGAATATATCGATGTCTTTGCTTAGAATTATGAGGATATGCCAGGTCTTGATCCAAAAGTGGCTACCCATAAACTCAATATACTGTCTAATTCAAAGCATGTAAAGCAATACCAACGCCGGTTCCGCCCGGATATGATGGATGCCATTGATGCTGAAATCAAGAAATTAATAGCCTGTGGGTTCATCCGGGAAGAACAACATCCTGATTGGGTCGCTAATGTTGTTCCAGTTATGAAGAAAAATGGAAAAGTGCGTGTCTGCATCGACTTCCGAGATCGAAATACGGCCTGCCCTAAAGATGAGTTCCCTCTTCCCATTACAGACGTCATGATCGATAATACGTGCAGTTTTGAGCGCATGTCTTTCATGGATGGATTTTCGGGATATAATCAAATCAAGATGAATCCTGAAGATGAGAAGTATACTGCATTTCGTACACCATTAGGAGTATACTGCTATACAGTCATGCCTTTTGGATTGAAGAATGCCGGGGCTACATATCAACGAGCTATGAGTAACATATTCCATGAGCATTTACGCAAAATGGTGGAATGTTACGTAGATGATATTGTTGTCAAAAGCTGCCTCAAGGATAATCACATCCAAGACTTGAAGACAATATTTGATTTGATGCGCCAACATCAACTCAAAATAAACCCTACAAAGTCCTTTTTTGGTGTATTCAGTGGCAAATTTCTGGGGATTTGTCATCACTGCTAAAGGCATTCAAGTTGACCCTGATAAAGTAAAAGCTATCCTAGAAATGCGACCGCCCCGTAATCTTAGAGAACTTAGGAGATTTCAGGGTCGCCTAGCTTATATCAGGAGATTCATATCCAACCTCTCTGGAAGATGTCAACCTTTTTCTCATCTAATGAAGAAAGGTGTGTCATTTGTATGGGACGAAGCCTGTCAGCAAGCGTTTAATGAAATCAAACGCTATCTTACTAATCCTCCAGTTCTGGTGCCTCCTGTCATAGGAAGACCATTTTTGCTGTATGTTCGAGCAATGGATCATTCTTTAGGGGCTCTCCTCGCACAGAAGAATAATGAGGGTCATGAACAGGCTATTTACTATCTAAGCAGGATGATGGTCGGAGCAGAACACAGGTATAACCCAGTGGAGAAAGAATGCTTGGCCCTAATGTTTGCCATTCAGAAGACGCGACATTACGTGACAGGCCAAACTATTCATATCATCTCCAGAGTCAATCCACTTCGGGTATTGATGAATAAGCCAAGTATTCTTAATTCCTGACTCGCAACTTGGGCAATGCTATTGACACCGTATGATATGGTGTACGTCCCTCAGAAATCCATAAAAGGTCAAGCCTTGGCTGATTTCTTAGCTGCCCATCCAATTCCAAAAATCTCCAAATTATATGAGGACATTCCCGATGAAGTTGCAGAATGCAATTCGGCAATGGAAGGTGATACATGGCAGCTATTCTTTGATGGTGCTTCCAGAACTGGTCCCAAGGGAAACGTGGTTTCAGGAGTAGAAATTATTCTGGTGACTCCTGATAAACTCGTCATCTATCGAGCATATTCTCTTAGTGAACCATGCTCTAATAATGTGGTAGAGTATAATGCTCTATTAATTGGGCTTAAAGTTGCTAAAGAATTAGATGTTGAATACTTAGAAGCTTTTGGTGATTCTCAGCTGATCGTCAATTAGGTCAGAGGAATATATGAAGTCCGCAATCCAGATCTCATTCCTTATCACCGAATAACGATCGAGATAGCAATGTCTTTTAAAGGATTCTTCTTAGAACATGTTCCTCGATCTCAAAATTTGGAAGCTGATGCTCTTGCCAGTCTAGCTGCAGATCTAGCTATTCCTATAAGAGGGAGAATTCGATGATCCTTCTTAACAGAGATTTGTTTTGTGTGAAAAATAATTTTCACATAGAATGCAGCTATGCTATAAACACAGGTCCTCTGAAGAGAGATTGGAGAAGTCCCTTTATAGATTTCGTGTCATATGGAATCTTACCAGAAGATCCTAAAGAAGCAGCATCTATCAAAAGACGATCGCTACATTTCTATTTTGATGCTTCTTCACAAATTTTGTATCGCCGAGCATATGATGGAATATTGTTACGATGTCTCTCTGGTGATAATGCAAGACGGGTTATCCGAGAAGCTCATGATAGTGTATGTGGAGCACATCAACCCGGTCCTAAGTTACAGGATCGTATCAGGAGGATGGGTTACTACTGGCCTACTATGATTGTAGATGTCGTAGAATATGCAAGAAAATGCAAAGCCTGCCAGGTTCATGTAGATTTCATACATCAACCTTCTGAATATTTACATCCTACTATTGCATCATGGCCCTTTGAAGCATGGGGTATGGATATCATTGGCCATATTTATCCTTCATCTTCTAGAGGACATCGGTTTATATTAGCTATCACCGATTATTTCTCCAAATGGGCGGAGGCAACTCCTCTCGCTGAGGTAAAGACATCCAATGTGATCAGCTTTATCAAGCATCATGTCATTTATCGCTTTGGGATACCCCGAAGGATAATTCATGACA
This sequence comes from Iris macrosiphon, assembly GCA_036927795.1. Taxonomy (NCBI): domain Eukaryota; kingdom Viridiplantae; phylum Streptophyta; class Magnoliopsida; order Asparagales; family Iridaceae; genus Iris; species Iris macrosiphon. The sequence goes on along the minus strand of JAYESA010000033.1, from coordinate 1,079,413 downwards.
ATGAGCCTCAATTCATCAGTCAAGCGTTTCACCGATTTTGCGATAAGAATCAGATACAAAATATAGCCTCAACGGCATATAATCCTGCTGCTAATGGTTTGGCGGAAGTCTTCAACAAAACTATCATCAAACTCTTGAAGAAGTTTGTCTCTTCGAACAAAAGAGATTGGAACGAGAAATTGGGGGAATGTCTGTGGGCATACCGCACGACGGTACGAACACCAACGGGTTGTACCCCATTTTCATTAGTTTACGGGTGTGAAGCAGTTCTCTCTATTAAAATTCAAATTCTATCACTCAGAATAGCAGTAGCTAATGAGCTGACTCAGGAAAATAATGATCATTTAAGACTTCAAGAGCTAGAAGGGTTAGACGAAAAATGCCTTCAAGCTCAATAGCGCATCGAGTTCTACCAAGCACGCATCTCCAGAGCTTTTAATCAAAAAGTGAAGGAAAGAGTGTTCAAAGTTGGTGAGCTAGTTTTAGCTGTGAAGAGGCCAATGATCATTACGCACAAAAGTAAGGGCAAATTCCGGCCCAAATGGGAGGGCCCTTATGTGATTGAAACAACATTTTCAAATGGCGCTTACAGATTAGCCAAGCCTAATAGAGATTTGATAATGGCTCCTATCAATGGCAAATTCCTGAAGAAGTATTATGCCTGATCTCCCTTGCTTAACGGAGTATGATGAAGATCTTATTCTGATGATACTACGTACAAAGATTAGCTGAATCATATTCTATCATGTTCTTATGACCTCTGAATAGATATGTTTAACTAATTTGAAACTTCAAAACCTATCATGTCCATATTACCTCTGATAGTGTTTTGTATACAAATTTAGTTGGATCATATTCTATCATGTTCATATTACCTCTGAATAGATATATTCAGCTAAACCTTACCGAAAGTATATCACGTCCATATTACCTCTGATATCACTTTCATCTTAGCCTATCATTTATATTCTAAAGTGATGGATTCACAAAGTCAGAAAATGTATCTTTATTATCTCTGGGAATAGCAAATTACAAAAAAAAGTACACCATTGTGGAGGAGCAGTTAAATCGCGGATCTGTTGTGCCAAAGCAGCCATCCTCTCATTCCTGGAGTTTAAAATGTTGGTGCGAGCCAGTTCCAGCCTTGCTTCGTCATTGCTCAAGAGAGATAGTTCGGATAGAGAATCAACAAAACTTGCATGGATGACACCCACATGTGTCAAGTTTTGTTGAGCTGTATTCACTTGGCCCTCCAATACATTATGAACTAGCGATGCTTTGAGAAGCCTCTCCCTTGTTTGAGCAAGTTCAGCTTCCAATTCTTGAACCCTCACTTCATATCCCTCATATTCTGCATAGCACTGAGCTAGCTGAGGAATACTCTCCACCAATATTGCTTGCTCTTTCTCCATCTCTTATTGATGTTCCTGGATAGATTTGTTTAAAGTTTCTGTCTTCTGAGCAAATTTCGCAGTTAGGGAGTCATACTCAGCCTGAACCAAGTCATTGATGCTGCCTCGGGATAGTTGTAAATATTCGTTAATGGGTTATTCTAAACCATTAACCATTTGCTCTAGTGCATTATCTCTTTCAGCATCATTGAAATTTCTAATCTGTGCTATGGTGAGCTTGGAGGACGTCTTCAGAGCATCAAAGCCTAGATTCTTCTCCAGCACCATGGATATCAATTCTTTCAAAGTGAGGTAGAATATGCTAGTGTATTGTTCAACTAGCATAGCAAAGCTTGAATGGACGCTGGGAGTGGCCGTAATATCGGTAAATCTCCTTTCTGGAATGACTGCAGAGGATGTTGCCACAGTCGTTGCTTCAATAGATGGCGCGATAAAAGAAGAGACACCAGCAACAGTTGAAGTTGCTGGCATGCTCGACGAAGGAGGCATAGTCGAGATGGTGGGTTCATCCACCTTTGATATTATTTGAACTGCTGCCGGCGGGATTATATCCGAGAATGTTGCGGATGAAAGATCAACGGCTTCAAGGTATGCTTCTTCGACGGTGGTCACCGCCGTTTCATTAGCTGGATCCGCAACAAAATCAGAGGTTGTTTCAGCTCCGCCCTCCCCAGAAATGTCTTCGCCTGAAAATAAGATAAGAGAAAGTTAATATCAATTTGATGTTAAATTTTCCTGAAGAAAGCGTAAAGAAAATATTTATCCATGGCCGATGGTATGTATAGTGCATCTGCAGCCTGTATAGCTAAATTATTTCTTAATGATGCTAAACAAGCTGTCATACCTGGAGAGGAGGGTACACCGACTGACGCTTGAGGTTCGTCATCCCAGTCATCACCCAGATCTACTCGAGGTTCATCGAGTGGAATCTCGCTTGAAATACTTACAGATGAAGGAGGGGCTAGTCCCATTATTTGTCTTATAAAAGGTATATTGATTATTGGCGAGCTCGACCTCGAAGGCGATATAGAAGCATCACCAGTAACGGTGGTAGAGGCAGCAGTCGCGGGCAAAGAATCTCCAGCACTTTCAGTTGGGATTGTGGAGGCTCCTTCTTTAAAAGGCGAATGACCCCTAATCAAAGAATCATCCCTAACAGGGGAAACAATAGGTTCACTCTTGGAAGAGGCCCCCTTGGTGGAAGTCTTTTTAGGACCTCTGGTAGTCTGCTTCTTCTTACGGGGGGAAGGCTCTTTCAGAGTAGAAGCCTTTCGTTTGTTGAAAATTATGAGAAGCTCTGCCGGGGGAGCTATTACGCCTCTCGGTAAAATTAATAAATAATCATATGCACCAGTAGTTTCATCACCTTCATCAGAGGAGACATATGGTATCTCCTCTCTTCCAGTGGACTTATGGGAGGGCATTCTGAAACTTCCATATACATCAAAATCACGATGGAAGGTATTGATGGACACATAAAACTGTGCGTATGAATGGAGAATGCGCAACTCCATGGAGAAAGAAGTCGCGGGCACAGCAAAGGTTGCTCCAGTACAACCCATGATGAAATATCGCCATCCTCTAGCTCCATCAATAAGCCCACCTTTGAATTTGAAGCTGGTGATGGGATTCCCCACGTGCAACTGATCATATCCAAATTGCCTGGCGAAACGGCTAGGCAGATAAGGTTCCAAGTAGCAGTGGTCCTCATTTCTATACAACAGGTAGGAAGGTCTAATGTAGACCAACCAGTAAAAGGCTTCAGGAGAAAGAATAGACTTCTCCTGACCTACATCCTGAAGCTTAGTCCCCTGTTGATTGATATGTACGGGGGGAACGGTGCAGAAAAATTTCCAACTATGGGCAAAATTTAGTGCTAGTCGACAATCTATGACGCTAGTCACATTCCAAAAAGAATTCTTGTAATTCAACAAGAAGTTATTGCCCGAACCACTGGCAGATCCGGGAGACATCACTCTGGTGTTGTGAAGAAGTAACCATCCCATCAGATATAAGAATGGTAATTCTACTCTGGGATATCCTTCACGCTGTGTAGTATCGGCCAGCAGCCCATCAGTAATAGCCCTCAGGCCAGCTTGTATCCTGCATACCATGGCAGGGAGTAGGCCCAATCTTGCCCTAAATACCAAATGCACTGTGGGCCATAGGGTGTTTCGATGAATACGATCCGCATACGCAATGCCAGGCACCACCCATCGGCGTAGCCAAATAGAAAGGAAGCCAGCCAGTTGAGCTTCTTTTGACAGAGGATTTCGGCAATGCCTCATATAACTGTAGGCTTTGGTTTCTGCAGGATAACTCCCTATCTCTTTATTAAGAACACAATCTGGAGCCTCTGTATCTTCAATGATATCATCGATTGCGTTGGTATTAAGAATGCTCAGGGGGTTCAAAGGTTTGTCTTTGCTATCTACAACCTTGTCCTGCTTGGTATTTCTATCTTGATGGAAGAAGAGGTAGGATACCCATTTGTTAATATGGGCTAAATCAGAAGGCTCTCTGTAGAAGGTGGTGCATGCAAGATAGTGGCTCATCAGCTCTTGGTATACAGCCACTGCCCGAGGGTTGGTATCCTTCAACTCTCTGTCGGTGGGGACATATTCTTCATAGGGAATGTCTCCCATGGGCAGCATTGAGATATCTGCCATCTCATGAAGGGCTAGGCCTAACTCACCTATCGGAGTGGCGAAAGTCCCAGTTAGCGAGTTATATCGCTCCATCAAAGCCAAGAATAAATTGGTGTTGATAGGCAGCCCAACACTAGTAGCACTGACAGCCTCAAACAAGCTAATACTTTCTAGCTCCACTTGAAAGTGCTTCAGGGCCCATGCAGTTAAACTGGCCCATCGAAGATTGTGGGGGTTAAGCCATCCACTGGTGCGAGGGTTAACCCTGGGATATACTCCTCCCTGCTCCATGAATTCATTACAAAAAGTGGCTATTTGAAATGGCTGGAGCAAGGAAGAGTCCTCACTAGGGACGCTGCCTAGTAGTAATCCTCTGAAGGGCATAATAGGGCCTGAGGGACTACTTACAAAGGATCCTTGGTTTAATCCTTTCTTATAAAAGATCTTTCCTGGTTGGCCATGAAGATCATGAGTCAGAGTCCATGCCATCCTTCTGGGATGTATGGCATGGAAGAAGGCAGAAATGGGATAATCTCTGGGCATCTTTGGCAGATACATAACCGTGCCCTCAGCAGAAAATACCCAATCTTTCTTCTTGGGCTTTGTCTGGGATTGTTTATCAATAACATCCCCAAATAAGAAAGCTGGTTTCTTATACTCAGTTCCATCTATGTATGTCAAGGGTTTCCCACTGATCATACTCATCAATATTCTTTCTCCTTGGGCCGAGATCAGAATTCCCCTTCCTTGAGGATACTCGTTTCCAGAGATGGGGAAAGTCACATGGGACAAGTCCTCCAAGTAGTTAGAATTCAATATTCCAGCAACAGAGCCCATTACTTCAGCAAGAGGGGGGATCTGTAGGTCCACTGCAAAAAATAAGAGAATAAGTCAGTTTTATGCTGGAATTTACTTTCAGCGCATAAAATGTAAAGTGCTACATTCTTGCAGTATACGCCAAAACTTGACAGTCTGAATTTTTACGTCAGACTGCAAAAATTTGAGTTTATGCTGGAATTTACTTCCAGTGCGTAAAACACAAGGTTTGCAGTATACGCCAAAACCTAACAGTCTGAGTTTTTATGCCAGACTGCAAAAATTTGAGTTTTACGCTGGAAAGTGCAGTATACGCCAAAACCTAACAGTCTGAGTTTTTACGCCAGATTGCAAAATATGGAGTTTTATGCTGGAATTTACTTCCAGTGCGTAAAATGCAAGGTTTGCAGTATACACCAAAATTTTAACAGTCTGAGTTTTTATGCCAGATTACAAAATATGGCTATTTTACGCTGACACATTAAAATGTGGGCGTATTTGCACATACACGTACAACGTGTGCGAAGGGTTTTTATTTCTCTCAAAGTTTTAACTGTGATGCCCGGTGCATAGCTAGACGGCGGAGCACTTCGTTCAGAACGAAGCTCGCTTGGCCTAGTAGGAGTCTCTCGTGCTTGAGCAGAGGAGCAAGATGATGAAGCGGCTTTCTTTCCTTTAGCAGCGGAGGTCTGTTTTGGTGCCATGGCGAATCTGAGGTTTTTCAGAAAGAGACAAAGAGTTTTCAGAAAGAGACGAAGGGTTTTTCAGAGAGAGATGAAGGGTTTTTCTCTCTCATGACCTAGGCCTATTTATAGAGTTCAAATGACTCTCCGAATCCTTAACCAAATTCAATTTTTTAATTGTCGGTTATGATTTGGGACCACGTCAGCCGATCATTTGAAAAGGAAGATAGATAGTCATGCTGCGTAAAGGATCTACGATTTAACGCTCAGAAGCTTTTACGCTCAGAAGCTACAGATCTACGATTTTACGCTCAGAAGCTACAGATATACGATTTTACGCTCAGAAGCTTTTACGCTCAGAAGCTACAGATCTACAATTTTATGCTCAGATGCTACAGATCTACGATTTTACACTCATAAGCTTTTACGCTCAGAAGCTACAGATCTACGATTTTACGCTCAGAAGCTACAGATCTATGATTTTACGGTCAAAATCTACAGATCTACGATTTTACGCTCAGAACCTACAGATCTACGATTTTACGCTAAGAAGCTGCAGATCTATGATTTTACGCTCAAATGCTATGGATCTATGATTTTACATGCATCTTAAATTATGCGGGACAGATCAGCTAGCAGAATATGCGTATATCTTGATAATTTGGGTTTTACGCTTGAAAAAGCTAGTTACAAGAGTTTATGCAGAAAATGCTCTTCTTCCTCAGTCGAAAGGACTTCATCAGACGAAGGGCCAAGGAGTTCCCTGAAAGTGCCTGTCTTTACTGGAAGATGACTTTTCTTTCTTGGCCATTGATAGTTCATTCGAAGTTTAGCCAGAATCTAGTTCAGGGATGGCCTGTTTGGCGGACATTTCTTGCCTTGTCTCGAGAATCTTTCGAGAAGGCATTTTTGAAGATGATGTTCTGAACAGATGTTCTTCGTATTTATGAAGGGGAAATGATAGTTCAGAATTCTATGTGACTCCTTGTCCAAAAACAGCATGACAATTAGATTTTTAAGACAATTTAATGCTAAAAGTGTTTTTACGCATCTTCCTTTATGCGTAAAATTTGGAACGTGACTGGAGGAATATTTGTCAGAGTCAGCATAAAAATTACTCAAGCGTGTTGAAGCTGCGCATTACCAGACTTCCTCACAAACAATATGGCAAAATCAATAGTGCGTAAAAGAAGACAAGTTTATTAATCATGATTACATATGATGGAAATCAATTTTATTACAAAGGATTTTTTATTAATATTCAAGATCACGATTACATGTGATGGGAATCTATTACGCTAGGTTCTCGTCCGATGGAGATCTTCATTTCTTCTTCTATAGCACTTCTTCGGCCGAGGGGGCCAAAAAAAAATGGTGAATGGAGGGAGGATACAAAACTGGGCCTGTTTAAATTATTCAAGCCTACCCCCCATATGTCATCGGCGGTCATGCTTAGAATTATGATTGGGATTCAGACCCAACACAATACTGGAAGACACGGCCAAGCTGCCCACCAGGGTCCAGCTTCATAATTGGGGAAAATACAGCTACTTGTCGTCAATGTACTCCTCACCGATACCTTTACTCAGTCGTCAAAACTTTTCACATACATGCGAATCAGTCAAAGTCGCACCAGCCCTTCTTCCCAACGAGTCTGGTACGACCCCGTTGTTGGGAACGTTCCCACAATCGGCAACCAATTATGGGCATCGGCCGACTACCGTGTTCACTTGATGCCGGAGTTGGTTCACATCACCGGAGAAGGAGATATGAATTCTCTTTCATGAACCTAGAATGCATGGGAAGGAAGTTGTAGAGTAAACAGAAGCTTTCACGTACAAAGGAAGGAAGTAAAAAGAAGCTTTCACAATATTAATTGGTATTAGTACCAAAAGAAGAAGCATGCATGGCCATGTTTCATCTTTCTAGTGCAAGTGTGTAAATAATAGAAACTTCAGTATAGGCCCCTATCCTTAAGTAGGTTCGTGTGAGTCATCTAAACTTGGGACCAAACCAGACCTTCAACCTCAGCGGGCTTAGACACGATAACAGGACCATTGGATCGTCCCGCGAGACTTAGGAAGCAGGTTATTGGCACGCGCAGCTTGAGGACCCAGGCAAGTATACCTTGCCCTTGTTGTACTATTAAATTCAGTTATATATTTAGTTGTATGTTTATTATTTTAGATTATATAACTGTGCGCGTCCGAGAGAGACTCGGGTGCAGTCAACGAATGCGTTGATGTTAGGACTTGTGTCTGACCTAGAGTCTAGTAGGCCCACCTAAAGTTGTGGAGTTGTTGGTATGACTCCCCAGGCCTTGACACGTATTATTACACATAACAGAGTGAGTTCATGTAGGGACGCGTGCCTCATACTCGACTGGCCATCGGTGTGAGCAACACGTGTGACGGTATTTAGCTTAGTTGTTTATTTCTATAGAGACTTGCATTATAGTACGAGATGTCCATGTCGTGTTCACGACTTGTATATCTACATTGGGCGGGGAGGACAACTTGTAGGCGTATGGGACACCCACTTCCTTTACACTGCTGCCACACTCGACGGAGTAATATGGACGATATATACTACACTGTTGCCACGTTCTTCGGAGCAATATGGACGATATACTATACTCCTGCCATGCTCTTCGAAGATGGACGTTATTATACAGTGCCCTTGTATGGGGGCATATATGGCATATACTAGCCAGTCATGCCGATTGGTGAATTACGTCAGCATATGTCTAGCCTACACTTTCCCATACACTCAAAATTGTTCTCAAATTTGCATTCACTTAGATGGTTAGCGCACCCCTTTTATTTATTCAGTATTTAATTTATGGCATAATTCTGTGTATCTTGTTATATTCCTCTGAGGACCTGGTCCCTTTCCAGGTGTAGATGTTCATGAGTATTCGCAGGAGCGCAGATCCGGACTTGCTACGTATCTTTGAGGAGGCCTTCTCTTTGAGCCTCGTGATTGTTAGATGTTGTTGACCCTATAGACGTGCTATGATATTGGCTCTGTGCCTGACACCAAGTCTATAAAGAAATTGACATCTCTGTCTGGCGACAAACCTGGTAACTCCTCTGGAAAGACATCCAAGAACTCCACTATCAAAGGATGTGATAACTCCTTCCCTTCCATCCTGGCTCCACAAAAGGTGCCCCTTCTCTGCTTCGTTGTATATCGAAATTGACCTATGAGATGGCATCCTGAAACTTCCATGTATATCGAAATCATGATAGAAGGTATTGATGGACACATAAAATTGTGCGTACGAATGAAGGACGCATAATTCCATGGAAAGAGAAGTCGCAGGCACAGTAAAGGTTGCTGCAGTACAACCCATGATGAAATACTGCCACCCTCTAGCTCCATCAATGAGTCCACCTTTAAACTTGAAGCTGGTGATAGGATTCCCCACGTGCAACTAATCATACCCAAATTGCCTGGCGAAACGGCTAGGCAGATAAGGCTCCAAGTAGTAGTGGTCCTCACTTCTGTATAGCAGATGGGAAGGTCTAATGCAGACCAACCAGTAAAAGGCTTCAGGAGAGAGAATAGTCCTCCCCTGACCTGCATCCTGAAGCTTTGTCCCCTGTTGATTGATATGTACGCAGGGAACGATGCAGAAGAGCTTCCAACTATGGGAAAAATTGAGGGCTAGTCGACAATCAATGACGCTAACCACATTTCAAGAAGAATTCCTGTAATTCAACAGGAAGTTATTGCCCGAACCATTGGAGGATCCGGAAGACATCACTTTGGTGTTGTGAAAGATCAACCATACCATCAGATATAGGAATGGTTGTTCCACTCTGGGATATGCTTTACGCTGTGTATCATCAGCCAGCAACCCATCAGTAATGGTTCTTAGGCCTGCTTGTATCCTGCATACCATGGCAGGAAGAAGGCCCAATCTGGCTCCAAACACCAAACGCACTGCAGGCCATAAGATGTTGCGATGAATACGATCCGCAGACGCGATGCCAGGCACTAACCATCGGCATAGCCAGATAGAGAGGAAGCCGACCAGTTGAGCTTTCCTTGACAGAGGCTTGCGACAATGCCTCATATAACTGTAGGCTTTAGTGCTGCAGGATAACCCTCTATCTCCTCATCGAGGATATAAGCAGGCTCAGAAGGTTCAAAGGCTTATCCTTGCTATCTACAACCTTGTCAGGCTTGGCATTTCTGGCCTGATGGAAGAAGAGGTAGGATGCCCATTTGTTGTTATGGGCTAAACCAGAGGGCTCCCCGTAGAAAGTGGCGCAGGCAAGATAGTGGCTCATCAGCTCCTGGTACACCGCCACTGCCCGAGGGTTAGTATCCCTCAGCTCCCTATTTGTAGGAACGTACTCTTCATAAGGAGTGTCTCCTATTGGCAGCCTAGAGATTTCTGCCATCTCATGAAGGGCCAGCCCCAACTCACCTATTGGAGTGGCAAAAGTCCCAGTGAGTGAGTTATACCGCTCCATCAAAGCTAAGAACAAGTTGGGGTTGAGAGGCAGCCCAACACTGGTAGCGCTCACAGCCGCGAATAAGCCAATACTCTCCAGCTCCGTCTGGAAGTGCTTCAGGGCCCAGGCAGTTAAACTGGCCCATCGAAGATTCCCAGGGCTAAGCCACCCACTGGTGCGAGGGTTAACCTTGGGGTACACTCCTCCATGTCCCATAAAGTCATTGCAGAAAGTCGATATTTGACGCGGCTGGATCACTGAAGTATCTTCACTCGGGACGCTGCCCGGCAGTAACCCTCTGAAGGGCATGACAGGACCTGAGGGACTGCTTAGAAATACCCCTCGGTTTAACCCTTTTCTATAAAAGATCTTCCCCGGCTGGCCGTGAAGGTCAGGAGTCAAAGTCTATGACATCTTCCTAGGATGCGTGGCATGGAAGAACGCAGATATAGGGTAATCTCTGAGCATCTTTGGCAGATACATAATCATGCCCTCAGCAGAAAACACCCAATCTTCCTTCTTGGGCTTGGTCTGGGACTGTTTATCAATGTTGTCCCCGAATAGGAAAGCTGGTTTCCTATACTCAGTCCCATCTATGTATGTCAGGGGCTCCCCACCGATCATACTCAGCAACATGCGTTCTCCCTGGGCCGAGATCAGGGTTCCTCTTTCTTGAGGATACTTGTCTCCAGAGATTGGGAATGTCATATGTGACAAGTCCTCCAGATAATTGGAGTTCAGCATCCCAGCAGCAGAGCCCATCACTTCAGCCAAAGGAGGGATCTGCAAGTCCACTGCAAAATGCAAGAAAAAAAGTCAGTTTTTATGCTAGACGCAAAATTTGCAGTATACGCCAAAGCCTAACAGTCTGAGCTTTTATGCCAGACTGCAATAACTTGAGTTTTACGCTGGAACCTATTTCCAGTGCGTAAAACTCAAGGTTGGCAGTATACGTCAAAGTCTAACAGTCTGAGCTTTTTATGCCAGACTGCCAAAATTTGAGTTTTTACGTTGGAATTTATGCCAGCACGTAAAACTCAAAATTTACAGTATACACCAAAATTTGACAGTCTGAGTTTTTACGCCAGACTGCAAAAGATGGAGTTTTACGCTGACACATTAGAAATATGGGCGTAATGATAAAACATCTCTGTGCATCATCTTCCCCGAAGAGACTCTTAGCACAAAAGATGACCTTGCGCATACACGTACAACGTGTGCGAAGGGTGTTTTCACTCGAAGCCTTTACCTGTAATGCTCGGTGCGCAGCTCGACGGTGGGGCACTGCATTCAGATCGGGGCTCGCTCAGCCTAATGGGGGTTGCTCGTGCTTGAGCAGAGGAGCGAGATGAGGAAGCAACTTTCTTTCCCTTAGCAATGGAAGCCTGTTTTGTTGCCATGGCGAAGCTCAAAGTTCTCAGAGAAGAGATGAAGACGAAGAGCTCTCAAAGAAACGAAGGGTTTTGCAGAAACAGATGAAGGGTTTTTCTCTCAAAGACCTTGGGCTATTTATAGAGTTCAGATGACTCTTCGAATCCTTAACCAAATCCGATATTTAATAGTCGGTTATGATTGGGGACCACGTCAGCCTATCATTTGAAAAAGAAGATGGACAGTCATACTGCGTAACAATCTACAATTTTTTACGCTCAGAGGCTACAAATCTATAATTTTACGCTCAGAAGCTACAAATATATGATTTTACGCTCAGAAGCTACAAATCTACGATTTTACGCATAGAAGCTACAAATCTATGATTCTACGCTCAGAAGCTACAAACAGCCAATTACAAGGGTTTACGCGGAAAATGCTCCTTTTTGGCTACAAAATATTCCAAGTGCCTGAAACACACAGATGTCAGCATTGAAGATGACTCTTCTTCTTGGGCCATTGGAAGTTCATTCGAAGCATAACCAGAATCCTTTACATCTGAGCTCAAGTATGGCCTGTTCGACGGGCATTTCTTGCCCTATTTCGAGAAATTTTTGGGGAAACCATTCTTGAAGATGATGGTCTGAACAAAAATTCTTCGTATCATAGAAGAGATAGTTCAGAATTCTATGCGACTCCTCGTCCAAAAATAACATGATAGTTGGATCTTCAAGACAAACTTAATGCTAAAGAGCTTTTTACGCATCTACCGTTACGCTTAAAAGTGGAGACGTGACCGAATAAGCGTTTTTCAGAGTCAGCGTAAAGTTATTCAGACGTGTCGAAGCTACACATTATCAGACTTTCTCACAGCAAATATGGCAAATCAGCTATGCGTAAAAGAAGACAAGTCTATTAATCATGATTACATATGATGGAAATCCAGATCACAAAGGATTTTTCATTTTCAGGATTACATATGATGGAAATCCTTTCTCTACAAAGGGTTTCTCATTTTCATTTAAGATCGCACCGAGAATCTGTTGTGCCAGGTTCTCATATTGGTGGAGATCTTTTTCTTCTTCTACGGCACTTCATCGGCTTCTCCGGCCGATGAACAAGAAAATGATTAATGGCGGGAGGATACAAAACTGGGCCTGTATTATTCAAGCCCACCCTCCATACGCCATGGCAGTTACGCCCTAGAATTGTGTTAGGGATTCAGACCCAACACAATACTGGAAGACAGGGACCAAACTGCCTACCTGCGTCCAGCTTCATAATGAGACCCTTCCTCTCTCCTGGACGAATCGCCATATGAAATTGCTGATTATCCCGAGCAACGAAAGCTATGATATCCTTCCATGGTCCATCGTTGCAGAGGACGTTTGCTCGAAGATGCCTCCTTTTACGGCTTCTTACATGCTGGAAGAGCATAACCTTCTTCTTCCTCAGGTTAGCCCGATGAATCTCGGTAACCATCTTTTTGGTGAAGGAAGTGTGGAAAAACAGGTTCACTCGCTTGCCTTTATATAGGCAGAAGAGAACATACCCATTCCCAACAACTTCCTAAATATCTCCGAAAAATCAGCCTCGCAGAACGAGTCAAATTTGACCGTTTTATGCTTCATTCAAAGTATTTCAAATTACGAGGAATTTGAAAACTTTGAAGGGGGTCTTGTAGAAGCATGAAAATACGCTGGAGAGTTATACGCGTAAAACCCCCAATATGCATGAAGCCCGCATAAAACAGAGCTTCAGCGCTATGTGGCGTAAACATATGACTTCAGAGCTATACACATAAAACAGAGCTTCAGCGCTGTGTGGCGTAAAATATGGCTTCATAACAGTCTACGTAAAGCAGCACTCAAAGGCCGTTTTGGCGTAAAAAGGTTGCTACACCTCCCTCCGGCTATAATACGCTTGCTTTTAATGCGGCGTGAAGTTGTACGAGAAACTCTTCGTATTCCTCGAATGAACCTGTTAGACAGAACAGTGAACCTGACTCCCGACAAAGAGTACTGCATGACGATCAAGAGGACGGCTGTAATAATGATCTTGCATAGAAGCCCAGACTGTCGTTTAGTGACGTATCCTTGATAAAAGACATTTTTACGCATTCAAGGAATATGCTGCCTATTTTACACAGGCAGAGACGAGCTTTTATGCTCTACATGAGACAAAATTAGATGCCACGTCAAAAGTTGTTCTTAGTACAGAACTCGAGGCATATCTCTGCAGTTAATGCGCGAGATGGGGGCAGATCTCTGCATTTAATGCATGAGATTTTATTCTATTTTAATGACTGGGAGAGCTAAAACTAGGGCTAATACGCTCACATCACTATCCCTGCAGGTTACGCCAACCAGGCTATTTTCAATTATAGGAGCATGCCGTACGCTATCTCCTCAAAATATGCCGACCAGGCTATTTTCAACTATAGGAGCACGCTGTATGCTATCTCCTCGAAATACGCCAACTCAGGCTATATTTGCCAAGGTACGTGATAATGCTACTGGGCCCAGAATATGCTCAAGACCTCAGTCAGCAAGGATAATTGGCTATCTTTACGCTAGTTACCTATTATGCAGCATCAAGCTTTACGCAGAATTTGGCTTTTACGCTAACAGACAGCTATTTGGCTTTTACGCCAACAGACAGCTATTTGGCTTTTACGCCAACAGACAGCTATTTGGTTTTTATGCCAACAGACAGCTATTTAGCTTTTACGCTAACAAGACAGTTATTTGGCTTTTATGCCAAACCATCTCTACGCGAGGGGCAGTTACCTATGTGGCTTGCATGCCGTGATCTTCGAGAAGCAGTTATACGCGTTACCTCATAATGGGACATGAATCACATGCGGATTCAGGAGATCATTCAGACATGGGTAGCAGTTATTATAACCACTGCTTAAAGGGTGCCACTCTCTTCATAATCTGGCTTCTACGCCGACTGGACGGTTACTGTGACTGAACTCTATAAATAGAGACTTCCGGTCACAGGAATAAGCATCGATCGGTCAGGAGAGACAAGGCCGAAAAAGAAAGAGTAGAGAGCATTGACAGAGAGCGTTGGTTGACAACTTTTGGCAAAGAGAGTTCAATCCCCCCTGCAATCTTTGAAGCTTCCTCTTCTTCTACAACACTTCTTCGTCATCGTGTGGTCCAAGGGACAAAGTGATCGACCGCAGATCAGACTCCTATAGCAATTTTTCCCCAGAATTATTTTTTTGTACTTAACATCCTCGTATAGGATTAATTGTACTTCTTTTTCTTGTTTGTAAACAAAGAAAGGGTTTCGTATAAGCCTAGTTTCATTTCTTTCGTTTATCATCAAACACAATTAGAGGATACTCATTTAGAGTAGGAGGACTTAGTAACAGAGTCTGTGGAGGCTTAGATTATTTGCTTAGACTTGTATTAGAATTTTATTGAGGTTATTTGCATGTATATATTATTTCAGGCTTGTGGATGTATCATGACTCTTTCTTTCGTTATTCCATCTCGTGCTTTATCTTTCTTAGTTTGCATTATGATTGAGTATAGTTTACATTTATCAGTTACCTTATTATTCCTCCGTTTGGAGTTGAGATGATTGACAGGTACCATGTATATATATTTTATAAGATATATAGATAGTAGAGTTGACCCAGACAATATTCTACCGTC
The DNA here is from genome assembly GCA_036927795.1 of Iris macrosiphon. Classification (NCBI taxonomy): domain Eukaryota; kingdom Viridiplantae; phylum Streptophyta; class Magnoliopsida; order Asparagales; family Iridaceae; genus Iris; species Iris macrosiphon. The sequence goes on along the minus strand of JAYESA010000033.1, from coordinate 1,064,346 downwards.
GACGTTTTGGCGTAGGCTGGGCGTTATTCACTACTCGTGCCCTCATTCCGGGTGTGGATCGTGACACATTTTTAGTGGTGGCCCATGCAGGTCTAGAGTTGCAATTAGAGCGATATCGTAGTAGTGCTCACCTAGAGTACTGCTATGACCCTGTTTTAGGATATATGATTAAGGCTGAAAGTATACTCAATCACAACTAGGAAACACTTCCAATATCAGTTATTCTTCTCTATTAGAATATTTTCTTTACTTTGAATAAAATTTATCATTCATTGATGATATCGTATCTTACTCAATAATGATTCCTTTGTTTGATCTATCTTCAGGATGCCGCCGAAGATGCGTTCCCAACGCTCAGGCGTAATGTCAGCGAGGTCAGTCACTTCGTCGCCTATGAGGGCTGTACCATCAGATACTGTTCCAGCAACTACATTTAGGAGGTCCGCTTCATCGATCCAGGTGGGCATTTTTGCAGTAGCTTTCGGGGGTTCTGCACCTCCGGTATAGAGGGCAGCACCGACAGTTTCAGGGGATCTTCCACCCCAACCACCCGCAGTCGATCAGACACAGATGTTTGTGCTCTTTCAGCAGATGATGGAGGTACAGCAGTGCCCGTCAAAGGTTATGAGAAAGGCCATTGAGAATGCTCACCAGATTATGCTCGCTGCAGTCGAGAGAGTCGCCTTAGTCCAGCCACAGATGGCACCACCTCAGTTCATCCCGCAATAGCCGAGGCCAAGGACTATCATAGATTTCAAATGGATAGGGCCGAAGGACTTCAAAGGTACTGAAGGGATTATTTACGCTGATGATTGGATAGAAGACATTGAGCAGAACCTGCGGCTGGCACAGATTCCAGAGAGGTTGCAGGTGGAGGCCGCAGGAAGTATGATGTTTGATATCGCATTGACTTGGTTCAGAACGGACCCCAGGATCTTATCACCGGGACTTACTTGGAAAGTTTTTAAGGAGCTCTTCAAGGAAAAGTTTTTTCCAGATGTGGTTCTGATATCTCTAGAGAGCCAGTTTCAGTACCTCGTTCAAGGAGGTATGACGGTAGATGAGTATGAGACAGAGTATTACAGGTTAGGCCGCTTTGTAGAGGGGCAGAACCCCGTAGAAAGAGCCAAAAAGTTTAAGAAGGGCCTGAATAGGGAGATCAAATCACATACGAATGGAGATTCTACCGCTACTTTTGAAGATGATCTTGAGCTTGGCTCTAAGAGGCCAAGGGCATAGGAGGATACAGTACCAACACGGGTCCAATAAAGCGGCCTCATTTTCAGCAGCAGCATCAGAGGCACTTTGAGTAGCCGAGGCAGCAGTACCATGGACCAGCTAGAGTGCCGGTACAACAGATGCACCCGATCCAGAGGCCAGCTATTTCTTGCCCATTCTATAAGAAGCAAGGACACATATGGGATGCATGTAGGATGAGATTGGGCCAGTGCTTATTCTGCGGATCAGGAGACCACATGTTGAGGGCTTGTCCTAAAGCTCTAGCTCGTCCAGTTCAGGACAAAGCTCAGGCACAGAGAGCACCTATGAGACCACCAGCGAGACAGCAGACATAACCTCCTCTACCACCACAACATCAACAGTTTGCTCAGCACCAGCAGCAGTAGAGAGGTGTCCAGCGACAGGGGTAAGCTTTTATCTTGACCGTCGAGGAGAAGGAGCCAGTCGATGATGTTATCTCAGGTTTAGTCTATCTTAATTATTTTCCAGCACATTCTTTATTTGATTCTGGTACTTCACATAGTTTTGTATCTGTATCTTTTGCTCTGAAACATCATCTTGAGACTGAACCGTTGGCGAGGACTTACAAGATCACGACCGGGGGTAGCATTATTCTGGTCAGTAATATTTGCAAGGACCAGAGAGTTTTCTTAGAAGGTCGAGAGTTGAGTGTATGTCTACTCGTAATGCCACTTTCGAGCTACAATATAGTACTCGGGATGGATTGGTTGAGTAGGCACCATTCTAGTATCGATTGTCGTAGAGACATAGTTTTATTTCACTCGCCAAGAGAGTCAGAGTTTGAGTTCGTCTGAGGAGCAGTAGAGCAGAGCGAATGAGATTTCTGTGGAGCTTTGGTAGAAGAGCATGAGCCACCACATCCATTGATTGTTGAGTATATAGACGTCTTTCTAGAGGAGTTGCCAGGGTTACCACTAGACAGAGATGTGGAGTTCTCTATAGACTTGGTGCCAGGCACAGAGCTAATATCACAGCATATCTATAGGGTAAATAATAGCGAACTGGCGGAGTTAAAGAAGCAAGTGGATGAGTTATAGGATAAGGGCTTCATCTACTCCAGTTCATCACCGTGGGGTGCTCCGATATTATTTGTACCGAAGAAGCATGGATCGGTACACATGTGTATCGACTACAGGGCACTCAACTACTTCACTATCAAGAATAAATACCCGTTGTCGCTGTAGAAGCATAAAATATGCTGGGGAATTATTCGCGTATTTTACAGTCAAAATCCCCAATATACATGAAGTCCCTCCCTGCGTAAAACAGAGCTTCAAGGTTGTTTGGCGTAAAATAGGGCGTCAGAGCTGTCTGCATAAAACAGAGCTTCAAGATTGTTTGGCGTAAAATAGGCCTTCAGAGATGTCTGCGTAAAACAGAGCTTCAAGGTTGTTTGGCATAAAATAGGGTTTCAGAGCTGTCCGCGTAAAGCAGAGCTTCAAGGCTGTTCTGCGTAAAAGGTTGCTATACCTTCCTGTGTAAAGTTTAAAATACGTTGTTTTTAATGCAGCGTAAAGTTGTACGAGGAACTCTTCGTATTCCTCGGATGAATTTGTCAGTCAAATCAGTGAACCTGATATTTGACAAAAGCACTATACGATAATCGAGAGAACGACTGTGATGATGATTTTGCACAGAGACCCAGGTTGTCATTTTGTGACATATTTTTGATACAAGTCATTTTTAAGCATTCAAAGGAAGAAAAATGGAGTCTTCTCAATACGCTGCCTATTCTACATTGACAGAAATGAGTTTTTACGCTCAAGATAAGACAAAATCAGATGCCACGTCAAAAGCTGTTTCTTGTACAGAGCTTAAGGTATATCTCTGCATTTTATGCACGAGATTGAGGCATATCTCTGCATTTAATATACGATATTTTGTTCTATTTTCAAAATTTGTCATGACTGGGAAAGCTAAGACTATGACTAATACGCTCACATCACCATCCTTGCATTTTACACCAACCAGGCTATTTTCAACTATAGGAGTACGCCGTATGCCATCTCCTCGAAATATGCCAACTCGGCTATATTTGCAAAGGTACGTTGATAAGGCTATTTAGCCCAGAATACGCTCAAGATCTTAGTCGTGATAGATAATTGGCTATTTTATGCTGGTTATCTATTATTCATAAATTATTAAGTTTTACGCAGGGGCAGTTACCTACGTAGCTTGCATGCCATGATCTTCGAAAAGGAGGTATACGCGTTACCTTATAAAGGGATACATGTCATACGCAGATTCAGAAGATTATTTGAACGTGGGTAGCAGTTGCCATAAGCGCAGCGTAAAGGAGGCAATCTTCTTCACAGTTTGGCCTTTTACGCCAACAAGACAGTCATTTGGCTTTTACGCCAACCAGGCAGTTATTTTGATTGATCTCTATAAATAGAGATCCCTGGTCACAGGGTAAGGGGGGAAATGGGTTTTGGCTGACAACTTTGACAACAAGAATTTGATCCTACTTGCAACTTTCCTTTGGCCGTCTTTTGCCTTCTGTTCAGAGAAAGTTTGAAGGTTCTTCTACAACACTTCTTCATCATCGTGTAGTCCAAGGAACAAAGTGATCGACTGCAGATCAGACTTCCATAGCAATACTTTTCCAGAATCATTTTATTGTACTTAATATCCTCGTATAGGATTATTTGTACTTTTCTCTTTTCTCGTTTGTAAGCAAAAGTTTCGTATAAACTTTGTTTATCCAAACAAAATGGCGACTCTGCTGGGGATTTGTCATGACTGGGAAAGCTAAGACTGTGACTAATACGCTCATATTACCATCCTTGTATTTTACGCCAACCAGGCTATTTTTAACTATAGGAGTACGCCGTATGCTATCTCCTCAAAATATGCCAACTCAGCTATATTTGCAAAGGTACGTTGATAAGGCTACTTAGCCCAGAATACGCTCAAGACCTCAGTCGTGAAGGATAATTGGCTATTTTACGTTGGTTATCTATTATTCATGAATCATCAAGTTTTACGCAGTGGCAGTTACCTACGTGGCTTGCATGCCATGATCTTTTAGAAGCCGTTATACACGTTACCTTATAAAGGGATACGTGTCATATGCAGATTCATAAGATTATTTGAACGTGGGTAGCAGTTGTCATAACCGCAGCATAAAGGAGGCAATCTTCTTCACAGTTTGGCCTTTTACGCCAACAAGACAGTCATTTGGCTTTTACGCCAACCAGGCAGTTAATTTTATTGATCTCTATAAATAGAGACCCCTGGTCACAGGGTAAAGGGAGAATTAGTTTTGGCTGACAACTTTGGCAACAAGAATTCGATCCTACTTGCAACTTTACTTTGGCCGGCTTTTGCCTTCAGTTCAGAGAAAGTTTGAAGCTTCTTCTACAACACTTCTTCATCATCATGTAGTCCAAGAAACAAATTGATCGACTGCAGATCAGACTTCCATAGCAATACTTTCCCAGAATTATTTTATTGTACTTAATATCCTCGTATAGGATTATTTATACTTTTTTCTTTTCTCGTTTGTAAGCAAAAGTTTCGTATAAACTTTGTTTATCCAAACAAAATGGTGACTCTGCTGGGGAATGAATCCAGAATCTCTGGTTTCGTAGACCAAATCTACTTATCCTCGTATAGGATTATTTGTACTTTTCTTTTTTCTCGTTTGTAAGCAAAAGTTTTGTATAAACTTTGTTTATCCAAACAAGGTGGCAAATCTGCTGGGGATTTGTCATGACTGGAAAAGCTAAGACTGTGACTAATATGCTCACATCACCATCCTTGCATTTTACGCCAACCAGACTATTTTTAACTATAGGAGTACACCGTATGCTATCTCCTCAAAATATGCCAACTCAGCTATATTTGCAAAGGTACGTTAATAAGGCTACTTAGCCCAGAATACGCTCAAGACCTCAGTCGTGAAGGATAAATGGCTATTTTACGCTGGTTATCTATTATTCATGAATCATCAAGTTTTACGCAGTGGCAGTTACCTACGTGGCTTGCATGCCATGATCTTCGAGAAGCAGTTATACGCGTTACCTTATAAAGAGATACGTGTCATACGCAGATTCAGAAGATTATTTGAACGTGGGTAGCAGTTGTCATAACCGTAGCGTAAAGGAGGCAATCTTCTTCACAGTTTGGCCTTTTACGCCAACAAGACAGTCATTTGGCTTTTACGCCAACCAGGCAGTTAATTTGATTGATCTCTATAAATAGAGACCCATTGTCACAGGGTAAAGGGGGAATTAGTTTTGGTTGACAACTTTGGCAACAAGAATTCGATCCTACTTGCAACTTTCCTTTGGCCGGCTTTTGCCTTCAGTTCAGATAAAGTTTAAAGCTTCTTCTACAGCACTTCTTCATCATCGTGTAGTCCAAGGAACAAAGTGATCGACTACAGATCAGACTTCCATAGCAATACTTCCCCAGAATCATTTTATTGTACTTAATATCCTGGTATAGGATTATTTGTACTTTTCTCTTTTCTCGTTTGTAAGCAAAAGTTTCGTATAAACTTTGTTTATCCAAACAAAATGGCGACTCTGCTGGGGAATGAACCCAGAATCTCTGGTTTCGCAGACCAAATCTACTTATCCTCGTATAGGATTATTTGTACTTTTCTCTTTTCTCGTTTGTAAGCAAAAGTTTCGTATAAACTTTGTTTATCCAAACAGCCGCGGATTGACGATTTATTTGATCCGTTGAGCGGAGAAAAGGTATTCTCAAAGATAGACTTGAGGTTGGGGTACCACCAGGTGAAAGTGAAGAAGGAAGACATTTTGAAGACTGCTTTCAGGACTCGGTATGAGCAGTTTGAGTTCTTGGTGATGCCGTTTGGGTTGACCAATGCCCCGGCAGTATTCATAAACCTGATGAATAAGTTGTTTCATCAGTACTTAGATCAGTTTGTGGTAGTATTCATTGATGATATACTAATTTATTCGAAGACCCCGGAGGAGCATGAGAAACACCTGAGGATAGTTCTGGAGACCCTCAGGAAGGAGAAGCTATATGGCAAGCTTTCGAAGTGTGAGTTCTTTCTTGATAAGGTTAAATTCCTCAGGCATGTGATTACATGAGACGAGATCTCAGTAGACCCAAAGTAGATTTCAGCAGTTGAGTCGTGGTCTACCCCGAGTTCAGTGGCGGAGATCAGGAGTTTTCTTGGACTGGCAGGCTATTATCGGAGATTTGTTCAGGATTTTTCCAAGATTACGGAACCGATGACTAGACTAACCAGGAAGGACGTGGATTTCATCTGGACTGGGGATTGTTAGTCTACTTTTGAGGAGCAAAAGAAGAGGTTGACTATAACTCCAGTATTGACATTGCCATCAGGGACACGTAGATTTTCTATATATAGTGATGCATCGGATAAGGGTTTAAGTTGTGTGTTGCAGCATAACGGGAATGTGATTGCCTATGCTTTCAAACAATTACGCCCGTATGAGAAGAACTATCCTACCCATGACTTGGAGTTGGAAGTAGTTATTTTTGCCCTTAAACTGTAGGAGCACTACTTGTATGGGGAGCGAGTAGAGATCTTTACAGACCACAAGAGCTTGAAGTATGTGTTTACAAAAAAAGAGCTCAACATGAGGCAGCGATGATGGTTGGAGTTGATGAAGGACTTCCATATTGTTTTATAGTACCATCCAGGGAAGGCCAACGTAGTCGCGGATGCCTTGAGCAGGTATCTAGTGGCTATGTATTTGAGGAGGGACAGACATTTATTGGCCGATCTTGATAGCTTGGGTATTAAGGTATTAGTTCCTGGAGTTGCATCACAGATGTGGGGCACTTCAAGTACAGTCAGAGTTGATGGACTGGATCAGAGCCGCACTGTTCGAGGATGAGTCTTTGAGGAGCATCAGTGCACAGGTCCTGATAGGATTGGCAGAGGACTTCAGTATTGCAGATGATGGATCATTGCGACATGGTACCAAGTTGTGTGTGCCGAGTGGAGTGTTGCACGAGGAGATTCTTCAGGAAGCTCATCGATCTCAGTACTATATGCATCCAGGTGCCAATAAGATGTATAGGGACATGAGAGAGCATATTTGGTGGTATGGTATGAAGAAGGAGGTGGCTAGCTTCGTATCTAGATGCTTGGTATGCCAGCAGATAAAGGCAGAGAGTCATAGGCCAAGTGGATTGCTTCGGCCTTTAACCATTCCAGAGTGGAAGTGGTAGCATGTGACGATGGACTTTTTTTCAGGGTTTTTGCGTTCTCCAGGAGGTAAAGAAGCGATTTGGGTTATCGTAGACAAGTTTATCAAATCAGCCCACTTTCTGCCATTCAAAGTGGGTACGTATACGGAGAATCTCGCAGAGATGTATGTGCGTCAGATAGTCAGATTGTATAAAGTTTATGTGAGCATAGTCTCGGATCAGGATATTCGCTTTACGTCCCACTTCTGGAGGAGTTTACAGGCTAGCTTGGGCACTCAGCTCAAGTTCAGTACCGCATATTACCCTCAGACAGACGGGCAGTCGGAGAGGACTATCCAGAATCTCGAGGACATGCTACGCACCTGTGTTTTGGATTTTGGAGGCCTTTGGTGTTGGCCCATCTGGTCTCAGTCAACTTGATTTTGATAGTTAACTAAACCATGCATTGATATATCGTGATTTGAAGCCTCAACACAGCTATTATATGTCGTCTGTTTTACGTCTATTTAAATATAATATTTTATTTATTTGAGTCTAGGACTGATGTAAGCTGAGTCGTACTGGCAAAACTAAATACCTATACCCAGATACCTAGTCCACTCAAATGAACCAAAGAACCTATCCACCAAATTAGGCCACATTCATTTACAAAGTCTACCATACTTAGAGACCAAACTCGGGCCAAACTCGTACCAAACTCGTACCGAACTCGGACCGAACTCGGTTACCCTTTTGGTATGAAATCAACCAGTTCAATAAGCTCCTGATTTCTTGGCCCGGTTTGAAATTTGAATTAAACCCCATCCAAATTCTTGTCGAATTCTGTTTGCCTACACCCTATAAATAGGATTGGAATTCTTCATTCTTACTCACTTAACCATTCTTTAGTCTTCTATCATATTGTGAGTAAACCTCTAAATCCTTAACTTTCCCATCCCAAAGAGCAACTCCCTAGCCTTCCTAGTGCCAAGTGTGATCTCGGTCTAGAAGTCTTCAGAGTTGTAAAGAGTTTGTTCCATCAGTTACTCTCTCTCTCTCTCTCTCTCTCTCTCTCTAAGTTATGAAGTTGTGAGACTTCAAATCAAACCTCGTGGTGCAAAGAAGTGGAAAGCCTTCAGATCAAAGCTTGTGATTCACTATTGGTGATTATAGTAGATAAAACTCTGAGCTTAAGTTCTCGGGACTGGACTAGTCCTCTCAGAGGAAAACCAATATATATTTTGGTGTTTGTGTTTGTTTTCTCACTCTACTTTACTACTTTATTTTACTGTTTCTATATACACTGTTAGCAACTGCATTCATTCTAATAATCTTAAATTGGATAGATTATTCTGCTGTACTCTATTTATCCCCCTCTAGAGTTGCCTCACGGTCCTTTAATTGGTATCAGAGCTAGTTCTCTTGATATTTGGCTTAACATCCTAAGAGACTTATGGCAACTGTTAGATCTATCCACACCAACAAAGGTGAAGGCCAGTCCATAAATAGGCTACCCTTATTTGATGGTACTAACTATACGTACTGGAAGACACGTATGAGCTTCTACCTAAAGTCTCTTGATTTTGACCTTTGGGTTGTAGTAGTAGAAGGATACAAAAAGCCACCTAGAATAGTAATAGATGGCAACCTAGTAATAGATGGTAACCTTGTAGAGAAACCTCATGATAAGTACACAGACACCAAAAAGAAACAAGCTAGTCTTGATGCTAAAGCTATTAACGCTCTATTTTGTGTTGTAGACAAAATTGAATTTAACAGGGTCTCCACTTGCGAAACTTCATACGAAGTATAGAAACTTTTTAAGGTCACTCATGAAGGAACCTCCCAAGTGAAGGAATAAAAAATAAGTCGTCTAACACAAGAGTATGAAGCATTCAAGATGAAGCAAAATAAGACGATCACTCAAATGTTCACGAGATTCCTCGACATCGTCAACCCTCTATTATCACTTGGCAAGGAGTACAACAATCACGAGAAGATTCTCAAGGTACTCAGGGGACTCACCAAGAATTGGAATCCCAAGGCCACTGCAATCATAGAAGGAAAAAATCTTACCATGATGACCTTCAAGACGCTCATGGGCAAGCTGATGACTCACGGCTGGATCTCAAGGAATTTGAAGAACCCACTCCCAAGAAGAAGATGATTGCTCTTTAGGCACATCACAAAAATGTCACCAACTATAACTCCGACGACAATGAGTCTCAAGATTAGGAAGTTGCCATGACCACCAGAAACTTTAAAAAATTTCTAAAGCTGGAGAAACCAAAGAAGAAGGAGCTAACTGACAACAGTGATGACGAGCCTATATGCTACAACTGTAAGAAGACATGACATATAAAGAAATATTGTCCAACCCAAAGAAAAGAAAATTGCCACAATTATTCATCCATAAGAACATCATCATAAAATTATGCAAACACTAGTATTTGGCACAAAAGTGAAGCTAGTAAATATGAAGAAGAGAGTCCTCGAGAAGCAGCAAACCTATGCTTTATGGCGTTAGCTGATCGGGTTACGGATAACAACTCTTATGATAATTTTACTTTTGACGAACTAGGTAATGCTTTTAGTGATCTGCTTGATAATTTTAGGAAACTTAGAAATAAGTACAAGCATGCTAAGAAAGATGTTTAAGAATGTCAAATTGAAATAGAGAGACTAACATCTCTACTTGGTGAAGTAAATGATACCTCAAACGATTCAGACGAGAATTCTAGACTTAAGCTTAACCTCCATGAGGCACTTGCGATTCTTGACAAGAGCTCTCAGGAGAACGCTAAACTTAAGAAAGAACTCATATCTGAAAAGAAGAAGTATTCCATTGCTACACGTAGAATATATGCTCTCACTGCTAAATATGATGAAATATATGCTACCTCTAAAAAGTTAGAGATTAGATTGGGTAAACATGTCGAACAAACCTCCAACCAACCTAACACGAGACACGTAGCAAGATAAAAGAACACTCACAGCTATGATCCTACCTACAGTTCATGCAATCATATGTTCAGAATATATCATACACATAGAACCAAACATAATCATGCATTATATTATAAATATCCATGAAGACCACAAAGAAATATCCCACACAATCATGCATTCTATCCACATAGAATTGCTTCACACAATCATATATATCATGCTGCACCAAGCACCAATCACACAATTATGTCACTATTGTGGTAAGAAAGGACATATATCTAGATTCTGTAGAACAAAGAAGTTAGTAGATATGAATATTTATGTATGGGTACCAAAAACTAACACAGCAGGACCCTCAAGGAAATGGGTACCAAGGGTTACATCTACAACTCATTTTGTAGGTGGACCAACCCTCTCATGCTATAAGCAAGTAAATTCTCAATAGTGGTTGCTCACAACATATGACTGGTGATGCTAACCTATTTGCAATGCTATAGATAAAGAAAGAAGGTTATGTCTCCTTTGACAATAACCTCAGAGGATAAATTATTGGTAATGGTAATATATGTGTTCCTCCCTATCCTGTCATAAAAGACGTCTGTCTAGTAACAAAATTAAAACATAACCTACTCAGTATCAGTCATCTAGCTGACCATGGTTATGGTATTAACTTCGTTAAAAATAAATGTTCTATTTGTAAAAGATCTACTGGTAAGGTTATCTTTGAAGGGATCAGGGAAGGCAATATATGTATTTTTTATCTTGCAAAAGACACTGATAATGCAGGCAAATGTCTATACGCCAACAAAGATGATAGCTGGCTATGGTATATGCATCTAGGATACACAAACATGGACACTATTGAAAGGCTATCCACAAAGAAACTCGTAAGAGGCTTACCAGAGATTACTTTCAAGAAAGATATGGTATGTGCTGACTGTAAAAAGAATAAAGCTACTAAATCTTCTTTTAAATCAATCAACTCTATAGGTACCTCTAGACCTCTACAACTCTTGCATATGAACTTGTTTGGATCCAGTAGAGTCGCCAGTCTTGTCGGTAAGCTATATGCTTATGTTATTGTTGATAATTTTTCTAAATACACATAGTTTATTTTCTTGCAAACAAAAATAAAGCATTTTCTGAATTTATCACTTTTTGCAAAAAGGTTCACGACAAAAAAAAGTTTCATGATTACTCATATCCGAAGTGATCATGGAGGCAAATTCGAAAATAGTGATTTCAAAAGATTTTGCAATAAAAATAGTTTTTCTCATGAATTTTCTTGTCCGAGAACTCTACAACAAAATTGTGTTGTAGAGCGAAAGAATAGAACTCTTGGCGATATAGCTAGAGTTATGTTAAATCAGTATAACCTTCCGAAATACTTTTGGACTGAAGCTATAAGTACTTCATGCCATGTTTTGAATAAGGTACTTATTCGACCTATATCGAAGAAAATCTCCTATGAACTTTGGTTTGGTAGAATCTCCACAATTAGTTTAAAGTTTTTGGCTGCAAACATTTTATTCTTAATACCAAAGATAATCTAGAAAAATTTGACTCTAAGGCCGATGAAGGTATTTTTCTAGGTTATGCCGCCAAAAGTAAAAGATTTAGAGTATTCAATAAAATCTCATTGACTGTTGAAGAATCAATCAATGTTACATTTGATGAACACAACACTCAAGCACTAAATGACAGCGACAATGAAGGTAGTCAACCCGCAACCAACAAGACATCAGAAGATACAAACAGTACAAGTTATCTGGACAGTCTGCCAAGAAGACTAAAGTTTTCCACAGATCATCCTGAGGACTTGGTAATAGGTGATGTATCGAAAGGTGTAAGTACATGTTCCTCAAATAGAGATATCATTGCAAATGTTGCTTTTATTTATCAAATAGAACCTAAAAATACTGATGAAGCTTTTGCTGATAAATTTTAGATTTCTACTATGCAAGAGGAACTCAACCAATTTGAACACAATCAAGTTTGGGAACTTGTTCCTAAACCTAATAATTATCTGATTATTGGTACTAAATGGGTTTTTCGAAATAAATTAAATGAGGATGGTTCAGTTACACGTAACAAAGCACGTTTCGTAGCTCAAGGATACAACCAAGCGGAAGGTATTGACAACGATGAGACCTATGCTGCTTTTGCAAGACTTGAATCAAACAACCCCCTGGTTTTGAAGATTTGAAACACCTTGACCACGTATTCAAGTTACGAAAGACTCTATACGAACTCAAACAAGCCCCTCGTGCTTGGTATGAACGCCTTAGCCTCTTTCTACTTGGAAACAACTTTTTAAAAGAAAAAATTAATACTACCATTTTTTAAATTTTTTTGTTGATTCTTTGTTATTAGTGTAAATATATGTTGATGATATCATATTTGGATCTACTAATGAGATGCTATGTAACGAGTTTGCTAGGTGTATGCAGAGTGAATTTGAGATGAGCAATATGGGAGAACTAAATTTCTTCCTAGGATTGTAAATCAAACAAGATTCACAACGAACTTTTATCCATCAGGCTAAGTACACGAAGGATTTGCTCAAAAAGTTCGACATGGACAATGCAAAGCCTATCGGAACTCCAATGGCAACATCCACTAAGCTTGACCTTGTAACCTCCGTATCCTGAAATTCTAGCTTAAATATTATTTTTAGGTTAATTTGGGGCTAGTGGAATTTTTCCATAATTTTTATTTAATTAAAAACTAGTAACACTAATTTTCTAGGAATTTTAAGAATTTATTTTAGGTTCAAACTTAACTAAAAATATCCCAAAATTTTATTTTAGGTTTTAAATAATAAAATATATTTTCTAGAATTTTTTGGGAATTTTCTGATTATTTTTAGCATTTATTTCGAGTTAATTAAGGAAAACTGAATAAAAAACTATTTTCTGAAAAAGAAAACCCAAAAAGTAATTATTTCTGCCCAGTCAGCAAACAGGCGGCCCTCCTGTCAGCCTCTCGCAGCGAACAGTTTGGGGCCCGCCTGTCAGTGACCGCGGGTTGGGTGTGGGTGAAGCCGAGCCGACCTCGAGCCGAGCCGCGTCAGATTCGGACCGTCCGATTTGGGTGGGGCAGTGCGGATGGCTGCCACGTGTCAAGCTCCGAGCCACGGCTGCACTCTCTCTCCTCTATATATATAATAGTTTAGTTATTTATTTTTAGGGTTTTCTTGAGCCGAATTTTAGAGAATTGCCATATAGTGTTCCTTCATCTTCCAGAAGCCATTGCGCATAGCTCCGGACTCCAAACGAGGCCTAATTTTTTGTGTTAGAACGATATTGAGGTTAGATTTCTGATTATATAAATTTTTTTATGAAATTATGAGTATTAAATTCTGGAAAATTCGTAGAGCACAGCATGTCCGAAAATAGACGTGTTTCGATGTTTTCGCGATTCCGGGAGAACCAGGAATCAGAATCATGAACCGTTTAAAGTTTCGGAAAGCTAATTTCGAGATCATTGACATATGTTTTTCCCAGAATTTAATTCGAAGTATTTTATACTGTTAATTCTGTGGAACTTTGAGGTTAGAATTTAACCATCGGTGCACGATACGAAATTTGTATGTGCCATAATTCCCAAACGAATTTGAATTCGGACGAGCCGTAAATTCTAGCATATTTTTGATGATGAAATCTACGGGAAATCATGCATGAAAGTCGAGTTTGTGTCGGTTGACTTTTCGGTCAACAGATCGTCTCGATTTGCGTGCCATGAGTCTCGAGTCAATAAAAATTTAGGTTCTTTTGGGCAAAACTAGGATTTGACCTAAAAATCAGAATAATAAGATTAAAATAAGATTTTAGAGTAATTATTTCAGAATTAAATAAATTAAAATAAATTATCTTTTGACATGGTAAGTTTGTAATACATAGGCTATTTGGACTGTGACTTGGACTCTGATTCATACCAGCAAAGGACCACAGACGAGTAAATTATCTGATAGTTTCTTATCTATGATATCCTCTATGTTCATTGTATTTAGTGTAAATATCCATATTTCTTGACACGATGGTTACACGGATTGGTATATTCGGATCTCGTCATGAGATATTATTCCTTGTATATGGTGTATCGTGTACAAGTCTTATTTTATTGTTTATCTTGTGCATGTACAGACACTGATTCTCGGAGAGACTTGTTACCTTCCTATAGAAAGCCGTGCCATAGCGTACCATGGTTGGATCTACTATACCAGTCGGGGTGGGGAGTATTTTAGTGTAGATATGTGATCATACCCTTCATGTACAAGTCTTGTTCTCATGTTAGTGTTGGTCATACACCGCATGTATGACTAGCCAGGCCCGTACTCATGTACAAGTTCCCAAGCCGGTCACATGTTAAAGCTAGTACTCACACACTTAGTCATTAGTATTTTGTTCATTGGCATATTATTTATTCTCGTATTTATTTTTAGTATTTCCTTTATTGTGTATCTCTCGTACATGTATATGCATCTTGTATATTTCCATCTATTTAGTGCTACATAGTTTATATCATTGATGTAGAACTGCTGTTAGAGATGTACTTTGCTCCAATCCTGACTGGATATTTTTTTCCAGACTTTGACTTAGAGGACTTGTTTTCCAGTATACTTGGAGATTGTATATTATTGATTGCAGGTATGATTATTTTGTTGTTCAGACTTGTCTTGTATTTCATATATTTTCTTCGGTATCTCATCGTGCCTTAGTTTATGTGATTGAGTATTCCATATTATATTGTGATATATGTGTCTTCTCATGGAGTTGGATATTCATGTGAGATTGATTAGATAGTATCATGACCTAGACAGCGTTCTACCGCCGATGCTGCAGCGTAGGCTGGACGTACCCACGCACTCGTGCTCCTATACCGGGTGCGGGTCATGACAGACCTTGATGATAGCTGTAAACCAATAGACATACATAAGTATCGAGGTATGATTGGTAGTTTATTATATCTAACTGGTAGTCGCCCAGACATTATGTTTGTTGTATGCCTTTGTGCTAGATATCAGGCTAATCCTAAGGAATCATATTTGTGCGCAGTTAAGCGTATCTTTAGATACCTTAAAAGGACTTTGTCAGCAGGCTTATGGTATCCCAAAACAACGTTCTTTGACCTTGCTGGTTACTCGGATGCTGATTTTGCTGGATGCAAAGTCGATCGAAAAAGCACCAGCGACACGTGTCATTTCCTAGGAAAGTCTCTAGTCTCCTAGTTTAGCAAGAAACAAAATTCTGTTGCATTATCAACAACTAAGGCAGAGTATATCATCGCAGGACGTTGTTGTGCTCAAATTTTGTGGATGAAGCAAACCCTAGAAGACTTTAATCTGCACTATAAGAACATTCCTATTTTCTGAGATAACACTAGCACCATTAATCTTAATAAAAATCTAGTATGCCACTCACGCACTAAGCACATAGAAATTCGTCATCATTTTCTAAGGGATCATCAATTACACAGAGATATTTGTTTAGAGTATGTAGACACGAAACATCAATTAGCAGACATCTTTACTAAACCTTTAGCTGAAGATCGATTCAACTTTATCCGTCGAGATTAGGTCTTTTGGATTTTGATAAAATATAAGAATCATAAGATGCTTTACAAATTTTTTGTCACACTTTTCAAAAAGTTTTTAATTTTTTGGATACAAGTTGAAAGGGCCCTTCTGTAAAAAATGTGTAAATAACCTTAAGCGACACGGTATTTAAGTGTCTTCGGACCACCGTCAGCTGGGATCCGGCCCCTACAGCTACTCCGAGATGATTTAAACTTTTGAAAATGTACAATTTAAGTTTAGTACTTATTATTCTATATTTATATCAAGTCAAGAAAGGCATAATATCGATTAAAATTACATTAAGATTCTTGAAATAAATGTCAACAAAATTCGGACCGAACTCGGGCTGAGCTCGGACTAAACTCGGTTAGTTTAATTCCAGAATATGCTATGTCATTTAATTCTCTTCTTAATTTAGGTTTATGTTACTCTATATATAGATCATTTCGTTGCTCATTCATTCAGACCAACAAAAATTATCCCTTCTCTACAAATAAACTTAGCTTTTCCTCCTACATCCTCTCCCAATGGCCCCTAAAAGGAAAATAGATTTCTTTTTCGACTCTCTTTTCTGTCCCAATATGCCAAACATAGGAGAATTCGATGGTTTCACCTTTCGAGGCCTCGAGATTTCAAATGATTGGTTTAATGACTTCTCCAAGAGACATCTGTTTTGGCCATCCTATTAATTTTTTTCCCCAACACAACGACTATCTACCTATTCTTCAAAAACTTTAACTTGAAGAATTTGTTACGTCCCGTACCAATATTTACACCAATGCTATTCAAATATTATATTGTAAATTAACATATGAACATGACACTATTTCATCTAGAGTTCGTGGTATTCCAATTGAATTCGATGTGAATAACTTGGGTAAAATCCTACACATTCTCGCTGATGGACAAACCTTAGTCAACATCATGCAAGTTCAATTCGACTATGGCTTAACTCTAGATTCTTTCAAAAATATCCTTTGTCACCCTGTTGAATGTCCACATGAAATTTTTTATGCTAGATACTTGAATGGTCACTTCTTTGAAATACAACGTACTATCTTTTCAACTTTTCTACTTAAGAAGACTTACTTTGATGATGTCTCTTATCTAGAAATGTCAACTTTATATCACTTGTATTTCGGCATTAACATCAATATTCCCCAGACCATCTTATCTCAAATGGTTTAAAATCGTAAGAAAGGGCGTCCACTACTATACGCCATGTACTTGCCAACCATTTTTAGCTATTTCGATATTCCTTTGGATACTTGTCCAAATCTTGAGTAACCTTTATACCTCAATAAAATTCAGAGAATTGAGGCAACTATGCTTCTACCTTATAACTCATCATCAAACTCCAACACTCTTCCTGTTGATTTTGTCGCTCCTGTTGATGAACAACCACAAACTTTAGAGTCTATTTTTAATCTGTTGTATGATCGCTTCCACAATGAAGATATACACAATCGTGCTACTAATCATCGCCAAACTCTTCAGACTCAGGCTCTTGGCAACACTTTGATAGACATCCAGTACACCTTATCGAAGCACCCTGCCGGACCATTTTCGATTCTCCGGAATCCGAATCAACAAGAATTTCATATTGATCACCCCTATATTCAGCGACATTTGAATCCAGCTGATACCTTCTTTGATCCAAACATAATAGTTGAACCTGATGATGAAGATGAAAAATATGACAACTAGTTACTTAATGGATTTAAATGTTTAAAAAGTTTACTTGTAGATGCTCTACTATGATATTTTTACTACACATCTGCTTTTGTATATTTTTTTTCAAATGAATAAAAGTTTAATGTAATTTTTCTTTTGTCATTATATTATCCTGTATACACTTTACTCTTTTTTTTTGTCATCTCACCATTTTTTGGGGAGCATGCCATTTCGATCAAATGACAACGGGAGAGAAAGACATACATGATACTAGCATACAAGATGATACTTGACAGACGTTGTCTTCAGCATATCAACTGCTCCATAATTACCGGGGAACCTTGCATATCAAAGACTTGCAGTATCATTTATAGTTTGTCAATTATCAAAATATGGGAGATTGTTGGCCCATTCGGTCTCAGAAAACTTGATTTTGATAGTTAACTAAATCATGCATTGATATGTCATGATCTGAAGCCTCAACAGAGCTATTATATATCATCTGTATTACGTCTATTCAAATATATTCTTTTATTTCTTTGAGTCTAGGACTGATATAAGCTGATTTGCACTGGAAAAACTAAATACCTATACCCAGATACCTAGTCCACTCAAATGAACCAAAGAACTTATCGACCAAATCAGGCCATATTCATTTACAAAGTCTGCCATACTTAGAGAATAAACTCGGGCTGAACTCGTGCCGAACTTGGACCGAACTCAGTTACCCTTTTGGTATGAAATCAACCAATTCAATAAGCTCCTGATTTCTTGGCCCAACGGTTAAAAATTTGAATTAAACCCCATTCGAATTCTGGCCGAATTCTGTTTGCCTACACCCTATAAATAAGATTAGAATTTTTCATTCTTACTCACTCAACCATTCTTTAGCCTTCTATCCTAGCGTGAGCAAACCTCTAAAGCCTTAACTTTTCTATCTCAAAGAGCAACTCCCTAGCCTTCCTAGTGCCAAGTGCGATCTCGATCTAGAAGTCTTCAGAGTTATAAAGAGCTTTGTTCCATTAGTTACTCTCTCTCTAAATTGTGAAGTTGCGAGACTTTGGATCAAACCTCGTGGTGTAAAGAAGTGGCAAGCCTTCGGATCAAAGCTTGTGATTCACTATTGGTGATTATAGTGGATAAAACTCTGAACTTGAGTTCTCGGGACTGGACTAGTCCTCTCAGAGGGAAACCAGTATACATCTTGGTGTTTGCATTTGCTTTCTCTCTCTATTTTAATGCTTTACTTTACTGTCTCTATATACACTATTAATTAGCAACTGCCTTCATTCTAATAATCTTAAATTGGGTAGATTATTCTGCTGCACTCTTTTTACCCCCCTTAGAGTTGCCTTACGGTCCTTCACTTGGGAGGATCATCTTCACTTGGTGAGCATGGAAAACACCTGAGGATCGTTCTGGAGACCCTCAGGGAGGAGAAGCTATATGGAAAGTTTTCAAAGTGTGAGTACTTCCTTGATAAGGTTGATTCCTCGGGCATGTGATTATAGGAGACGGGATCTCAGTAGACCCGAAGAAGATTTCAGCAGTTGAGTTGTTGTCTACCCCGAGTTCAGTGGTGGAGATCAGGAATTTTCTTGGACTGACAGGCTATTATCATTGATTTGTTCAGAATTTTTCCAGGATTGCGGAACCGATGACTAGACTAACTAGGAAGGACGTAGATTTCGTCTGGACTGAGAATTTTCAGTCTGCTTTTGAGGAGCTAAAGAAGAGGTTGACTACAGCTCCAGTGTTGATATTGCCATCAGGGACAGGAGGATATTCTATATATAGTGATTCATCGGGTAAGGGTTTGGGTTGTGTGTTGCAGCAGAACGGAAAGGTGATTGCCTATGCTTTCAGACAATTACACCCACATGAGAAGAACTATCCTACCCATGACTTGGAGTTTGAAGCAGTTATTTTTGTCCTTAAACTGTGGAAGCACTACTTGTATGGGGAGCGAGTAGAGATCTTTACAGACCACAAGAACTTGAAGTATGTGTTTACACAAAAAGAGCTCAACATGAGGTAGCGGCGGTGGTTGGAGTTGATGAAGGACTTCGATATTGCTTTGCAGTACCATCCAGGGAAGGCCAACGTAGTCACGGATGCCTTGAGCAGGTATCCAGTGGCTATGTATTTAACGAGGGATAGACATTTATTGGCCTATTTTGATAGCTTGGATATTGAGGTATTAGTTCCTGGAGTTGCAGCACAGATGTGGGGACTTCACGTACAGTCAGAGTTGATGGACAGGATCAGAGCCGCACATTTCAAGGATGAGTCTCTGAGGAGCATTAGAGCACATGTCTGGATAGGATTGGTAGAGGACTTCAATATTGCAGATGATAGATCATCGCGGTACGCTACCAGGTTATGTGTGCAGAGTGGAGCGTTACGCGAGGAGATTCTTTAGGAGGCACATCGCACTCAGTACTCTATGCATCCAGGTGCCAACAAGATGTATAGGGACATGGGAGAACATGTTTGGTGGTATGGTATGGAGCGAAAAGTGGCTAGCTTCATATCTAGATGCTTGGTATGCCAGCAAGTAAAGGAAGAGAGACAGAGGCCAGGTGGATTGCTTCATCCTTTACCCATTCCAGAGTGAAAGTGGAAGCATATGACGATGGACTTTATTTCAGGGCTTCTGCGTTCTCCAGGAGGTAAAGATGAAATTTGGGTTATCGTAGACAGGTTGACCAAATCAGTCCACTTTCTGCCATTCAAAGTAAGTACGTCTACGGAGAAGCTCACAGAGATGTATGTGCATCAAATAGTCAGATTGTATTGAGTTTCTGTAAGCATAGTCTCGGATTGGTATAGTCTCTTTATGTCCCACTTCTGGAGAAGTTTGCAGGCTAGCTTGGGCACTCAGCTCAAGTTCAGTACCGCATATCACCCTCAGAAAGACGAAAAGTCGGAGAGGACTATCCATACTCTCGAGGACGCGCTATGCACCTGTGTTTTAGATTTTGGAGGCTCTTGGGAGGATCATCTTCACTTGGTAGAGTTTTCTTACAACAACAACTACCAGGCCAGTATCGAGATATTACCATTTGAGGCTTTATATGGACAAAGATGTCGCACTCCGTTATCATAGGATGATGTTGGTGAGAGAGCCTTATTGGGACCAGAGATGGTCGTGGATGCAGCTGAGAAGGTAAAACTCATATGAGATAGACTTCGGGTGGCACAGGACAAACAGCGGCATTGGGCCAATAGCCACCAGAGACCATTGGAGTTTGAGGTATAGATTTTGTTTATATTGCTTGCGATTGCTTGTTTTATTAGAGTTCTAAGGCTGTGTTTCGTACTAGGTTGGCGATCTAGTTTTCTTGAGGATTTTTTCGACATGGGGCACGATTCGCTTTAGTGGAGGTGGGAAGCTTAGTCCACGGTACATCAGACCCTTTGGTGTTCTTGAGAGGGTCGGTGCGGTGGCCTATAAACTAGACTTGCCGTCTGCATTATATGGAGTGCATAACGTGTTCCACATGTCATAGCTAAGATGGTACGAGGCTGATCCTACCCATGTACTAGATCACTCGGAGATCGAGGTTGGTCCGACTCTCAGCTACCCAGAGCAGCCCGTAGAGATTTTAGAACACAGGAAGAAGGTGCTGTGGAACCAGGTGATTCCTTTGGTATGCGTCGCGTGGATGCATCACTCGCTAGGAGAGATTACCTAGGAGCGAGAGGCCGAGATGCGCGAGCGATACCCTTATCTGTTTGAGCCGTAAGGTAAAATTCTTTTTTGCTTGTATTGATTACTATTGATAGTTAGTTCTTACTAAATTTTGAGGACAAATTTTTTTTAAGTTGGGTAGGATTGTCACCCTCACTTTTCCAGCTAGGGGTAGTTTGGTATTTTGGCATAGGTATTTGATTTTAGGAATAGAATATTAAATATAAATATGATGATTGTATTCATTATTTAATTATGTTGAGCTATAATTATTTATGATTAGTATTAGTTATTTCATTGGAGACTTGAATTAATTAGTTATTAGAGACTTGTGTCATTTGTTAACTAGTTAGAGAGACTAGCCAATATTAGACTTGACACATATGGACCTATTTATATTTTATGATAATTAGTGAGCCCAACTTGGACCCAAGCCCAATTAGTCATTCCACTAATTAAATTAAGGAGAATTAGTTTAATTACAATTAGTTAGAGACTTTCAAAAATACCCACCCTTAATTATTTCTCATAATACATCATGTAGGGTTATTTGGCCCTTAGCATGTAGCTTGGGGAAGGAGTAAGGGGCCGGCCACTTGAAGAGGGGCTCTCCTTCTCTCTCCTCCTCATTTGTATTTCATTTTGATCCAAATTCTAGATCCCCAATTTCCTATTTTCTCTCTATTAATTTTCTATTCAATTTATCATCAATTCCTTCACAAATTAATCACTCTTAGAGCCTTAGATCTTGGAGAAGCAAGGAGCACAAGAAGGAAGAGCTTTGGAGCTAGAGATCATGTCCAGATCGTGTCCAATTATATTTTCATTAGGAATCTATCTCCCAATTGGTAATTCCTGAATTTTTCTCTTATTATGGCTTCTTAATCATTAATTTAACCATTATAAATGATCCCATGGCATAGGACTACCTATAGGAATAATTTTTAGGCTATTTGGCTATGTATTATGAGTTCTATGTGGAGTTTTGTGTGCATGTTAGGAGAATTACGAATTTGACACATCAATTGTGTGTCATGAGACCAATTAAATCTAATTAGACTTAGATCGGGGTTATGGGACTAGGTACGTGTCTACAATTGGATATATGTAGGTCGTATCAAGGTATCTTGTGATATAATGCGACACGGGGCCCAATTTTAGGGGTTTTGCACAATTACTCTTCAATTCTCATCATAGCAAGTTACATTAGTTATATATAGTTATATTTGATATGTATATATATATATATATATATATATATTATTAGTTGAGTTGGGGGGATTTGGTATGTTGATTGATAGTGTATATTGACACTTGAGTGAGTATCTTGACTAGTGCACTCAAGGTGTTTGGGAATTTGACCATTGCTAGAGTGTGTATCTATTTCAATATTATATTCATTGTTAATATATGTATGTATGTATATATATATATATATATATGTGTATATATATATATGTGTATATATATATATATATATATATATATATATATATATATATATATATATATATACCTGTGTGTGTGTTGTGTTATAGCACTTATACACTGTGTGCAAGATGGGGGATCGAGTTTGGACTGCTAGTGTAGTATGTGAGGAAGTGAGAGATGGAGGGACTGTGCAAGTGTTCACTTGTGTGTGGCAGTGGTGTGTGCTTGTGAGATGGAGTGATGTGGGGGAGCTCGAGTGGTAGCAAGCTGCAACTGAAACAACAACAGTGACTGCACTCAGTTGCAGTAGGCATGTGAGGGAGGTTGGGTATCTAAAATGCCATGGAGGCATGCTGCAGGAAGTATCAAGTACTGCATAGTAGGAGAGGAGGAGTGCAGGGCACTCAAGGAACTGCAGGAGAGCAGTTCAGTTGCAAGTTTTTAGTGCAAGTTGTGCACTGATGTGCACTGCTGCATACGGGATGGGAGTTTTCTGAAACCAACAATAACAATGCACAATAATTATGAGGGGATTCAAGTGAAGGGGGAGCAGGTGATATTGGAATTGATGTGGGGAAATGTTGTGAGAACTGCAGTGCCTTCAGCAATATGGGAAAGATTTCAAATCAATGTGTCATAGTGTACATGTTGTGCACAAGGACTGTGGCATGGTACGGCAAGGGGGAGTGTATGGAGGCTCGGGCAAGCACTGCAGTAGTGATAGCAGTGGGTAATATCGTGGGAGAGGTATTTTACAGTCTGGGGTTGGCAGTATGTGCAGTGGGTCAAGCATGTGTAGATAGCAACAGTTTGCATCAGGTATCTATGGTACATTGTGTTAAGAGTAACGTTGAAGCCTGTACCGTAGCTAGTGAAGTGTGGGGGCATGAGGAAGTCACTTGGTGAATGAGTATGGAGTGTACAAGGGAACAGTTAACTGATACCAAAGGGTATCAGTGAGTACTTATGTATGACTAAGGGTAAACTGTGTTAGAAGTGTTCAGTTGGTATAAGACCAATATAAGTGCACCAGGTATTCGGCGTTTGTGAGTGTCTCAGTTATAGGTATATGTGTAAGTGTTAGTATCTTAGAGTCTTATATAGATAAAAGTAGGCTCAAATAGATGAGTGTAGGTATAAGGAAATGCTAGTGTATATTAGATAATGGGTAATGTTAAGGATATAGGGTATTAGAGTAGGCATCGGTAATACCTTTAGGTAATACCAAGGTAAGTGAGATATTAGATTGAGTATTGAGTTAAGGTAAGATATCAGTTAAGTTAGACACCAAGTAATCTATACCAAGGTAAATTAGAGAATAGTTATAACTAGTATAAGTATATATAGTTACTTAATAATATTAGCTAATAGAGTAATACCTTCAAGGTATTGAACTTAGAAACCTAGGTATGACCTAGTATCAATTAGTTAGACTTGAAATCAATATAGAAGCTAGGTATGGACTCAAAATCAAGGTATTGACCTAGTTTGACCTAATTTGACTAGAATAACCTAGAAATTTCCTAGAAAATTATATTAGTGCATTCTTAACTCATTTCTCATTCATTACACCCAAGTAACATGATATTTCCTATATAGGTCTGTGTGACACCAGCTCGGATACTGAGATATACTATTTACTTAGGACCACAGGCGAGTACATTTTTTTGTTACTTTTTATTTCATAATAGTGTATATATCGCATGTTCTAGAACTGTATACTTAATTTCGACACAGTGGTTTCACGGACTGGTACTATATGGATCCTGTCAGGAGATGTTATCCCTTACCGTATTCAGCAGGTACTCCTTCACATGTATTTCATCGTGTATATCAGGTATTGATTTAGTGTACTTGGTGTTCACACACTGCTCGTGTTCAGTGTGCCCATATTCGTGTTCGTAACGTGTCGTGATTGGATCCATTGGTATTGGTTGGGGATGGGGGTATAGGAGTTGGTTATGTAATCAAGCCCCAGTGTATTCATGTACATATCGATTATATATCACACGTGTAATCGAGTTACCATATTGTATTCGTGTTCAACCTAAAATTGATCACATAATGAACTTGTATTCCATGGCACAATAGCTAGTTTCATTTACTTTCATTATATTACAGTTATTCTATTGTCTGTTCTTTATTCCAGTATATTACATGTTCACTCTAGTTCATTTCTTTCTGATGTTTAGTTATCATGTATCCTTTTCTATTATCTTTTATATATGCTCGATTATGTATTTAAAACTTCTTTCAGAGGTATGTACTTTGCTCCAATCCTGAGTGGACATATTTTTAGATGATTGGTTTGTGGACCAGTGTCCTACATACTACGGACTGCAGGACGGTGTACCATTAGAGGATACTCATTTAGAGCAGGAGGACTTAGTACCAGAGTCTGTGGAGGCTTATATTATTTTTTTAGACTTGTATTAGACTTTTATTGAGGTTATTGTCATGTATATATTATTTCAGGCCTGTGGATGTATCGTGACTCTTTCTTTCGTTATTCTATCTCGTGCTTTGTCTTTCATAGTTTGCATTATGATTAAGTATAGTTTACATTTATAAGTTACCTTATTGTTCCTCCGTTTGGAGTTGAGATAATTGACATGTACCATGTATATATATTGTGTAAGATATTTAGATAGTAGAGTTGACCCATACAGCATTCTACCGTCGATGCTGCGACGTAGGCTGGGCATTGTTCACTACTCGTGCCCTCATTTCGGGTGCGGATCATGACACTACTAATTCCCAACAACTATAAAGAAGGTAAAAGGCACGATAAAGATATAAAAAAATATTAAAAAAAGTTTTGACATAAGTCTAGAACACAACTCAACTAATAACAATAAGTCTAGAGTCTAGCTACCTCAAAATAGATAAGGTCTCATAATACAACTCATGTCGCAAAGTTTAGAACAATCCAATACATAAATAAACTAGCTAAGTGCTGTCTAAATAACTGCGGTTGGTATCTCCTCTATGTGGAGTGGCTCCTCTGAATTCTCCGGGATATAATCGCCATATACTCCTGGACCATAATGGCTAGGACATAAATTCTCAAGATCCTCTGAAAATGTTATCCAGTCAGGATTGGAGTGAAGCACAAACACTAACAATAATTTCAATTATATTGATAAAAACTATTAAACAATGTAAGGAAATACATAATGGAAGAAATATTGGAAGATAAGGAATACTGGAGAGACATACAATCATCATATAGAACTAACTAGCAGTGAAACAGATATGGGTGAATGATAGAAATGAATGTACTGGAGCAAGAATAAAAATACTGGCTAAGTGTCATAAAATATCAGTTTGCTATGTGATCGTCTTGGGACTAGATCAGACTTGTTATATATAATTGGCTATGATATATGTGAAGTCAGGCTAACCATCCGGTTAGCTATGATGCAAGCAAAAGTTAGGCTAAAAATATATAGCAGGCTATGAGGCATGTAAATGGTTAGGCTACATCCTACGTGATATGTGGGGTGAGTTATGATGCATGTAAGGTGGGCTATGATCACATAACTTGCTAATATTTCCCTGTCCCCAGCTAGTACGATGGATTCTAATCACGACTGCTCATGACATGTATCTATGATACTAGCCCATGTATCCGCTGTGTCAGAATTAAGTATACACTACAACTAGAATCATAGTAATGATCAAAATAATAAAAACTGTCAGAGAATGTACTCGCTTGTGGTCCTGAGTAAAGTGTGAGGATCATGATCCAAAAAGGAAGTCACAATGACCTAAATATAAAATATTAGTGTTAATTGGTGCTTGGAATGATAAAAGTGATTAACTAGGTTGAAATAAGGATGTTAGGCCATTTTTAGGTCCATGCTAAATCTTGAAAGTCAACTAGGTCAATACCTAGGTTTTCTAAGTCCTATATCATACTAGGGTATCTAGATTCAATATCTAGATAAAATTAGTTACTATCATATACTATATGCTATTCGTGTATAACAACCCTTATACAGATTCTAGTTAGTATCTTAATACAAAACCTTAACTATTATAACATTACCTTAGTGTATACCTCAACCTACTACTCATCAACTCAGTACTATCTTGATGCTAATACCTTAGTTTCTATACTTAACTATATATAACATACCTTAACATATGCCTTGTTCCAATGTTGGCCAATAACTCCAGTCAGCTTAACTGCTACAACAACCAGCCCAGTGCACAAATGTGTGCACACAATCACAGAACCTATCCTTTCACTCCTCCATGTCCCCCATACTCCAGACACAACCAATACCCACACAGATACTTTCATGCCCTCCCTCTCAACTTGTATCATACACTAACTGATACACTTGGTTACTCACCATACAACACCTGAACACCCTTAACTTACCCCTGGATCCTTACACTTGACTCTCATCTACCTAAACTCGGTCAACTATATATGAAATAATACTTGAGTATCAGTCGTGAAACGCTAGGAAGCTAACCCTGCACCGACACAAACTGATGCACTCTTGAAGGCCACTCCAAGGTACAACACTACTTAATGCTCCCTTATCACATTGCCAAACCCAAGCCCAAGTACCCACTGCACTTACTGCAGTGATCCCGAGCACAAAGGCTCACTGCTACCTCTCTACTTTGTTGAGTATAAACATGCCTGCATCATACCTGATACACTCACTGATGCTACTAATACCTGAATACTTGTAAACACTCGAGTTTAACACTAACACCAGATACTAATATTTACTACCTTATCTTCCCCAAATGCAACTGATACTCTTGTATCAGTGATACACAGTCACAACACCCATATTCTAATACTCGAGTATCCAAATTCTTCTCACACAGTTGCAATATTTCAACCTCTGATACTGCTCTTAACCCGAGCCCCCATCTCTGATACATACACTACTGATGACAGCAGTACCCACTTGTGTGCCCTCCAGCCCAAGTAAAACATACACACATACTGGCCTCTGACCTGGGTTGTGGACTGTGCAATTGAGTGTGTACACTCAAGTTCCAACTGAATCCATCTATATAGGATATTAATTGACACTCAAAGGATCTGGATCCCCCCCTCTCATGCTGCCAGATGCAAGCAGCTATGCTAAAAGCTACTACCCCTTAGTTGTGCACAACCCAACTGTGCACCTGATACCTCACAGAACTCGATACCCTTGCACACACACACACACACACACACACACACACACACACACACTATATATATATATATATATATATATATATATATATATATATATATATATATATATATATATCACCAATAATGTAGAATTTACAACACACACTTTAATAGTCTTTTTTTCAAACCCTATGTGTAAACACCCTAATTTTTAGAATTTAATTTAAAAAAAATTATTACATTAATTATTATTGTGATTAAGATAGAAAATTTTCATTATTTATAGCTAATTATAATAAATGTTCGTTCATGAATTTATATTTTTGTGTATTGAATTAATTATTAAAATTATACAAAAATTATATTTTTGGGTGTAAAATTAATAATAGAATATTGTGTAATTTTTTTGGAATTTATTGGGGTCTAAAACTATATTATTTTGATAGCTAATTGTATACATATATACATATTATAATTAAACCAACTCAAACCAACCCAAACCGAACTAAACCAACCTAAACCAAACCAAGTTAAAGCAAACTAGATCGACCCAGACCTAAACCCACACCCATAACCCGATAACCCGACCCGGACCCGAAACCCTAACCCATTCTCCTCCCAGTAACCCCTGCACCCCCTCACTTCCCCTACCCGAAACCTCCCCGACCCATCCTCTTCAGCTCCTTGTAACCCCTTCCCCTTCACTCATATATAAGAACACATCAGACCACCCCCACCACCATTATATCCTCTACCATTCCGATGAGTCGCTGACCGCCGACGCCAGACCACCGTCGTACGCCGCCGCAAAGAATCCCCTCCGACATCCCGAGCACAACACACAACAAGGTACACTACTTCTAGCCCCTGTATCTCCCTGCACAGTTAACTAAATATCGACCCCTCAAATCCTATATGAAGACCACATGACCCCCTTGAACCCTATATAATTAGTTCGGTGTATCGTGTCCAGTGTCGATCGTAATTCGCGACATAAAACAGAGAAAAAATAACCCACTTTGTAGTTCAGAAACTGTTCCAATCACCCATGTTCAGGGCTGATTTTTCTCCAATCTAGTTAATATTTTTAAATTCTACTTAAATAATAATTTAGATAACATAACCAAGATTTAATCTCTTCAATTAGTTTATTTTAATTCGATGTATGCTGTATTTTATTTATTGTTAAATTTGACCGAAAACTTGATTTTCTAAACCCAAAATTTCTTAAAATGGAGTGCAACCCGCTAAACGAGGCGACTTCATCGTGTGCGAATTATACCGAAAGGCACGTATCGTCAACGCGAACGTGTGGAATTTTATGAAAGTTGATTTGGATGTGCGTGTACACCGAAATCAACGCGTATCCGTCGAAAAGTCCTGTATCGACCTGTTCTGACACTCATCATAATTTTGTCTGTGCTTGTCTTTTCACAACGAAACTTATGCCATTGGATTCACAGTGTTACATTGGTACTGTGACCCAAGTTTGGTTCAATTCTGAGAACGTTGACGGAATACCGTTTCGTGGTCCCCGCAGTTCCACTTGACGGGCGATTTCGTGACCGGCTTATCGGAATCCATTTCTGGATGTTCTGTTGGGTTCGTATCATTGTTCTAGGCTCGTAAACAATAAGTTTGATGAATTTGGAGAACTTTATCTCTGACATATTTTTCGGTGCGAAGTGGGCCACATGTGGACCCCGCTTTGACCAGAAACTGTCAATTCTGCCCTGTGTCCAAATTGGACTTATGGATAGTCAATTCTAGCTATTTCAAGTATTTTGAGAGTAATGGTGATATTTACTTAAGTATCCGGAGGCGTACCTGGAGATTTTACTTATATCGGAGCAATTGTCGGAGCTCAGAACCCAGACAAGTGTACCTTGCCAAACTTGCAGTACTTTATGTAATATTATTTGCTTGACTTATTTCTATATATATATATATATATATATATATATATATATATATATATATATATATATACTTCTGTAGTGCCTCAAATCCCGATTCGACCGGGATGTGCACTATATAATTGGGCTTGTGGCTAGTCCGTCTGAGTCGTAGCTTAGATCTTCGGCATCTTCTTGCCACGGACGAAATGCGATGATCCTTTCCAACTCATGGAAAGGCCTCTATTGAAACGAGTCCAATAGTTATCGTGTTTGGTTGCTTAGTTTTCTTGATTGTCGCTTTGGAATTTTGATTTGGTGTTGCTTTCGATTTGCTTGGTTTTCGCTGCTGGTTTTATCGTTTGGAGCTTTGATTCTTGGGGAGTTCGGCAAGGAAGGATAGGCAAGAATTCTATTGATGCTCGTGCTGTTGCAGGTCCGCGTAACTGACGCTTGATCGTCGCTAGACGGGATTCCTTGTTTCAGCAACCTTTTTCCTTAACCAGTGAGTGGTTTAGACCCTTCTTTCCTACTTCTTCACGCCCACATCTCTAATGTTTCAAACGTTCACTCGATGATGCCCGGTTGGACGCCTAGGAAATCCTTAGCCACAATGCATGCCAGCCACTAAGAAAGGAACATGGGAATTGTAGACTAGCTTTACTATATGCTTGCACACCTTATAACTTGAGTTTGTTTATAAAGG
The DNA here is from genome assembly GCA_036927795.1 of Iris macrosiphon. Lineage (NCBI taxonomy): Eukaryota > Viridiplantae > Streptophyta > Magnoliopsida > Asparagales > Iridaceae > Iris > Iris macrosiphon. The sequence continues at coordinate 1,033,863 of JAYESA010000033.1, read as the reverse complement.
AAATTGGTTGTTGGTTGCGGCCTGGTGTCTGGGATAACTTGTGCACAAGGTTTGACATTTCCTCGAAACGACATTCCGGGGCACTGGAACTGTATCGATCCGGAGGAAAATATTTGATTCGTGCTAGTCACGATGCATTACGGGACCTCCAGCAAGGATTGCTACCCGGGCTGATAGGGCGCGCCGCTAATGCTTGGAATAAGTCCCTAAGGTGTCGATCACACCAATGACCGCATAGAATAGAACACATGCTAATTTATTGTCTTGTGCAGATGGTAAGTATACTTGTGTTTCGTTGCAGGGAAGGCGTGCATCTGTTGAGTAAGCAACCGATGTACTGGTTAGATTCAATGTTATTTTCATTCCTATCAAAACATGCAACTGATATAAATTGAATTCACTTTCTTCTTGATAGAAATATCATCTTAATGCATGCTCGCCCCTAATAAGCTAGTGTCGATTTAGTCGAGTGGGTTCATCCCGCTCACCAGTACAAGTTGAGTACTGACCCACGTTGTGGGCATCTATTTCAGGTGCTCAGACGGCACAACGCTAGTGGATAGACGAGGAGGCATTAGGAGCACCTCTATTTTGAAGTATAGTTGGAGTCAGTTCATTTTGGAGGCTTGGACTTTCAATCTATACAAGGGCGTAATGTATGAACGACGTGGACTATCTGATGGAGCGCGTCCTGCCTTTTGAGTTATCTTTTGTAATGCAAATCAAGTAGCCGAGAGGCGCATCAATGTAAACTCTATGTAAATTACTCTGAATTATCAATAAAAAAATGTGTTTCTTCCTGCACTTGTGTTCAAATATCTGTGAATGTGTTTTCTAAATTGTGTTTCAAAATGGGTTCCTATCACTACAAGTTCTTGCCTTTTGCGAGCGCAACTCCAGGCTCGCACGGCATCACGCCCCAGCGAGGACGAATCGGTTCCGTAAAGGATCCAGCGAGGACGATTGACCCTTTCGGGATCGGGGCGTGACAACTTCTATGATGCACCTGTTCAACTTAGGACTGTGAGTTGCTTAACGTCCGAACAAGATTCGTGTGTCGACGTTGTACGCGGAGTCGTATAACGTCACTTAGAGAGTTGAATCCACGATCCTATATTTTTATCTTTTGCTTTATCAAGTACGTCATACCATATGACACTTGATACTATTTATGTGACAGAATCTTTCCTGAATTATTCATGGTGATTCTGTATAGGCTTACAGGATTCGTGACATGAGACTTGCATATACATAGATATCATTATGACTCGTTGTACTAGTTAGAGGTCATGATCTTGCGTGTTATGGACATGAGACGTCGTGGACATGAGATACGTGATTACATTGGGTGGGAAGAGACACACAGGCTACAGGGTGATTATATACATATATACTTTATTATTGAGGTGCTTTAGTCTCTGTTCCAGAGCTTGGCCCATTACGTGATATTCTTGCTGCTACGGGCTTCCCGACACAGAGCTTGTAATGATTTCAGCCTGAGTACTAGTGATGCTCTTATTTGTATTTCACTTAGCTGGTTATATAGCTTATCCTGAGGATCTATTTTATTTACTGTATTTTATTTGGTTTAAGTTATTCTTGTACCTTGCTATGTACCTTGAGGACCTAGATCCAGATTATATCCCCAGGTACAACAGAGGAGGAATACCCCAAGATATATGGGACATGAGCTAATACTGGAGCAGTAATGGCACTAGAAGACGAGGTTGTGCCAGAGGACTTCTCCTGAGTATTCTATTACATACTCAGTTATTTATGCTTCCAGTTATTTCATATCTTGACTCATGGACTTATGTATTGACTTATTTTATCGGATTGTTCCCCGAGACACTACAAATATTGAGTTAATGATGGACTATTTTCTTTATCTATTATCTTGATTAGTCTATCATATTTAGTTATGTTTCTTTCTGTGGATGAGATTAGAATTATTCTGTGATAGATGGTCTAGAATGTATTTATATTTATTACAGCTTAAGTGCACTCTAACGGGTCCATTAAATTGGATTTGCCCATTGGAGTTGTGCTGCTGGCCATTGCCACAAGGCTAGTCCCTCGATATTTTGGGACTGGGCATGACACTATGAGTACACAATAGGATACTCCCTATAGTGTCATTGATACACTATCAACCTATATGCCAAACCCCTAAATATACAACTATTGTCATATACACATATCAAATATATTTATATATATCTAATATGAATAGTTGTAATGAACAATAGAGGAAACAATTCATTCTTAAACACAAAATCCCAAATGTGTACACAACTTCATGAAAAAATACCATAAAAATCAATAGAGACTCATTCTCTCCCCTTGTGGCTATTCCTAAACCATGGATGGGCTCCTAATGGTCAATAAAACCAATAAAACAGAATTTAAAAGGGAAATTTTAGAATTTTACCTTTTGGGAGATGGATCCCCAATGCAAAGTCAAGGGTTCTCTAGCCAAGCCTCTTCTTCTCTAATACTCCTTTTGACCTAAACTTCTAGGCTTCTTAAATGAGAAAAATAAAAGGGATGCGGGTTTAATTTCTGAAATTTGGTGGAGGAATGAAGGGGTTTGGGGAAGAACTAAATCTAGGGTTTCATGAACAAATGAATGCACTTGACGGAGGCTCCCCTCTCCTATATAGGGTCGGTCACATGAGAACCTAGGGCTAGCTAATGCATAAAGTTCCATTTGCCCTCAATGATTTTTATGGAGTGTTTTCCAATAATTGGGATTTTCATTCAAAGTGAGGGTTTAACAAATTTCTAATTAAATAAAAATGGGATTAACTAGTAGGTCCAAAAATATCTAGTCTAAGGTTGAGTCTAATGGTGACATAACCCATATCATTAATACTAATAATACAACATATTATACATATTATGTAACTATAAACACAATATATATATAAAAATATTTCAAATGATAATAATGCCCCTACTGTAGAAATGTGGTAGTGACATACTCTTTGCTATCATCGTTCATGGTTTCAACATAAAATCCGTTCATTCAAATATCTGTAAATCTGAGTAGATTTCTATTAGATCTACTAGAGAATAATGCATTTCGAATGACTAAGTGTGTTCCATTTGGCAACACAACATTGGCCTTACCATAACTTTTATAATCTGTACACGTCCAACAATGGTGGTCACCTTGGCAGTATTTGAGACATATGTTGTGAAAAACTTCATAGTTTTCAATATAGTGTGAGTTATTGTACTATCTATCAAGCATATGCCATCATCATATACATACCTTTCAAAAAAAAAAATATTAATATGCTACTAAATAGTTAAACTTGGCATATTGCCAATTATTATAACTTGATCTAAATCTAAATGAAACTGCTTCAAAGAAAGTAAACTACCTAGACTATTGATCATATAATGACCAATTTATTCAAAATAAAAAGTAAATAAACTTAGATAAGAATACAATAACTATTCATTGACTTCGTCTATCATGACGTTGAACTGGTCTTCCGAAATTGTATTTTCATCCTTATCTTGGAAGAAATCATTAAAATTCATGTGTGTTGTACCTTCCATGAGATTAGTCTCCACACCCTTTGAGGCTTCATACTCGTCCACTTTATTAAAGTGAGGTGCGACAGTTTCGCATCCAATGACCAGCTCTTCCACAACGTTTGCAAATATCAGCTGGAGCAGCTGTATTAAAAATTTGGGCATTATTTCTTCGATGATTAAATCCCTTATTTTTGAACTGTGTATCGTTCCTTGGACCGGATTTTAGCAATTTATTTGGTTTTCATGGCATCCATGCCTTCTACCTCTGTGATTTCCTCGACCCCTAGTATTGGTCACATTTTTTCGAGCACTAGTCGCATTTTCTTCAGCTGGAATTGGTGCAGACCCAGTTGGTCTACTAGTGTGGTTTTTGATTAATAACTCATTATTTTTCTCGACCACGAGTAAGACATCAATGAGTTCAGAATACTTCTTAAAATTTCTCTCCCTATACGTTTGTTGTAGGGTCGTATTAGTCGCATAAAATATGGTAAATATTTTCTCTAGCATGGAATGCTCTGTCATTTCTTCACCACATAACTTCAATTGTGAAGTAATCCTGAACATAGCTGAATTATAGGTTGCAACTGTCTTATAATCTTGAAAACATAGATTGATCCATTCATGGAGTGCACCTGGTAGTATGACCATTTTCTGGTGATCATCTCTCTCAGCTAGAGAATTCCATAGCACCAAGGGGTCCTTGACTATTAAGTACTCAACCTTGAGATCATTATGAATATGATATCTTAGGAAAATTAAAGCCTTCACTTTATCTTGTGCAGATATAGGTTTATCAGCCACAATTGTGTCACCTAAGCTTTTGGCTTGAAGGTGCAATTCAATATCCAATCTCCAGTTGAGAAAGTTCTGGCCTTTTAAGTTTAGAGGCTTGAAATTATGCTTTGTGAGGCTTGACATATTGCTGTATAAGATCAATAATAACAAGTTAACATAAGAACTTGGTAAATCACCAAATAATTTTTATTCATGGTGTATGCTTCAAACAATGATGTTCCAAAAGTCGTAGGTAAATACCAAACACTAGTTGTTCATGGTATGCTTCGAACAATGATTATGTTCAAGAAGTCTTTCAAAAATAACACATGTGGTATGCTTCGAACAATGATGTTCCAGAAGTCTTATATATATAGACCAAATAATTCATGTTAATGGTCATCAGGTCTTTGATGGTTTTGATCTGAATGTATTAACATATATAAAAGAAAGAAAGAAATAAAGAATAACTCCAGCGTTCTCTCCGAGAGATCTATATGCGATTAACATCGGAGTGCTATCAGAGTTAACTAAAAGAAGTGAGATGAATTGATAAAATTTATTCTTTTTGCCCTAGCGGCATGCCAAGAGATGTATAAATATCAACATCAGGCTACGTCTAGAGTATGCATATGCAGAAGAAAAAACATAAATAACCATACCTATTATCGAAGTGAAGAATCCGTAAATGACGGCTTCACTGAGATGCTCTCGTTTATTTTCTCCCGTTAGAGCTTTGTGCTGATAACGTGCTAGAATAAATGTAGAAGAAGGAAGAAGAAAATAGAAGAGAAGATCTCTTATTCGTGTAATCAGATAGTGGAAGGCAAATGCCTAATTTATACCATCAAATAAAAATGTAATACTAATCTCTAATCAATATGGGACTAAAAACAAAGTAAAAATCCAATCATTTAGTAACACACGATATAACAAATTTATCAGAAAATTTACTGTAGTGAAATAAATTTATATTAAATTCATGCAAACGAAACAAGTTTGCAAAATTTTTAAAAAAAGGTAGAGTCAGCCAATAGTGTTGGCGGAAAACACAACCGTTGTAAAAAAAATTAATGTGGACCCCACATTCCAATTTCCGCCAACTGTGTTGGCTGAAATTGGTGGGGGGCCAATTTCAGCCAACACAGTTGGCGAAAATTGGCCGTGGGACCCACGGTTCATTGTTTGGTTTGGTTTGTTTGCTTAGTTTGGTTTGATTGGTTTGTTTGGTTGGTTTATTTTAATTAGTTATATTTTGGTTTTTTTTTTTTTGTAATTAGATTTAAGAAAATTTATTTTAACGAAATAAAATTAAAATAAATTAATTGTAAAGAAAAATTTAGAAATATTTTTTTTGAAAATTTGTTTCCAAAGAATCAAAAATTGTATAAATTCCATCTAAAGCATAAGTATTTAAAAAATTACGAAAAAAATATCAATATCAATTAGACGTTTATATTTATAAATATTATATTTTTATCGTTAATTTTTTCGTCGTTAACAGACGTTAAAAAATAATAATAATAAAAATCTACCGTAAGAATATTACGTCTGTCGTCGAGCAGACTTCGAGCGGCCATAACTACTTGTTTTGAAATTGTTTTTCGTTAAATAATAAGTCGATTTGTATGTTTTCGATGAGAGTAACACAAATCATGTAGAAAAAAAATTTATCCGAAACAAGATGCATATGTTACAGGCAAAAATATAAATTTTAAAACTTTAAAGTATCATAACTTTTGACTGGGAGATCAAAACAAGGCCCAGTTTGTGCCAAAATGATCGTATGGAAAAGTACTATAGGATAAACTATTTTACCGTTTGACGGACTTCGAAAATTTTCAGAATCGCAAAAAAATGATGTTTTGACCTCCAAATTTTACTTTTGGTAATCTTATTTTTGAATATTTAAAATTTACTGTAGTGAAAAAAAATTATATTGGATGTGGGGGCCCACGGATTTAAAACGATGTTTCGATCTCCAAAATTTTTTTAGGAACATTTAAATTAATTATTTTATGTCTATTATGAAAAAAACTAATAAAACAAAATAAATAATCAAACCAAACCAAACCAAACCAACTAAACCAACCAAAACAAACCAACCCAAACCACCCAAAATAATTCGTGGGTCCCCCACCCAATTTCAGCCAACATAGTTGGCAGAAATTGGGTGTGGGGCCCACGGGTTCTTTTGGGTGGTTTGGGTTGGTTTGTTTTGGTTGGTTTTGGTTGGTTTTTTTTAGTTGGTTTGTTTTGGTTGGTTTTGTTTGATTATTTAGTTTTGTTTTGGATTTAGTTTTTTTATTTAGTTTTTTTAGCCAACAATTTCAGCCAACATTTTTTATTTAGTTTTTTATTTAGTTTTGTTTTGGATTTTGATTTATTTTATTTAGTTTTGTTTTGAATTTTGGTTTGCTTTGGTTTTTTTATTTATGGATTGATGTTGGTTCAGGAGTTGGTTCACGTGGAATGGGGTAATGTTCCTCGGTTTGGTTTAACGAGGAAGAGAAAATAATGACTAGACAACAAAAATACTGAGAGACAAGAGTTGACAGGAAAAAAAGATGAAAAGACTTGACAAGAAAAAGGAAGAAGAGACATGAGTGAGAAAAAAGAAGAAGAGACGTGAGTGAGTGAGAAAAAAGAAGAAGAGACGTGAGAGTAAAAAAAAGAAGAAGAAGAGACATGTCTCGTGGGGGAGGAGAGAGAGGAGTACAACAGAGAAGAAGTTGGTGCGAGGTGGGAGCTATAATAAGAGAAGGAGGAAGAAGAAAAGAATGCAAGGAGGAAGAAGAAGAAAGTGCACTACGATCATTTACAGCATTCCTTGTGTAAACTCCCTCGACCAGATTTCAGTAGTTAATATTAATTTAGGGATATTTTTCAGCAAATTAGAATTATTGCAACTTTTTAAATTTATTTTGCTTACATATCCTATTGATTTGTGCACCTATCCATCACACAATTAATTAGAGCATTACACTGACTGTTATCCCCAAACAAAGTTCACATACCCCTACTAGACATACCAGTCTACTATCCTGCACTTTGTGCAACTCACAGATGTGCTGGTATGAGCCTCGTTTTAGACGCACAAATATCGTTACAAACATCCTTATTTATTTACTAATTTATTTCCAGACCAGTACCCATCTCTGTTCCAATAGAGATTAGAGGCCCAACATGCACCAGTTTTACCCAAACAAAAATACATTATTATCCGACTCTCAGTATACTACATTTAGTGTATTGACACCGTACTGAAATTATGGCCCTACCTGCCTCTAAATAATTAGTAAACACAGTGTGCACTAATTATTAATTAATTAATACGGTGACCCGTATCACCCAAAAACCAGGCCCAGTCCCTGCCCAGGCTCACCCCCCCCCAAAGGCCCTCCCACAGCTTTCCCCCTCAATTCTGTGCATTTTAGCATTTTCAGGAATAGGGTGTTTTTCCCAGACAAATTGCGTAATTACGCAATTTTCCAATTTTAGGACCTATGTGGAATTTATGAAATTGCAGGGGTTTTTCTGCAAATTTCCAGTGTGAGGTGTCAACCTCCTATTGGCCGGTGAACGTACACCGTCCATTTGGCAATGGGACCCACCACACAAAATATCTACATAAATATCTATTAAATATCTAAGATATTTAATAGAAAAACCCTAAAATACCCCTAACCCTAACCCTAATTACAACTATGCCATTGACCCTAACCTATATAAACAGCCCCCCCCATTCCCGAACACCCACACCACCTCCCTCCGGCCACCACCTCCGCCGAACCTCTGCCACCGGCTTCGCCCCTCCCCCAGCTCCCTTCCGGCCAACCACCACCCTCCCTGGCCGCCGCAACCGCCGTCGGCAGCCGCTGCAGACCCAACTCCCCAACCCGCACCAGTACACCACCACCACTCCCAACCGCCCCTCACCGCCACTCCGGCCACCGTGGACCACCGCCACCACCCCCAACCGCTCCGCCCCGATCCCCTCCGTCGAACCACCCCGCTCCCACCGCCCCACGACCACCACCCCGGCCGCCATCTCCCCCGCAGCACCTCCTCCCTCACCCGCACCAGCAAACACCACCACCATCCCGACCGCCTCCAACAACCACCACCGCCACCACTGACCTCCGCCACCACCACCGAACTCCTCGCCGTCTCCCCCTCCGCCGACCCGACCACCTGCACCGCCGCCTCCGCCACCGCCTGCGCCGCTGCAGCCGCTGCAAGCTACTACTGCTGCTGTTGCTGCTGGCAGTAGCTGTTGCTGTGACCGCCAGCCGCCGTCCTCCCGCCGGCGACGAGCCGTGGGCCCCCCCTCCACGTGGCAGGTATTATACACACCCTTCCTATACGTATATACATAGTAATATATATATGTATGTATATATGTATATATATGTATAGATATATATATATATTTATATATATATGTTATATATTATAATATAATATATATTATTATTATATAATAATAATACTGTATATATATATATAGTATATATACATACAGTATATAAGTATATTATATTATATATTATATAAAGATATATCTAGTATATTTATGTATATTTATGTATATGTATATGTATGGTATTATATATATTTATATATATTATATATTATATATGGTATTTTATATTTTATATATAATTATTATATTATTATACAGTATATATAATATTAGTATATATAATAAATATATATGTATTTTTTAGTTTTTAATTATTATATATATATATATATATGTATATATGTATGTATATATCTATATATATATATATGTAATTATATAAATATATATTTATATGTATATTACTATATATATATATATATATATATATATATATATATATATATATATATATATATATATATATATATATATATATATATATATATATATATATATATATATATATATATATATATATATATATATATATATATATATATATATATATTATTATATAGTATATATAATATTAGTATATATATAATAAATATGTAAATATACATATTACTATATATGTTATTATTAAATATGTATATATACTTATGTTTTTTTATTATTATACATATATGTATATATATATATAAATATATATATAAATAAATATATATATATATATATGTCTACTATAATTATTATAATTATATATATTATATAATTATATTATGTATACAGTATATATATAGTATACTATATTATTATATGTATGTATATATGCATCTTTTTTTTTATATATATTTATATATACTAAACTATATATAGTTATATATTGTATATATATAAGTATATTATATTTATATATATACACTTAATATATATTATTAATATATATATAAGTTGTAGTTTTATTTTTCCTTATATATATATATATATATATATATATATATATATATATATATATATATATATATAGTATATATATGAAAAAATATATATATATATCATAAGTTATTATTATATATTATTATATTATGTATTATGCATTAGATATAAAATACATACTGTATTATTATATATTATATCTATATATGTATATATACATATATATATGTACTTATATTATTATTTTGTATATATATATGTATACTTATATGTATATTTATATATGTAAATTTTTATATATATTATCCTAAGTACCATTATATATATGAATTTATGTATAATCTGTTTACATATAATATATGTAATATCATATAAGTATATGTATTATTATAGATATACCTATAATTATATGAAAACTATAATTATATGATGCTATAATATATATTATTATTATGTCTTTTATATATGTACATGTGTATATATATACTATACTATATTACACCTTAATTAAATATTAAATTCACGAACCCTGTACGTCTTGAACATAGTACATCTTCAGCGCAGTCAGTGACACCAGGTCACAGGACCCCTCAGACTTGACTGCAAGTACAGGTCTTTGGCACACCCAGCTCAGAGAAGTAGGCAAGTATACCTTGCCAAGTTTACTGTTTAATTATAAATGTTGTTATATGCTATTTCTCCTAAACTTCATATGACTGTGTGTATCTGAGATTGCCTCGGGTACCGTCAACAAGTAAGTTGACACGTAGTGTAACTAACTTAGACTCTAGCAGACTTTCCAACAGCAGCGAGGGTATCCTAATATCCTCCTAGACCCTAACACGGGAACACGCAACAAGGTTGCAATACATATTGGGATGCGAGCTGCGTACTCGATTAGCTACCGATGCGTGTGACGTGCATCACTGCTTAGCACAAATTCAGGAAAAATCCAGGAAAGCTATGACTTGGCATTAGTTACATTGGGCGGGGAAGATAACTAGTAGACGTATGGGATACCCCCCTCCTTGAGTGTTATACCTTCGTACCATGCTCCTCGGAGATGGCCGATTACAGAGATACCCATGTGTCTGGGGGCATATGACACATATACTAGCCAGTCATCAAGATTGGTGAATTAAGTCAGCATATGTCAAGCCTACACTTTCCCATGCGTACTATAAGGTCTTTACATTGCATTCACTTAGATGGTTAGCACACCTTGTAATTATTTATTTATTCAGTATTTACATACATGGCATGTTTTTACTTATCTTGTTATGTCCCGCTGAGGACCTGATTCCCTTCCAAATTTAGAGGAAGCTTTCTACCCCACAGTGTATGGACCTGGACAAGAGACTAGGTATGCCACTGAGGAGGAGCTAGAAGAGCTGCCCACAGAGTCTGCCTGAACTTTTAGAGCACCTGAAGCTGGAGCTACAACCTAGATAGACGTCACTCTAGTCTATCTTATTTCAGTACTATTATTATCTTTTGTAGTGGGTTTGTTCCCACCAGATGTGTACTATGACATTCAGACTTAGCATTATATATATTCAGCACTTATTCCCATATTCATTGATATGTTGTGGATGAGATTAGATTTACCTGTATTAAACTTGTAGTATTTTAGGACAGCGTAGCACGTTCCTTTGGGTCCATTAAATTGGATAAAACCCTTAGTGACGTGTCAGCTGGCCAATGCCACGTGGCGTAGTTCCATACATTTTGGGACTGGGGCGTGACATGGTTTTAGTGGTGGCCTATGCAGGTCTAGTTATTGCTAGTGGTATGATGACATGCCCAGCAAGCCTGCAATAGGATAGGAATACTAGGTCTCATCCTCTTTGACTTCATCCATAAATTGTTGCATCCTGCTTGATTATTATTTATTATTTTTCCTTCGTACTTTTCTAATTATTCTATCTTCTTCAGAAATATGGACATACCCAGTGGACAATCGATTAATGGGGCTGACCAAGCAACAGACCCCTCGCCAAATGTCCAAGGAACCCCGACTACCCCGAGAGACCAATCCCCAATAAGGATGCTGGTCTACCCGACGACCCCGTACCTTCACCAGAATCCTGCCCAGACAGGAACACCAGCCCAGCAAGGTGGGCAAACCTTCCAGGCACCAATACCGCAGGCGGAGACACCTTTGCCTCCACCTTCAGCCCTTCCTACCCTGATGCCACAGCTTGAGGGCCAACCTCAAATGTTCCAGTTCCTCCAAGCCATGTTGCAGACTCAGTGGCAACAGACTGAAGCCCTGAGACAGGCTCAGTGGCAACAGACTGAAGCCCTGAGACAGAGCTTGATGACGGCTCTGGAGAGAACAACTTCCCCGGCACCAGCACCTGTCCAACCACCTGGCACTGTTCGAGGCTTCCGCCAAATGAGCCCGAGAACCTTTAAAGGCAGTGAAACCCCAGAGGAGATCTCAGACTGGATCTCCAACACAGAAATGCTGCTGGAAGGTTCACAACTTTCCCTCGACTTATGGATGACCGCTGTGAGGGCCCAACTCTGAGGCAACGCCCATCACTGGTGGGATTCTATAGAGCGTAGCGTCGGCAAAAACCAGACTTGGGAACAATTCCTGGAGTACTTCAATGCAAAGTACTTCCCTGCCACGCTCAGAAATGCCCTATACTCCCAGTTCCTGCACCTGGAACAAGGAAACATGACCGTCGATGCCTACGACGCAGAGTTCAGTCGACTGAGTCGATTCGGTGCTAATCTGATACCCAACGAGCAGGAGAAGGCCATGAAATTCCATCACGGCCTTACCTTCGAGCTCCAAAGGTATACTACGGCACAGTCGAGGATTTCCTACGAGGAAGTTCTTTCAGAGGCAAGAATACAAGAAGCTATTGGCCAAGGAGCAAGACGCTCTAATCCCACTATACCGGCCAGAAATCATCCCGGAGCAGGAGGACCGATCCGTCGTCCACAAAACCAGACACAACAGAAGACGGGGCCCTATCAGAACAAAGAGCTCCCGACTTGTCACTTTTGTGGCAAGAAGGGGCATTATGTTAGAGACTGCAGAAAGAAGAACGGACTATGCATGATTTGTGGAGCTAGCCAACATATGGCAAGAGACTGCCCACAACACAGAGATGCAGCACCTCCGAACGGGCAGAAATCAGGAACACCAGCCCAGAGGATGCTACCCTCAACATCTGGAGGATATCAGAAGGGAGCACCCCTGGCCACCCAGGAGGCCCAATTCAACAAAGCCAGACAGCAATCTGGAGGACAAAGGCACGGGCAGGCCTTTGCATTAGCTGTAGTTGCAGAAGAACCAGAAGGTGAAACCATCACAGGTACCATTTTAGTTGCATCATTACCTGCAACCGCATTATTTGATTCTGGCGCTACACTGTCTTTCATATCTAGTAGTTTCGTAGCCATGCACAAACTAGCCACTTCCCCACTGCCTAAGTGTTGGAAAATTCTTACCGGAGGAGGCATCGTTCCGGTTACCAGCATTATTGAAACATGCTCGGTAGTCATTTGTAGTAGAGAGCTAAGAGCGTGATTTTTGGTACTCCCAATGCCAAACTTCGACGTCGTCTTAGGCATGGACTGGTTAAGCCAGTACAGTGCTATCCTAGACTGTGGGAAGGGAAGTGTCATATTTAGACCCCCAGGTCACCCGGAGTTCGAGTACGTACGAGGTACCATCGAGCAAGGAGTAGGCCAGACTCCCAGAGCTTACATGGCAATGGAGATAGCACCCCCAGCACTCGTTGCAGAATTCGAAGACGTATTTCCGGAGGAATTGCCAGGCCTACCGCCTGACAGAGAAGTGGAGTTCACTATTGAGTTGATACCCGGAGCTGCACCAGTATCCTCAAATGTGTACCGACTGGCGAAGAAGGAGCTTGACGAGCTGAAGCTACAGCTTGAAGAATTACAGATCAAGGGATTTGTTCGTCCTAGTGCATCACCCTGGGGAGCACCAGTGTTGTTTGTACCAAAGAAAGACGGAACATATCGGATGTGTATTGATTACAGAGCCCTCAACGCTTTGACAATAAAAAACAAGTACCCCCTGCCGCGGATTGATGATATGTTCGACCAACTGACAGGAGCAGTGGTATTCTCAAAGATAGACTTGAGATCAGGCTATCATCAGGTGAAAGTACGGAGAGAAGACATTCCAAAGACAGCATTCAGGACTCGTTATGGTCACTACGAGTTCCTGGTGATGCCTTTTGGACTGACTAATGCACCTGCCGTATTTATGAACCTAATGAACAGAGTCTTCCACCAATATCTGGACCAGTTCGTGGTAGTCTTCATCGACGACATCTTGGTGTATTCGAAGAGCCATGAGGAGCATGAAGAGCACTTGAGACTAGTGCTAGAGACGCTGAGACGTGAGAGCCTTTATGCTAAGCTGAGCAAGTGCGAGTTCTTCCTTGATCGTGTCGCTTTTCTTGGACACGTGATCACAGGAGAAGGCATCTCGGTGGACCCAGCAAAGATCTCATCTGTAGAGACGTGGCCAACCCCGACCAATATCTCAGAGGTGAGAAGCTTTCTAGGACTTGCCGGATATTATCGGAGGTTCGTTGAAAACTTTGCAAGAATCGCAGAGCCGATAACCCGGCTGACCCGCAATGAGCAGGAGTTCATATGGTCAGAAGAATGTTAGGCAGCTTTCGATGAGTTGAAAAAGCGTCTGACTACTGCCCCCATCTTGACCATACCATCTGGATCCGGAGGATTCGTAATCTATAGTGATGCATCCGGAAAAGGATTGGGTTGTGTCTTAATGCAACATGGGAAGGTTGTAGCCTATGCCTCAAGACAACTGAGGACTCATGAGAAGAATTATCCCACGCATGATCTAGAGCTTGCCGCAGTCATCTTCGCCCTAAAACTATGGAGACATTATCTATACGGCGAACGAGTGGAGATATTCACCGATCACAAAAGCCTGAAGTACGTCTACACTCAGAAGGACTTGAACCTGAGACAAAGACGATGGCTCGAAGTGATGACGGATTTCGAGATCGATCTGCAGTACCATCCAGGGAAGGCTAATGTAGTAGCTGATGCACTAAGCAGAAGACCCACGGCATTCTTTATGATCACCCAACCAGATCTATTGAGAGATCTAGAAAAGTTGGGTATAAAGGTCATTATGCCAGGAATTGACGGCCAATTGTCAAACTACCAGTTGCAATCAACTTTGGTCGAGAGAATCAAGGCTGCTCTGCCAACAGATGCAAGATTCCAGAGACTTCGACAAAGAACAGAGGCTGGAATCCAGACAGGATGTCGCATACACGAAGATGGGACTTTAAGATGTGGAGAACGTCTTTATGTTCCAAATGGAGAACTTCGTGAGGAGCTGATGTCAGAAGCTCACAGCTCAACGTACTCTATCCATCCAGGAGGCACAAAGATGTACCGAGATCTGCGACAATACTATTGGTGGCACAGAATGAAGCGAGAGATAGCACACTTTATGGCAAAATGCCTGGTGTGTCAGCAAGTCAAGGCTGAACATCAGAGATCAGCAGGTCTACTTCAACCCCTCCCAATACCCGAGTGGAAATGGGAACACATTACGATGGACTTTGTTACGGGCTTCCCAAGAAGTCCCAGTGGTCGTAATGCTGTATGGGTGATCGTAGATAGACTCACCAAGGCTGCTCATTTCTTACCTTTTAGAGTCGGACAATCTACAAAAGTCTTTGCGAACATGTACATGAAGGAGATCGTACTTCTGCACGGAGTACCAGTCAGCATAGTGTCTGACAGGGATACGAGGTTTACATCTTACTTTTGGCGAAGTATGCAAGAAAGTCTTGGTACCCGCCTCAAGTTCAGCACCTCATATCATCCACAGACAGATGGCCAGTCAGAGCGCACCATCCAGACACTAGAAGATATGCTGAGAGCCTGCATGCTTGATTTTAGAGGATCATGGGAAGATCATTTACATCTGGTGGAATTTTCCTACAACAATAGCTATCAAGCGAGCATTCAAATGGCTCCCTTTGAAGCATTGTATGGTAGAAAATGTCGTTCCCCAGTATGTTGGAGCGATGTAGGAGAAAGACAGATCTTGGGACCAGAATTGGTCGTTCGTACGGTGGAGAAAGTAAAGAAGATCCAAGGACACCTACGAGCTGCACAGGACAGACAAAAGCACTGGGCCAACGTACATCGATGACCTCTAGAGTTCCAAGTCAGAGAGCATGTATTTTTGAAGATCTCACCTACCCGAGGTACTATCAGATTTGGCGAAAGAGGAAAACTGAGTCCGAGGTACATCGGACCCTTCGATGTGTTGGAACGCATCGGAGAAGGTTCTTACAAGCTAGCCTTACCTCAAACCTTGGAAGGAGTACATGACGTCTTCCACGTATCTCAGCTGAGGAGGTACATTCCAGACCCAAGTCATGTGCTGGACCATTCAGAGATCACCGTCGGCCCGAGTTTATCATACCAGGAGGAGCCCGTAGAGATCCTAGACCGAAGCGAAAAGGTGTTGTGAGGTCAGACTATCCCTCTAGTTCGTATTGCATGGAGACATCATGCACCAGGCGAGTCAACCTGGGAACGAGAAGAGGATATTCGACAGCGTTTCCCCTATCTATTCCAAAACCAGGGTATGTCCTAAATATTTCAAATCAATCTAAGTTCTTTCACTATATGTCTGTTTTTATTTCGAGGACGAAATATTCTAAGGAGGGTAGATTGTAAACTCCCTCGACCAGATTTCAGTAGTTAATATTAATTTAGGGATATTTTTCAGCAAATTAGAATTATTGCAACTTTTTAAATTTATTTTGCTTACATATCCTATTGATTTGTGCACCTATCCATCACACAATTAATTAGAGCATTACACTGACTGTTATCCCCAAACAAAGTTCACATACCCCTACTAGACATACCAGTCTACTATCCTGTACTTTGTGCAACTCACAGATGTGCTGGTATGAGTCTCGTTTTAGACGCACAAATATTGTTACAAACATCCTTATTTATTTACTAATTTATTTTCAGACCAGTACCCATCTCTGTTCCAATAGAGATTAGAGGCCCAACATGCACCAGTTTTGTCCAAACAAAAATACGTTATTATCCTACTCTGATTATACTACATTTAGTGTATTGACACCATACTGAAATTATGGCCCTACCTGCCTCTAAATAATTAGTAAACACCATGCGCACTAATTATTAATTAATTAATATGGTGACCCGTATCACCCAAAAACCAGGCCCAGCCCCTGCCCAGGCTCATCCCCACCCCCACCCCCACCCAAGGCCCTCCCACAGCTTTCCCCCTCAATTCTGTGCATTTTAGCATTTTCAGGAATAGGGTATTTTTCCCAGACAAATTGCGTAATTACGCAATTTCCCAATTTTAGGACCTATGTGCAATTTATGAAATTGCAGGGGGTTTTCTGTAAATTTTCAGTGTGAGGTGTCAACCTCCTATTGGCCGGTGAACGTACACCGTCCATTTGGCAATGGGACCCACCACACAAAATATCTAAATAAATATCTATTAAATATCTAAGATATTTAATAGAAAAACCCTAAAATACCCCTAACCCTAACCCTAATTACAACTATGCCATTGACCCTAACTCTATATAAACAGCCCCCCCCCATTCCCGAACACCCACACCACCTCCCTCCGGCCACCACATCCGCCGAACCTCTGCCACCGGCTTCGCCCCTCCCCCAGCTCCCTTCCGGCCAACCACCACCCTCCCTGGCAGCCGCAACCGCCGTCGGCAGCCGCTGCAGACCCAACTCCCCAACCCACACCAGTACACCACCACCACTCCCAACCGACCCTCACCGCCACTCCGGCCACCGTGGACCACCGCCACCACCCCCAACCGCTCCGCCCCGACCCCCTCCGTCGAACCACCCCGCTCCCACCGCCCCACGACCACCACCCCAGCCGCCATCTCCCCCGCAGCACCTCCTCCTTCACCCGCACCAGCAAACACCACCATCCCGACCGCCTCCAACCACCACCACCGCCACCACTGACCTCAGCCACCACCACCGAACTACTCGTCGTCGCCTCCTCCGCCGACCCGACCGCCTGCACCGCCGCCCCCGCCACCGCCTGCGCCGCTGCAGCCGCTGCAAGCTACTGCTGCTGCTGTTGCTGCTGGCAGTAGCTGTTGCTGTGACCGCCATCCCGGCCAGCCGCCGACTGCTCCGCCGCTGTCCTCCCGCCGGCGACGAGCCGTGGGCCCCCCCTCCATGTGGCAGGTATTATACACACCCTTCCTATACGTATATATATAATAATATATATATGTATGTATATATGTATATATATGTATATTTATATATATATGTTATATATTATAATATAATATATATTATTATTATATAATAATACTGTATATATATACAGTATATATACATACAGTATATAAGTATATTATATTATATATTATATAAAGATATATCTAGTATATTTATGTATATTTATCTATATGTATATGTATATATATGGTATTATATATATTTATATATATTATATATGGTATTTTATATTTTATATATAATTATTATATTATTATACAGTATATATAATATTAGTATATATAATAAATATATATGTATTTCAGTTTATTTATTATTATTATTATTATTATATATATATATATATATATATATATATATATATATATATATATATATATATATATATATATATATATATATATATATATATATGTAATTATATAAATATATATTTATATGTATATTACTATATATATAATAATATATATATATTATTATTATATAGTATATATAATATTAGTATATATATAATAAATATGTAAATATACATATTACTATATATGTTATTATTAAATATTTATATATACTTATGTTTTTATTATTATTATACATATATGTATATATATATATATATATATATATATATATATATATATATATATATATATATATATATATATATATATATATATATATATATATATATGTCTACTATCATTATTATAATTATATATATTATATAATTATATTATGTATACATTATATATATAGTATACTATATTATTATATGTATGTATATATGCATCTTTTTTTATATATATTTATATATACTAAACTATATATTGTTATATATTGTATATATATAAGTATATTATATTTTTATATATACACTTAATATATATTATTAATATATATATATATAAGTTGTAGTTTTATTTTTCCTTTTATATCTATATATATATATAGTATATATATGAAAATATATATATATATATATATATATATATATATATATATATATATATATATATATATATATATATATATATATATATATATATATATATATATATATATATATATATATCATAAGTTATTATTATATATTATTATATTATGTATTATGCATTATATATAAAATACATACTGTATTATTATATATTATATCTATATATGTATATATACATATATATATGTACTTATATTATTATTTTGTATATATATATGTATACTTATATGTATATTTATATATGTAAATTTTTATATATATTATCCTAAGTACCATTATATATATGAATTTATGTAAAATCTGTTTACATATAATATATGTAATATCATATAAGTATATGTATTATTATAGATATACCTATAATTATATGAAAACTATAATTATATGATGCTATAATATATATTATTATTATTATATCTTTTATATATGTACATGTGTATATATATATACTATACTATATTACACCTTAATTAAATATTAAATTCACGAACCATGTACGTCTTGAACAGAGTACATCTTCAGCGCAGTCAGTGACACCAGGTCACAGGACCCCTCAGACTTGACTTCAAGTACAGGTCTTTGGCACACCCAGCTCAGAGAAGTAGGCAAGTATACCTTGCCAAGTTTACTGTTTAATTATAAATGTTGTTATATGCTATTTCTCCTAAACTTCATATGACTGTGTGTATCTGAGATTGCCTCAGGTACCGTCAACAAGTAAGTTGACACGTAGTGTAACTAACTTAGACTCTAGCAGACTTTCCAACAGCTGCGAGGGTATCCTAATATCCTCCTAGACCCTGACACGGGAACACGCAACAAGGTTGCAATACATATTGGGATGCGAGCTGCGTACTCGATTAGCTACCGATGCGTCTGACGTGCATCACGGCTTAGCACAAATTTAGGAAAAATCCAGGAAAGCTATGACTTGGCATTAGTTACATTGGGCGGGGAAGATAACTAGTAGACGTATGTGACACCCCCCTCCTTGAGTGTTATACCTTCGTACCATGCTCCTCGGAGATGGTCGATTGCAGAGCTACCCATGTGTCTGGGGGCATATGACACATATACTAGCCAGTCATCACGATTGGTGAATTAAGTCAGCATATGTCAAGCCTACACTTTCCCATGCGTACTATAAGGTCTTTACATTGCATTCACTTAGATGGTTAGCACACCCTGTAATTATTTATTTATTCAGTATTTACATACATGGTATGTTTTTACGTATCTTGTTATGTCCCGCTGAGGACCTGGTTCCCTTCCAGATTTAGAGGAAGCTTTCTACCCCATAGTGTATGGACCTGGACAAGAGACTAGGTATGCCACTGAGGAGGAGCTAGAAGAGCTGCCCACAGAGTCTGCCTGAACTTTTAGAGCACCTGGAGCTGGAGCTACAACCTAGATAGACGTCACTCTAGTCTATCTTATTTCAGTACTATTATTATCTTTTGTAGTGGGTTTGTTCCCACCAGATGTGTACTATGACATTCAGACTTAGCATTATATATATTCATCACTTATTTCCATATTCATTGATATTTTATGGATGAGATTAGATTTACCTGTATTAAACTTGTAGTATTTTAGGACAGCGTAGCACGTTCCTTTGGGTCCATTAAATTGGATAAAACCCTTAGTGACGTGTCAGCTGGCCAATGCCACGTGGCGTAGTTCCATACATTTTGGGACTGGGGCATGACACCTTGTGAGCACGTAGCAGCAATTTGAGCAGCCTTAATTTTCTCTCATTTGTAAGTGGACACAGCAGTCTTTGTGAGCACAATAATCCTTATTGTTGAAGGTCTTTATTCTATTCTTCTTCATTTATACTCTTATTTGTATATGCAATAGTTTGATGTTAGTTTTTATTTTTTAAATACTAGGATACTAGTATTTATTTAGTAAATTTAAGTTATGTAATGTGTAAAATTACGGGCAGCCAAAATATGTGTTTTGACAACCATAATTGTACAGATGGACAGCCAAAACGACGGACGTATTCCTGGAGGCCCTACTACGGATTTAATAATCCAGCAACGTACGAAACATATATCTACTTTGGTATTTTATGGGAAGGTACAATAAAATATAATTGTGTAAATAAATATAAATGATATTTTGTACATGTCTACTAATAACATCGTCTATGTTTTTCATATATAGCAATACGATTATACTAATAATGAACGGTGCCGGGAGATGCCTCGTGGCGTCACGATAACAGACTTGGGTATTGGAGGTTGATCGACCACCAGGTGGCACTGTTGAAAATATTTGGCTTTTATTATGTTGACAAGATACATTTTATGCAACACGATAGAGACTTAATCTTCAGTTTAGTTGAGCGTTGGTGGCCCGGACGAAATACCTTTCAGCTACCATTCGGAGAGATGAGTATTATTCTAGCAGATGTGGCAAATATTTTAGGTTTACCTATTACGGGTGAACCTATAATATTTGATAAATCAATTTCCGCCGACACTATGATTACAAAGTACCTAGGTGTGGAGGCGACGCATAATAAATGTAGTAAAATCTTGTGACGTTTACGTGGCTCCGTCATAACTTTTTGCACCTAGATCGTATTGGTGATCAAGTTATCTCAGTTGATGAGGATCGGGTAAGTATGCTTTTTTTTGCAACTTATGTTATTATTTACGTAGTATATTTTTAATTGAATTTAACGCATATAATGTTTTTATCATTTGTTCAGGTCATTGCTTGCACCAGAGCCTACTTGCTAGGTTTATAAAGCAGAATGTTGTTTCCAGACTCATCCGATTTAGTTAATTTACGTTTTTTTACCTTTTTTGGTAGACCTGACCGCACCTACGCGCCACGCTTGGGGAGCGTCAGTGTTGGCATATTTATATAGTTCTATGACAGATTTTGTACAATTTGAAGACATGAATGCAACGAAGGTAAATCTAAGTGGTTGTGCGACATTAATACATGTATGAAAATATGTGCACTTATATCATATGGTTATATTTTCTAGGTTTGGTCCTACGACCACTTTCACATTGGTAGGCCAGTTTCCCGCATTAATACCGACGTTGGTGGCCAGTTTCCCGCATTAATACCGACGTTGGTGTCTTTCTGTAAACCCCCTCACCCAAAATAGATATTTTGTGTATATTTTATATTATTATAGATATTGAGTTTCTTTAGAGTATTCTTTTATTTAATTAGCAAATGAATTTCTTGATATATTTACTTATATAAATATTTATTTAGAATCATTTTTAGGTTATTTTAGATTTTTGAAATTTATTAGGATTTATTTGGATATATATAGTCTTAATATTAGATAGATGCTAATTTAGTGTTAATAGGTATTAATAAGATTTTATAAATTATTTGTATTATATTTAATTATATTCAAGATTATAAATTATTGAGATAGATTCAAACTCTACTTTAAATTAATTCAAATCCTGAACCTACTAGGAAAGCAACTTAATGTATATCATATCCTTATTTAAATTCATCATAATCCTATCCAAATTAACCAATCCTAGTTGTATTTAATTAAGTAGTCTCCACCATTATAAATACCTCATCCTTCATATTTTTCTCCCCAAAATTCCTCTCTTTTTCGTCCAAAAATAGCCAAAATTCGTCATAAATTCAGCCTCATTTTCTACTAGTTATGACGAATTAAAAAGACGATATCTCCTAGCTCCGGACTCCAAACGAGGCCTAGTTTTTTTTGTTAGAACGATAATGAGGTTAGATTTCTGATTATATAAATTATTTTTCTAAATTATTAGTATTAAATTCTGGAAAATTTGTAGAGCACAGCATATCCGAAAATAGACGTGTTTTGATGTTTTCGCGATTCCGGGAGAACCAGGAATCAGAATCACGAACCGTTTAAAGTTTAGGAAAGCTAATGTCGAGATCATCGACATATATTTTTCCCAGAATTTAATTCGAAGTATTTATATACTGTTAATTCTGTAGAACTTCTAGGTTAGAATTTAACCATCGGTGCACAATACAAAATTTGTATGTGCCATAATTCCCAAACGAATTTGAATTCGGACGAGCCGTAAATTCTAGCATATTTTTGAAGCTGAAATCTACAGGAAATCATGCATGAAAGTTGAGTTTGTGTCGGTTGACTTTTCGGTCAACAGATCGCCTCGATTTGCGTGCCATGAGTCTCGAGTTGATAAGATTCAGTTTCTTTGGACAAAATTTAGGAATTAACATAAAAATCAGAATAATAAGATTAAAATAGGATTTTAGAGTAATTATTCCAGAATTAAATAAATTAAAATAAATTATCTTTTGACGTGATAAATTTGTAATACATAGGCTATTTGGACTGTGACTTGGACTCTGATTTATACCAGCAGCAGGACCCCAGGCAAGATACCTTGCCAAATTGTTTACAGTACTTTGCATGCTATTTATATTTCTGTTTATTTATTTCATTTCTGTATAGTTCTTGCATGCGTAGTTTTCCTTTCAGTCATTACTATATATTAGATATGTTGACACACACATGGCACTTAGTATCATAGAGGACAATCATTAGGCGTATGGGCTTTAACCACTCTGGTAACACCGTAGTCACTAGCACGCACTATGGTGGGTCGTGTCCGATGGTCGCTACCCCCGAGGTATGTCGATTGATGGAGTCCGAGGGTCGCTACCCCCGAGGTATGACGGCTGATGATGTCCACTGACGAGCGTGAGGTTGTGAGGCTTAGATCGAGTAGACTA
Source organism: Iris macrosiphon (assembly GCA_036927795.1). Lineage (NCBI taxonomy): Eukaryota > Viridiplantae > Streptophyta > Magnoliopsida > Asparagales > Iridaceae > Iris > Iris macrosiphon. Next base: position 1,010,125 of record JAYESA010000033.1, on the reverse strand, counting down.
CCCTTGCCCATACGTCGAAAAGTTGTCCTCATTTGCATTCATATAGATTATCTTGTACAGCGTACTTATTTATTTTCAAACCATATGTATGTTTACTGTATTCAAATTGGCTCGTATTTTCTGTATCTTGTTACGTCCCTCTGAGGACCTGGTCCGCTGCCAGGTGTATCTTTTCTTGAGTATTTGCAGGAGCGCAGATTTGGATGGTTACATATGATCCGAGGATGTCTTCTCTTCGAGCTGTGATGGATAGCTGGTATTCTTATATTGTGTTGTGGTGTTGTACTCATATTGTATTTGCTCTTATATTCGAGTTGGTAGTGGATTTGTTTCCATCCAACTATCATCCTTAGATACTTCTTATTGAGATCTAGTTTCATAGATACTGGTTATTTATTTCTATATGATTTTGGTGGATGATATTTAGATTTTACCCTGTGACTTGTGATACATTTTATACCACTTGTGGATTGATATTCATATTACAGCGTACGTGTGGATTTTGGTTTCCATATATTGGAGTTGCCATATCCATGCGGCTGGCATGCTTACGTGTTCCTAGTCCTACGTATTTTTGGGACTGGGGCGTGACACTTTCCGTCAGCTTTACGGTGGACTGCGGATGCAGCAGATCCAATACACTGTGAACATGCGGTTATCTCTTTATACCGGGTCGAATTTGATACACTGAAGTATAACGAGGTAAAATATCTGTATTATTATTTTATAAAGTCATTATAACCATTATCTTATAATTTTTTGTCATAAAATAGGTGACATACTGTCCGTACCGGCTTGAGTATAATCCTACTGAAATACAAACAACATCCTATGACCTTAATGTCCATAGTTGTTTACTGATATTCGACGGTAAAATCATGTATCATCCAGCTGATCGCGTTATGCGATAATTCTGGGTGAAACAAAAGATTCCCGATGAGCCACCATGTTTAAATCGTAGTAAAGGGAGTGCAACTAAAAGAGCAAGCAAAATGATTCCACAGAGGAATTCTAGATTGGAGACACAGCCCGTGGTACAGACGTCTCAACTAATGGACTCTATAGATGAGGGTAAGTTATTTAAAAAGTTGAACAAAATCATTTTTTTAAAATTATATGAAATCAAACGCTCATATTTGTTTAAATGGTGTAGTATTAGGTGATATAGCCTATAGATCTTAGTGGGGAGCTCCCCTTATCAGTAACCGATCCTACCAATATGAGGAGTTGCGATTCCAACATCGGGCCGTTGATGAAATTAGTTATCGTGAATGGTATCAACATGTAATTGAGAAGGTACATATTTTATTGATAAAAAAGTTTGTCTCCATAGTTTTTTTTATGAATTAATTGGATTCTACTTAATATTTCAGCTTCCAAATTTGAATATAGCATGTGAAAATCATCCAGTGAGAGACTCATTAAGCACAGCAGTAAGATCATTTTTGGATGACGTGCAAGCATTTCCGACTCCACCCAACCCTCTGTTACATATTCCACCAGATTATCCTCAAGGCTTAGTTAGCCGACGACAACCACGTCCGCGTAGAAAGTATCCTCATGTTTGGCATATGGATAGCCCGTCTCAACAAGATGACGAGGTCCCTCAGCAGGTTGAGCAGGACATTTTCCAACAGGCTGACCAGGGCACTTCCCAGTGGTCTGGCCATGGCACTTCCCAATGGGCGGGCCAAGGCACTTATCAGTGGGCGGGCGAGGGGATGTCACAGGCACGTACCCCACAGATGGACCGAGAGGCGGACGAGGGGACTTCACAGCCTGGTGGTGACTATTGGGATTATTACATGCAGATGGCCACTTCTATATTTGATGCACCCCAGTTTGATACAGCTACTCAGTTATCTGTGACTCCAACAGCGCCGGTGCAGACACAAGAGACTGATGAATTTGACCCATGGGCACCATTGTCAGGGGAGAGACTCGAGGATACAGTAGCAAGAAGAAATAGACTCGGTCTTAGGCCAAGGCCTCGTAGGAATTATGACAGGATGGCAAGAGGCAGAGAATAAAATTCTTGTACTGCTAGGTTATATGAGAAATTTATGTATTAGAAATTAAATTACATCAATGAACATAACTTTTCTAAGAAAATCTATGCCAATGCATTTATTCTCTTGGTTGGTTAGTACATCTTCTTCGATTGTGTCCTAAACCATTACAGTTGCTACATCGGAGATCTCTTGATGATTGATCCTTCGCCATGATGCGGTTCTTCTTTGGTCTTCCCGCTTTCCGTCGTACATCTGGTACTCCAATGTCGCCTATAACCAATGTACTTTGAATGTTGTAAGGGACTGGAATTGGCTCCAGGTGAGGCTCATATACGCTTCTTAATGCTTCTTTGGAAAAAATACCTGGATAAAAACTCTCGATGCTAATATTTTTAGAATTACAAGCATAACATACATGTATACATGGCAGACAAGTATGATACCATTTAAAACATGTACAATATTTTTCATCTAAGTTCACAACATATGTTCTGTTTGTTTCACGATCTAGTATTTCAAACAAATAACCAACTATACTCAATATTTGCAGCTGGTGTCTTTTTCTTGTGATACTGGCTATAGTATTTAACATCTTCGGACAATAATCAGTTGCAAGATTATCAGCTTTTTGCCAATTTTTGTCCTGAAGTGTTATAATTTTGGCTCGAATACCATCAAGTAGTGTTGTTATTGGTTTATCGCGTAAGTTTTTAACCCAGTTATTGAAGCATTCAGCAAGGTTCGACGTGTTAATATCTAATCTAGGACAAGGAGAATAAGTTGTTATCCAGTGTGATAAAACAAGAGTTTCATCATTTACTCCAACAAGCCATTTGTAAACATCGATATTTTCAGCCTTAATTGTTTCAAAGCAAATATTCACATCTGTCTCATTATAACATCTTGCAAGGTAGTCTAATTTACGTTGAAAATAAGGCAGTCTACATACTAGTTTTAAATTTTGTTGAAAATGTTGAATACAATAAAAATATGGTGATTCCGGAAAAGTAGCACGCATGGCATTTATTAATCCTTTCTGTTTATCTGATATAAAAGAAATTGTATCCCACGTATTAAAACTACCTTCAAAAGATGTTTTCAAACTGTTTAAAAACCAAGTCCAAGAATCTGTGTTTTCGCTCTCAGCAACAGCATAAGCAATTGGATATAATTGATAGTTAGGATCATGAGCACACGCAATAAATAAAATATCTTGAAATTTAGAGGAAAGAAATGTAGCATCAGTACTAATCACAGGTAAACATCCCCTTAAAAAGCCATCAATGCATGCCTTGAAACAAATAAAAATTCTTTGAAACTTATTATTTTCTGTAGTCTTTATATAACATCTGCTACCTGGATTTGTTTCAATGATTGTAAAAGCATACTCTTCAAGACTACTATATGCATCAATATAACTACCATTTATTTCTGACAGAGCAATTTCTCTAGCTTTCCAAGCTTTACAATATTTAATATGTATTCGGTGTTCCCTATAGATATCATTTATAACATGCGATGGACTATACGACTGATTATCACAAATTTTATCAATAATCTTATTCTTAACCCATATAGTTGTCGCTAATGGATGATTTTCCGTTATAAGTCCACCTAAACAAGAATGTACATTTTCTAGCGTACTAATGACGAATGTTTCGCCGTTGCCAATGGCTTTAGCGTACACTCTCCAATTACAACTAGAAACGTTACATTTATATACAATTCCACTGGCATTGTTTCTAGTAGCCCTGCAACAAATTTTTTTTGCAATTGCTATATCACTAATAAAACTTCTAAATGCATGACGATTTATAAATTCTCTTCCAATGAATAAATTGTTTAAACTATAAACATTATCATCAAGTACATCATCTATATTTTCTATTAAATCATCACTATTTTCATCGTCGGTATTACCATCATCTACTCTATGTTCTTCTTCAGTAAATGAAATAACTTGGTGAGAAGAACTAGGACCACTACTAATTCTTGGTGGTGGTGGTGGTGGTGGTGGAGTCACAAAAATATTAATATATGTTGATTGTATATTAACTTCAAGAATAAATTTCCATGCCTCCTCACTAACTAAATTTATGCAATTAGATAGATAAATATGTACCAATAAAAATTCACAGTCAATAGAAATTTTTTCAAATATTAGATTACGTAAATTATCAAACGACATATTTTGATCAATTAAAAGAACTTCAACTAAACCTCCTTCATAAGCTAACCCATTTAGTACACCACCAAGCGAGCATAGTATTGTTATACTTCGATCCATGGCAACAAGAAAATGGGCTTCAAAGATTGTATATTGAATTGAGCTTCTCCTGTGTCGAAAGAAAGAAATTTCGTATGAAAAAAATAAAATTTTTAATTGCAATGTTTGATATGCTGATATCAAACAAATACTACGTTTATATAGGTAACTTCGAACCGATCGTTAGACGAACGTTGAAAAAATAAGAGCCGTTGAAAGAGCCGTTGTAAAATAGCTGTTGTACATAAACCAACTACTAAACCAACAATCCATAGACCCAACCCAATTTCAAACCAAAATCAAAACCAAATCATTCTCCGATATTTGTCTTTCTTCTTTACTTTGTCTTTTTTGTTTTTCATATAAAAAAAAACTAAACCATTAAAATAAACAAAAAATTAAAGGACACAAATAAATACTAATTTTTTTTCTTTATTTACTTTTTTTTTTCTTATCAAACATTGCAATAGCCGTTTTTTTTCTTTAAGTAACATTTTTTTTACAATTTTCTAAATAAATCAAACCTTTTTTTAAAAAAAATTCTATTTTTTCTTTACAATTAATTTATTTTATTTTTATTTCGTTAAAATAAATTTTCTTAAATCTAATTACAAAACAAAACTAAATAAATAAAACCAAAACATAACTAATTAAAATAAACCAACCAAACAAACCAATCAAACCAAACTAAGCAAACAAACCAAACCACCAATCAAACCAAACTAAGCAAACAAACCAAACCAAACAATAAACCAAACAATGAACCGTGGGTCCCACGGCCAATTTTTGCCAACTGTGTTGGCTGAAATTGGTCCCCCACCAATTTCAGCCAACTCAGTTGGCGAAATTTGGATTGTGGGGTCCACATTAATTTTTTTTTTTTTTTTTTTTTTTTTTGCTGCGTACGTGTACAACGGTTGTGTTTTCCATCAACACTGTTGGCGGACTCTTCCTTTTTTAAAAAAAATTACAAACTTATTTCGTTTGCATGAATTTAATATAAATTTATTTTGCTACAGTAAATTTTCTGCAAATTTATAGCATTAAAAAAAGTACAACTTATTTGTATGCATTTCTCATGTTGAAGAAAGCACAGAGTCCTGGAGAGTAGAAAAGACCAAAATCCCAGCCGATAACAGTAGAACGATAGGTTTTTTTTCTTTTCTTCTTCTGTCCTTTCCACTATCAAATTGTCAATTGGCAATATCGTAAATATCTCGAAACTCAAGCCCATATTCTCTTCCCCATTCGAGTTATATTTGTCCCCAAATCCCAATCGCCAATCGCAATCTCAATCTCCATCGATCCATCAATCACTCCAAGAGAGAGAGAGAGAGAGAGAGAGAGAGAGAGAGTTATGGCAGCAATGGCAGCAGCACTCCTCTTGCTACTACTGCTTCCTTCCGTCTACTGCAGCGGGGCCCACCAGCACCAGCACCATGGCAGCCACCTGCAGAAAGAGGAGGAGGAGTTCGAGATGTCGTCGGAAGTGAGCCGGCGGGTGCTGGCATCGTTTTCCAAGTACATCAACTATGCCGCGCTGAGGAGCGACAGCACCCCCTGCTCCCGCCGCGGGGTCTCCTACTACAACTGCCGCCCCGGAGCGCAGGCCAACGACCACCACCCCGGCCGCCATCTCCCCCGCAGCACCTCCTCCCTCACCCGCACCAGCAAACACCACCACCATCCCGACCGCCTCCAACAACCACCACCGCCACCACTGACCTCCGCCACCACCACCGAACTCCTCGCCGTCGCCCCCTCCGCCGACCCGACCGCCAGCACCGCCGCCACCGCCTCCGCCACCGCCTGCGCCGCTGCAGCCGCTGCAAGCTACTGTTGCTGCTGTTGCTGCTGGCAGTAGCTGTTGCTGTGACCGCCAGCCGCCGACTGCTCCGCCGCCGTCCTGCCGCCGGCGACGAGCCGTGGGCCCCCCCTCCACGTGGCAGGTATTATACACACCCTTCCTATACGTATATACATAGTAATATATATATGTATGTATATATGTATATATATGTATAGATATATATATATTTATATATATATATGTTATATATTATAATATAATATATATTATTATTATATAATAATAATACTGTATATATATACAGTATATATACATACAGTATATAAGTATATTATATTATATATTATATAAAGATATATCTAGTATATTTATGTATATTTATCTATATGTATATGTATGGTATTATATATATTTATATATATTATATATGGTATTTTATATTTTATATATAATTATTATATTATTATACAGTATATATAATATTAGTATATATAATAAATATATATGTATTTTTTAGTTTTTTTTTTATTATTATATATATATATATGTATATATGTATGTATATATCTATATATATATATGTAATTATATAAATATATATTTATATGTATATTACTATATATATATATATATATATTATTATATAGTATATATAATATTAGTATATATATAATAAATATGTAAATATACATATTACTATATATGTTATTATTAAATATGTATATATACTTATGTTTTTTTTATTATTATTATTATTATATATATATATATATATATATATATATATATATATATATATATATATATATATATATATATATATATATATGTCTACTATCATTATTATAATTATATATATTATATAATTATATTATGTATACAGTATATATATAGTATACTATATTATTATATGTATGTATATATATATGCATCTTTTTTTTTATATATATTTATATATACTAAACTATATATAGTTATATATTGTATATATATAAGTATATTATATTTATATATATACACTTAATATATATTATTAATATATATATAAGTTGTAGTTTTATTTTTTCTTATATATATATATATATATATATATATATATATATATATATATATAGTATATATATGAAAATATATATATATATATATCATAAGTTATTATTATATATTATTATATTATGTATTATGCATTAGATATAAAATACATACTGTATTATTATATATTATATCTATATATGTATATATACATATATATATATGTACTTATATTATTATTTTGTATATATATATGTATACTTATATGTATATTTATATATGTAAATTTTTATATATATTATCCTAAGTACCATTATATATATGAATTTATGTATAATCTGTTTACATATAATATATGTAATATCATATAAGTATATGTATTATTATAGATATACCTATAATTATATGAAAACTATAATTATATGATGCTATAATATATATTATTATTATGTCTTTTATATATGTACATGTGTATATATATACTATACTATATTACACCTTAATTAAATATTAAATTCACGAACCCTGTACGTCTTGAACATAGTACATCTTCAGCGCAGTCAGTGACACCAGGTCACAGGACCCCTCAGACTTGACTGCAAGTACAGGTCTTTGGCACACCCAGCTCAGAGAAGTAGGCAAGTATACCTTGCCAAGTTTACTGTTTAATTATAAATGTTGTTATATGCTATTTCTCCTAAACTTCATATGACTGTGTGTATCTGAGATTGCCTCGGGTACCGTCAACAAGTAAGTTGACACGTAGTGTAACTAACTTAGACTCTAGCAGACTTTCCAACAGCAGCGAGGGTATCCTAATATCCTCCTAGACCCTAACACGGGAACACGCAACAAGGTTGCAATACATATTGGGATGCGAGCTGCGTACTCGATTAGCTACCAATGCATGTGACGTGCATCACTGCTTAGCACAAATTCAGAAAAAATCCAGGAAAGCTATGACTTGGCATTAGTTACATTGGGCGGGGAAGATAACTAGTAGACGTATGGGATACCCCCCTCCTTGAGTGTTATACCTTCGTACCATGCTCCTCGGAGATGGCCGATTACAGAGATACCCATGTGTCTGGGGGCATATGACACATATACTAGCCAGTCATCACGATTGGTGAATTAAGTCAGCATATGTCAAGCCTACACTTTCCCATGCGTACTATAAGGTCTTTACATTGCATTCACTTAGATGGTTAGCACACCTTGTAATTATTTATTTATTCAGTATTTACATACATGGCATATTTTTACGTATCTTGTTATGTCCCGCTGAGGACCTGGTTCCCTTCCAGATTTATAGGAAGCTTTCTACCCCACAGTGTATGGACCTGGACAAGAGACTAGGTATGCCACTGAGGAGGAGCTAGAAGAGCTGCCCACAGAGTCTGCCTGAACTTTTAGAGCACCTGAAGCTGGAGCTACAACCTAGATAGACGTCACTCTAGTCTATCTTATTTCAGTACTATTATTATCTTTTGTAGTGGGTTTGTTCCCACCAGATGTGTACTATGACATTCAGACTTAGCATTATATATATTCAGCACTTATTCCAATATTCATTGATATGTTGTGGATGAGATTAGATTTACCTGTATTAAACTTGTAGTATTTTAGGACAGCGTAGCACGTTCCTTTGGGTCCATTAAATTGGATAAAACCCTTAGTGACGTGTCAGCTGGCCAATGCCACGTGGCGTAGTTCCATACATTTTGGGACTGGGGCGTGACATGGTTTTAGTGGTGGCCTATGCAGGTCTAGTTATTGCTAGTGGTATGATGACATGCCCAGCAAGCCTGCAATAGGATAGGAATACTAGGTCTCATCCTCTTTGACTTCATCCATAAATTGTTGCATCCTGCTTGATTATTATTTATTATTTTTCCTTCGTACTTTTCTAATTATTCTATCTTCTTCAGAAATATGGACATACCCAGTGGACAATCGATTAATGGGGCTGACCAAGCAACAGGCCCATCGCCAAATGTCCAAGGAACCCCGACTACCCCGAGAGACCAATCCCCAATAAGGATGCTGGTCTACCCGACGACCCCGTACCTTCACCAGAATCCTGCCCAGACAGGAACACCAGCCCAGCAAGGTGGGCAAACCTTCCAGGCACCAATACCGCAGGCGGAGACACCTTTGCCTCCACCTTCAGCCCTTCCTACCCTGATGCCACAGCTTGAGGGCCAACCTCAAATGTTCCAGTTCCTCCAAGCCATGTTGCAGACTCAGTGGCAACAGACTGAAGCCCTGAGACAGGCTCAGTGGCAACAGACTGAAGCCCTGAGACAGAGCTTGATGACGACTCTGGAGAGAACAACTTCCCCGGCACCAGCACCTGTCCAACCACCTGGCACTGTTCGAGGCTTCCGCCAAATGAGCCCGAGAACCTTTAAAGGCAGTGAAACCCCAGAGGAGATCTCAGACTGGATCTCCAACACAGAAATGCTGCTGGAAGGTTCACAACTTTCCCTCGACTTATGGATGACCGCTGTGAGGGCCCAACTCTTAGGCAACGCCCATCACTGGTGGGATTCTATAGAGCGTAGCGTCGGCAAAAACCAGACTTGGGAACAATTCCTGGAGTACTTCAATGCAAAGTACTTCCCTGCCACGCTCAGAAATGCCCTATACTCCCAGTTCCTGCACCTGGAACAAGGAAACATGACCGTCGACGCCTACGACGCAGAGTTCAGTCGACTGAGTCGATTCGGTGCTAATCTGATACCCAACGAGCAGGAGAAGGCCATGAAATTCCATCACGGCCTTACCTTCGAGCTCCAAAGGTATACTACGGCACAGTCGAGGATTTCCTACGAGGAAGTTCTTTCAGAGGCAAGAATACAAGAAGCTATTGGCCAAGGAGCAAGACGCTCTAATCCCACTATACCGGCCAGAAATCATCCCGGAGCAGGAGGACCGATCCGTCGTCCACAAAACCAGACACAACAGAAGACGGGGCCCTATCAGAACAAAGAGCTCCCGACTTGTCACTTTTGTGGCAAGAAGGGGCATTATGTCAGAGACTGCAGAAAGAAGAACGGGCTATGCATGATTTGTAGAGCTAGCCAACATATGGCAAGAGACTGCCCACAACGCAGAGATGCAGCACCTCCGAACGGGCAGAAATCAGGAACACCAGCCCAGAGGATGCTACCCTCAACATCTGGAGGATATCAGAAGGGAGCACCCCTGGCCACCCAGGAGGCCCAATTCAACAAAGCCAGACAGCAGTCTGGAGGACAAAGGCACGGGCAGGCCTTTGCATTAGCTGCAGTTGCAGAAGAACCAGAAGGTGAAACCATCACAGGTACCATTTTAGTTGCATCATTACCTGCAACCGCATTATTTGATTCTGGCGCTACACTGTCTTTCATATCTAGTAGTTTCGTAGCCATGCACAAACTAGCCACTTCCCCACTGCCTAAGTGTTGGAAAATTCTTACCGGAGGAGGCATCGTTCCGGTTACCAGCATTATTGAAACATGCTCGGTAGTCATTTGTAGTAGAGAGCTAAGAGCGTGATTTTTGGTACTCCCAATGCCAAACTTCGACGTCGTCTTAGGCATGGACTGGTTAAGCCAGTACAGTGCTATCCTAGACTGCGGGAAGGGAAGCGTCATATTTAGACCCCCAGGTCACCCGGAGTTCGAGTACGTACGAGGTACCATCGAGCAAGGAGTAGGCCAGACTCCCAGAGCTTACATGGCAATGGAGATAGCACCCCCAGCACTCGTTGCAGAATTCGAAGACGTATTTCCGGAGGAATTGCCAGGCCTACCGCCTGACAGAGAAGTGGAGTTCACTATTGAGTTGATACCCGGAGCTGCACCAGTATCCTCAAATGTGTACCGACTGGCGAAGAAGGAGCTTGACGAGCTGAAGCTACAGCTTGAAGAATTACAGATCAAGGGATTTGTTCGTCCTAGTGCATCACCCTGGGGAGCACCAGTGTTGTTTGTACCAAAGAAAGACGGAACATATCGGATGTGTATTGATTACAGAGCCCTCAACGCTTTGACAATAAAAAACAAGTACCCCCTGCCGCGGATTGATGATATGTTCGACCAACTGACAGGAGCAGTGGTATTCTCAAAGATAGACTTGAGATCAGGCTATCATCAGGTGAAAGTACGGAGAGAAGACATTCCAAAGACAGCATTCAGGACTCGTTATGGTCACTACGAGTTCCTGGTGATGCCTTTTGGACTGACTAATGCACCTGCCGTATTTATGAACCTAATGAACAGAGTCTTCCACCAATATCTGGACCAGTTCGTGGTAGTCTTCATCGACGACATCTTGGTGTATTCGAAGAGCCATGAGGAGCATGAAGAGCACTTGAGACTAGTGCTAGAGACGCTGAGACGTGAGAGCCTTTATGCTAAGCTGAGCAAGTGCGAGTTCTTCCTTGATCGTGTCGCTTTTCTTGGACACGTGATCACAGGAGAAGGCATCTCGGTGGACCCAGCAAAGATCTCATCTGTAGAGACGTGGCTAACCCCGACCAATATCTCAGAGGTGAGAAGCTTTCTAGGACTTGCCGGATATTATCGGAGGTTCGTTGAAAACTTTGCAAGAATCGCAGAGCCGATAACCCGGCTGACCCGCAATGAGCAGGAGTTCATATGGTCAGAAGAATGTTAGGCAGCTTTCGATGAGTTGAAAAAGCGTCTGACTACTGCCCCCATCTTGACCATACCATCTGGATCCGGAGGATTCGTAATCTATAGCGATGCATCCGGAAAAGGATTGGGTTGTGTCTTAATGCAACATGGGAAGGTTGTAGCCTATGCCTCAAGACAACTGAGGACTCATGAGAAAAATTATCCCACGCATGATCTAGAGCTTGCCGCAGTCATCTTCGCCCTAAAACTATGGAGACATTATCTATACGGCGAACGAGTGGAGATATTCACCGATCACAAAAGCCTGAAGTACGTCTACACTCAGAAGGACTTGAACCTGAGACAAAGACGATGGCTCGAAGTGATGACGGATTTCGAGATCGATCTGCAGTACCATCCAGGGAAGGCTAATGTAGTAGCTGATGCACTAAGCAGAAGACCCACGGCATTCTTTATGATCACCCAACCAGATCTATTGAGAGATCTAGAAAAGTTGGGTATAAAGGTCATTATGCCAGGAATTGACGGCCAATTGTCAAACTACCAGTTGCAATCAACTTTGGTCGAGAGAATCAAGGCTGCTCTGCCAACAGATGCAAGATTCCAGAGACTTCGACAAAGAACAGAGGCTGGAATCCAGACAGGATGTCGCATACACGAAGATGGGACTTTAAGATGTGGAGAACGTCTTTATGTTCCAAATGGAGAACTTCGTGAGGAGCTGATGTCAGAAGCTCACAGCTCAACGTACTCTATCCATCCAGGAGGCACAAAGATGTACCGAGATCTGCGACAATACTATTGGTGGCACAGAATGAAGCGAGAGATAGCACACTTTATGGCAAAATGCCTGGTGTGTCAGCAAGTCAAGGCTGAACATCAGAGATCAGCAGGTCTACTTCAACCCCTCCCAATACCCGAGTGGAAATGGGAACACATTACGATGGACTTTGTTACGGGCTTTCCAAGAAGTCCCAGTGGTCGTAATGCTGTATGGGTGATCGTAGATAGACTCACCAAGGCTGCTCATTTCTTACCTTTTAGAGTCGGACAATCTACAAAAGTCTTGGCGGACATGTACATGAAGGAGATCGTACGTCTGCACGGAGTACCAGTCAGCATAGTGTCTGACAGGGATACGAGGTTTACATCTTACTTTTGGCGAAGTATGCAAGAAAGTCTTGGTACCCGCCTCAAGTTCAGTACCTCATATCATCCACAGACAGATGGCCAGTCAGAGCGCACCATCCAGACACTAGAAGATATGCTGAGAGCCTGCATGCTTGATTTTAGAGGATCATGGGAAGATCATTTACATCTGGTGGAATTTTCCTACAACAATAGCTATCAAGCGAGCATTCAAATGGCTCCCTTTGAAGCATTGTATGGTAGAAAATGTCGTTCCCCAGTATGTTGGAGCGATGTAGGAGAAAGACAGATCTTGGGACCAGAATTGGTCGTTCGTACGGTGGAGAAAGTAAAGAAGATCCAAGGACACCTACGAGCTGCACAGGACAGACAAAAGCACTGGGCCAACGTACATCGATGACCTCTAGAGTTCCAAGTCAGAGAGCATGTATTTTTGAAGATCTCACCTACCCGAGGTACTATCAGATTTGGCGAAAGAGGAAAACTGAGTCCGAGGTACATCGGACCCTTCGATGTGTTGGAACGCATCGGAGAAGGTTCTTACAAGCTAGCCTTACCTCAAACCTTGGAAGGAGTACATGACGTCTTCTACGTATCTCAGCTGAGGAGGTACATTCCAGACCCAAGTCATGTGCTGGACCATTCAGAGATCACCGTCGGCCCGAGTTTATCATACCAGGAGGAGCCCGTAGAGATCCTAGACCGAAGCGAAAAGGTGTTGTGAGGTCAGACTATCCCTCTAGTTCGTATTGCATGGAGACATCATGCACCAGGCGAGTCAACCTGGGAACGAGAAGAGGATATTCAACAGCGTTTCCCCCATCTATTCCAAAATCAGGGTATGTCCTAAATATTTCAAATCAATCTAAGTTCTTTCACTATATGTCTGTTTTTATTTCGAGGACGAAATATTCTAAGGAGGGTAGATTGTAAACTCCCTCGACCAGATTTCAGTAGTTAATATTAATTTAGGGATATTTTTCAGCAAATTAGAATTATTGCAACTTTTTAAATTTATTTTGCTTACATATCCTATTGATTTGTGCACCTATCCATCACACAATTAATTAGAGCATTACACTGACTGTTATCCCCAAACAAAGTTCACATACCCCTACTAGACATACCAGTCTACTATCCTGCACTTGTGCAACTCACAGATGTGCTGGTATGAGTCTCGTTTTAGACGCACAAATATTGTTACAAACATCCTTATTTATTTACTAATTTATTTTCAGACCAGTACCCATCTCTGTTCCAATAGAGATTAGAGGCCCAACATGCACCAGTTTTGTCCAAACAAAAATACGTTATTATCCTACTCTGATTATACTACATTTAGTGTATTGACACCATACTGAAATTATGGCCCTACCTGCCTCTAAATAATTAGTAAACACCATGCGCACTAATTATTAATTAATTAATACGGTGACCCGTATCACCCAAAAACCAGGCCCAGCCCCTGCCCAGGCTCATCCCCACCCCCACCCCCACCCAAGGCCCTCCCACAGCTTTCCCCCTCAATTCTGTGCATTTTAGCATTTTCAGGAATAGGGTATTTTTCCCAGACAAATTGCGTAATTACGCAATTTCCCAATTTTAGGACCTATGTGCAATTTATGAAATTGTAGGGGGTTTTCTGTAAATTTTTAGTGTGAGGTGTCAACCTCCTATTGGCCGGTGAACGTACACCGTCCATTTGGCAATGGGACCCACCACACAAAATATCTAAATAAATATCTATTAAATATCTAAGATATTTAATAGAAAAACCCTAAAATACCCCTAACCCTAACCCTAATTACAACTATGCCATTGACCCTAACTCTATATAAACAGCCCCCCCCATTCCCGAACACCCACACCACCTCCCTCCGGCCACCACATCCGCCGAACCTCTGCCACCGGCTTCGCCCCTCCCCCAGCTCCCTTCCGGCCAACCACCACCCTCCCTGGCAGCCGCAACCGCCGTCGGCAGCCGCTGCAGACCCAACTCCCCAACCCGCACCAGTACACCACCACCACTCCCAACCGACCCTCACCGCCACTCCGGCCACCGTGGACCACCGCCACCACCCCCAACCGCTCCGCACCGACCCCCTCCGTCGAACCACCCCGCTCCCACCGCCCCACGACCACCACCCCAGCCGCCATCTCCCCCGCAGCACCTCCTCCCTCACCCGCACCAGCAAACACCACCATCCCGACCGCCTCCAACCACCACCACCGCCACCACTGACCTCAGCCACCACCACCGAACTACTCGTCGTCGCCCCCTCCGCCGACCCGACCGCCTGCACCGCCGCCCCCGCCACCGCCTGCGCCGCTGCAGCCGCTGCAAGCTACTGCTGCTGCTGTTGCTGCTGGCAGTAGCTGTTGCTGTGACCGTCGTCCCGGCCAGCCGCCGACTGCTCCGCCGCTGTCCTCCCGCCGGCGACGAGCCGTGGGCCCCCCCTCCATGTGGCAGGTATTATACACACCCTTCCTATACGTATATATATAATAATATATATATGTATGTATATATGTATATATATGTATATATATATATGTATATTTATATATATGTGTTATATATTATAATATAATATATATTATTATTATATAATAATAATACTGTATATATATACAGTATATATACATACAGTATATAAGTATATTATATTATATATTATATAAAGATATATCTAGTATATTTATGTATATTTATCTATATGTATATGTATATATATGGTATTATATATATTTATATATATTATATATGGTATTTTATATTTTATATATAATTATTATATTATTATACAGTATATATAATATTAGTATATATAATAAATATATATGTATTTCAGTTTATTTATTATTATATATATATATATATATATATATATATATATATATATATATATATATATATATATATATATATATATATATATATATATATATATATATATATATATATGTAATTATATAAATATATATTTATATGTATATTACTATATATATAATAATATATATATATTATTATTATATAGTATATATAATATTAGTATATATATAATAAATATGTAAATATACATATTACTATATATGTTATTATTAAATATTTATATATACTTATGTTTTTATTATTATTATACATATATGTATATATATATATATATATATATATATATATATATATATATATATATATATATATATATATATATATATATATATGTCTACTATCATTATTATAATTATATATATTATATAATTATATTATGTATACATTATATATATAGTATACTATATTATTATATGTATGTATATATGCATCTTTTTTTATATATATTTATATATACTAAACTATATATTGTTATATATTGTATATATATAAGTATATTATATTTTTATATATACACTTAATATATATTATTAATATATATATATATAAGTTGTAGTTTTATTTTTCCTTTTATATCTATATATATATATAGTATATATATGAAAATATATATATATATATATATATATATATATATATATATATATATATATATATATATATATATATATATATATATATATATATATATATCATAAGTTATTATTATATATTATTATATTATGTATTATGCATTATATATAAAATACATACTGTATTATTATATATTATATCTATATATGTATATATACATATATATATGTACTTATATTATTATTTTGTATATATATATGTATACTTATATGTATATTTATATATGTAAATTTTTATATATATTATCCTAAGTACCATTATATATATGAATTTATGTAAAATCTGTTTACATATAATATATGTAATATCATATAAGTATATGTATTATTATAGATATACCTATAATTATATGAAAACTATAATTATATGATGCTATAATATATATTATTATTATTATGTCTTTTATATATGTACATGTGTATATATATATACTATACTATATTACACCTTAATTAAATATTAAATTCACGAACCATGTACGTCTTGAACAGAGTACATCTTCAGCGCAGTCAGTGACACCAGGTCACAGGACCCCTCAGACTTGACTTCAAGTACAGGTCTTTGGCACACCCAGCTCAGAGAAGTAGGCAAGTATACCTTGCCAAGTTTACTGTTTAATTATAAATGTTGTTATATGCTATTTCTCCTAAACTTCATATGACTGTGTGTATCTGAGATTGCCTCGGGTACCGTCAACAAGTAAGTTGACACGTAGTGTAACTAACTTAGACTCTAGCAGACTTTCCAACAGCTGCGAGGGTATCCTAATATCCTCCTAGACCCTGACACGGGAACACGCAACAAGGTTGCAATACATATTGGGATGCGAGCTGCGTACTCGATTAGCTACCGATGCGTCTGACGTGCATCACGGCTTAGCACAAATTTAGGAAAAATCCAGGAAAGCTATGACTTGGCATTAGTTACATTGGGCGGGGAAGATAACTAGTAGACGTATGTGACACCCCCCTCCTTGAGTGTTATACCTTCGTACCATGCTCCTCGGAGATGGTCGATTGCAGAGCTACCCATGTGTCTGGGGGCATATGACACATATACTAGCCAGTCATCACGATTGGTGAATTAAGTCAGCATATGTCAAGCCTACACTTTCCCATGCGTACTATAAGGTCTTTACATTGCATTCACTTAGATGGTTAGCACACCCTGTAATTATTTATTTATTCAGTATTTACATACATGGTATGTTTTTACGTATCTTGTTATGTCCCGCTGAGGACCTGGTTCCCTTCCAGATTTAGAGGAAGCTTTCTACCCCATAGTGTATGGACCTGGACAAGAGACTAGGTATGCCACTGAGGAGGAGCTAGAAGAGCTGCCCACAGAGTCTGCCTGAACTTTTAGAGCACCTGGAGCTGGAGCTACAACCTAGATAGACGTCACTCTAGTCTATCTTATTTCAGTACTATTATTATCTTTTGTAGTGGGTTTGTTCCCACCAGATGTGTACTATGACATTCAGACTTAGCATTATATATATTCAGCACTTATTTCCATATTCATTGATATTTTGTGGATGAGATTAGATTTACCTGTATTAAACTTGTAGTATTTTAGGACAGCGTAGCACGTTCCTTTGGGTCCATTAAATTGGATAAAACCCTTAGTGACGTGTCAGCTGGCCAATGCCACGTGGCGTAGTTCCATACATTTTGGGACTGGGACATGACACCTTGTGAGCACGTAGCAGCAATTTGAGCAGCCTTAATTTTCTCTCATTTGTAAGTGGACACAGCAGTCTTTGTGAGCACAATAATCCTTATTGTTGAAGGTCTTTATTCTATTCTTCTTCATTTATACTCTTATTTGTATATGCAATAGTTTGATGTTAGTTTTTATTTTTTAAATACTAGGATACTAGTATTTATTTAGTAAATTTAAGTTATGTAATGTGTAAAATTACGGGCAGCCAAAATATGTGTTTTGACAACCATAATTGTACAGATGGACAGCCAAAACGACGGACGTATTCCTGGAGGCCCTACTACGGTTTAATAATCCAGCAACGTACGAAACATATATCTACTTTGGTATTTTATGGGAAGGTACAATAAAATATAATTGTGTAAATAAATATAAATGATATTTTGTACATGTCTACTAATAACATCGTCTATGTTTTTCATATATAGCAATACGATTATACTAATAATGAACGGTGCCGGGAGATGCCTCGTGGCGTCACGATAACAGACTTGGGTATTGGAGGTTGATCGACCACCAGGTGGCACTGTTGAAAATATTTGGCTTTTATTATGTTGACAAGATACATTTTATGCAACACGATAGAGACTTAATCTTCAGTTTAGTTGAGCGTTGGTGGCCCGGACGAAATACCTTTCAGCTACCATTCGGAGAGATGAGTATTATTCTAGCAGATGTGGCAAATATTTTAGGTTTACCTATTACGGGTGAACCTATAATATTTGATAAATCAATTTCCGCCGACACTATGATTACAAAGTACCTAGGTGTGGAGGCGACGCATAATAAATGTAGTAAAATCTTGTGACGTTTACGTGGCTCCGTCATAACTTTTTGCACCTAGATCGTATTGGTGATCAAGTTATCTCAGTTGATGAGGATCGGGTAAGTATGCTTTTTTTTGCAACTTATGTTATTATTTACGTAGTATATTTTTAATTGAATTTAACGCATATAATGTTTTTATCATTTGTTCAGGTCATTGCTTGCACCAGAGCCTACTTGCTAGGTTTATAAAGCGGAATGTTGTTTCCAGACTCATCCGATTTAGTTAATTTACGTTTTTTACCTTTTTTGGTAGACCTGACCGCACCTACGCGCCACGCTTGGGGAGCGTCAGTGTTGGCATATTTATATAGTTCTATGACAGATTTTGTACAATTTGAAGACATGAATGCAACGAAGGTAAATCTAAGTGGTTGTGCGACATTAATACAGGTATGAAAATATGTGCACTTATATCATATGGTTATATTTTCTAGGTTTGGTCCTACGACCACTTTCACATTGGTAGGCCAGTTTCCCGCATTAATACCGACGTTGGTGTCTTTCCGTCAGCTTTACGGTGGACTGCGGATGCAGCAGATCCAATACACTGTGAACATGCGGTTATCTCTTTATACCGGGTCGAATTTGATACACTGAAGTATAACGAGGTAAAATATCTGTATTATTATTTTATAAAGTCATTATAACCATTATCTTATAATTTTTTGTCATAAAATAGGTGACATACTGTCCGTACCGGCTTGAGCATAATCCTACTGAAATACAAACAACATCCTATGACCTTAATGTCCATAGTTGTTTACTGATATTCGACGGTAAAATCATGTATCATCCAGCTGATCGCGTTATGCGATAATTCTGGGTGAAACAAAAGATTCCCGATGAGCCACCATGTTTAAATCGTAGTAAAGGTAGTGCAACTAAAAGAGCAAGCAAAATGATTCCACAGAGGAATTCTAGATTGGAGACACAGCCCGTGGTACAGACGTCTCAACTAATGGACTCTATAGATGAGGGTAAGTTATTTAAAAAGTTGAACAAAATCATTTTTTTAAAATTATATGAAATCAAACGCTCATATTTGTTTAAATGGTGTAGTATTAGGTGATATAGCCTATAGATCTTAGTGGGGAGCTCCCCTTATCAGTAACCGATCCTACCAATATGAGGAGTTGCGATTCCAACATCGGGCCGTTGATGAAATTAGTTATCGTGAATGGTATCAACATGTAATTGAGAAGGTACATATTTTATTGATAAAAAAGTTTGTCTCCATAGTTTTTTTTATGAATTAATTGGATTCTACTTAATATTTCAGCTTCCAAATTTGAATATAGCATGTGAAAATCATCCAGTGAGAGACTCATTAAGCACAGCAGTAAGATCATTTTTGGATGACGTGCAAGCATTTCCGACTCCACCCAACCCTCTGTTACATATTCCACCAGATTATCCTCAAGGCTTAGTTAGCCGACGACAACCACATCCGCGTAGAAAGTATCCTCATGTTTGGCATATGGATAGCCCGTCTCAACAAGATGACGAGGTCCCTCAGCAGGTTGAGTAGGACATTTTCCAACAGGCTGACCAGGGCACTTCCCAGTGGTCTGGCCATGGCACTTCCCAATGGGCGGGCCAAGGCACTTATCAGTGGGCGGGCGAGGGGATGTCACAGGCACGTACCCCACAGATGGACCGAGAGGCGGACGAGGGGACTTCACAGCCTGGTGGTGACTATTGGGATTATTACATGCAGATGGCCACTTCTATATTTGATGCACCCCAGTTTGATACAGCTACTCAGTTATCTGTGACTCCAATAGCGCCGGTGCAGACACAAGAGACTGATGAATTTGACCCATGGGCACCATTGCCAGGGGAGAGACTCGAGGATACAGTAGCAAGAAGAAATAGACTCGGTCTTAGGCCAAGGCCTCGTAGGAATTATGACAGGATGGCAAGAGGCAGAGAATAAAATTCTTGTACTGCTAGGTTATATGAGAAATTTATGTATTAGAAATTAAATTACATCAATGAACATAACTTTTCTAAGAAAATCTATGCCAATGCATTTATTCTCTTGGTTGGTTAGTACATCTTCTTCGATTGTGTCCTAAACCATTACAGTTGCTACATCGGAGATCTCTTGATGATTGATCCTTCGCCATGATGCGGTTCTTCTTTGGTCTTCCCGCTTTCCGTCGTACATCTGGTACTCCAATGTCGCCTATAATCAATGTACTTTGAATGTTGTAAGGGACTGGAATTGGCTCCAGGTGCGGCTCATATACGCTTCTTAATGCTTCTTTGGAAAAAATACCTGGATAAAAACTCTCGATGCTAATATTTTTAGAATTACAAGCATAACATACATGTATACATGGCAGACAAGTATGATACCATTTAAAACATGTACAATATTTTTCATCTAAGTTCACAACATATGTTCTGTTTGTTTCACGATCTAGTATTTCAAACAAATAACCAACTATACTCAATATTTGCAGCTGGTGTCTTTTTCTTGTGATACTGGCTATAGTATTTAACATCTTCGGACAATAATCAGTTGCAAGATTATCAGCTTTTTGCCGATTTTTGTCCTGAAGTGTTATAATTTTGGCTCGAATACCATCAAGTAGTGTTGTTATTGGTTTATCGCGTAAGTTTTTAACCCAGTTATTGAAGCATTCAGCAAGGTTCGACGTGTTAATATCTAATCTAGGACAAGGAGAATAAGTTGTTATCCAGTGTGATAAAATACGAGTTTCATCATTTACTCCAACAAGCCATTTGTAAACATCGATATTTTCAGCCTTAATTGTTTCAAAGCAAATATTCACATCTGTCTCATTATAACATCTTGCAAGGTAGTCTAATTTACGTTGAAAATAAGGCAGTCTACATACTAGTTTTAAATTTTGTTGAAAATGTTGAATACAATAAAAATGAGGTGATTCCGGAAAAGTAGTACGCATGGCATTTATTAATCCTTTCTGTTTATCTGATATAAAAGAAATTGTATCCCACGTATTAAAACTACCTTCAAAAGATGTTTTCAAACTGTTTAAAAACCAAGTCCAAGAATCTGTGTTTTCGCTCTCAGCAACAGCATAAGCAATTGGATATAATTGATAGTTAGGATCATGAGCACACGCAATAAATAAAATATCTTGAAATTTAGAGGAAAGAAATGTAGCATCAGTACTAATCACAGGTAAACATCCCCTTAAAAAGCCATCAATGCATGCCTTGAAACAAATAAAAATTCTTTGAAACTTATTATTTTCTGTAGTCTTTATATAACATCTGCTACCTGGATTTGTTTCAATGATTGTAAAAGCATACTCTTCAAGACTACTATATGCATCAATATAACTACCATTTATTTCTGACAGAGCAATTTCTCTAGCTTTCCAAGCTTTACAATATTTAATATGTATTCAGTGTTCCCTATAGATATCATTTATAACATGCGATGGACTATACGACTGATTATCACAAATTTTATCAATAATCTTATTCTTAACCCATATAGTTGTCGCTAATGGATGATTTTTCGTTATAAGTCCACCTAAACAAGAATGTACATTTTCTAGCGTACTAATGACGAATGTTTCGCCGTTGCCAATGGCTTTAGCGTACACTCTCCAATTACAACTAGAAACGTTACATTTATATACAATTCCACTGGCATTGTTTCTAGTAGCCCTGCAACAAATTTTTTTTGCAATTGCTATATCACTAATAAAACTTCTAAATGCATGACGATTTATAAATTCTCTTCCAATGAATAAATTGTTTAAACTATAAACATTATCATCAAGTACATCATCTATATTTTCTATTAAATCATCACTATTTTCATCGTCGGTATTACCATCATCTACTCTATGTTCTTCTTCAGTAAATGAAATAACTTGGTGAGAAGAACTAGGACCACTACTAATTCTTGGTGGTGGTGGTGGTGGTGGTGGAGTCACAAAAATATTAATATATGTTGATTGTATATTAACTTCAAGAATAAATTTCCATGCCTCCTCACTAACTAAATTTATGCAATTAGATAGATAAATATGTACCAATAAAAATTCACAGTCAATAGAAATTTTTTCAAATATTAGATTACGTAAATTATCAAACGACATATTTTGATCAATTAAAAGAACTTCAACTAAACCTCCTTCATAAGCTAACCCATTTAGTACACCACCAAGCGAGCATAGTATTGTTATACTTCGATCCATGGCAACAAGAAAATGGGCTTCAAAGATTGTATATTGAACTGAGCTTCTCCTGTGTCGAAAGAAAGAAATTTCGTATGAAAAAAATAAAATTTTTAATTGCAATGTTTGATATGCTGATATCAAACAAATACTACGTTTATATAGGTAACTTCGAACCGATCGTTAGACGAACGTTGAAAAAATAAGAGCCGTTGAAAGAGCCGTTGTAAAATAGCTGTTGTACATAAACCAACTACTAAACCAACAATCCATAGACCCAACCCAATTTCAAACCAAAATCAAAACAAAATCATTCCCCGATATTTGTCTTTCTTCTTTACTTTGTCTTTTTTGTTTTTCATATAAAAAAAACCTAAACCATTAAAATAAACAAAAAATTAAAGGACACAAATAAATACTAATTTTTTTTTCTTTATTTACTTTTTTTTTTCTTATCAAACATTGCAATAGCCGTTTTTTTTTCTTTAAGTAACATTTTTTTTACAATTTTCTAAATAAATCAAACCTTTTTTTTAAAAAAAAATTCAATTTTTTCTTTACAATTAATTTATTTTATTTTTATTTCGTTAAAATAAATTTTCTTAAATCTAATTACAAAACTAAACTAAATAAATAAAACAAAAACATAACTAATTAAAATAAACCAACCAAACAAACCAATCAAACCAAACTAAGCAAACAAACCAAACCACCAATCAAACCAAACTAAGCAAACAAACCAAACCAAACAATAAACCAAACAATGAACCGTGGGTCCCACGGCCAATTTTCGCCAACTGTGTTGGCAGAAATTGGTCCCCCACCAATTTCAGCCAACTCAGTTGGCGAAATTTGGATTGTGGGGTCCACATTAAATTTTTTTTTTTTTTTGCTGCGTACGTGTACAACGGTTGTGTTTTCCGTCAACACTGTTGGCGGACTCTGCCTTTTTAAAAAAAAATTACAAACTTATTTCGTTTGAATGAATTTAATATAAATTTATTTTGCTACAGTAAATTTTCTGCAAATTTATAGCATTAAAAAAAAGTACAACTTATTTGTATGCATTTCTCATGTTGAAGAAAACACAGTCCTGTAGAGTAGAAAAGACCAAAATCCCAGCCGATAACAGTAGAACGATAGGTTTTTTTTCTTTTCTTCTTCTGTCCTTTCCACTATCAAATTGTCAATTGGCAATATCGTAAATATCTCGAAACTCAAGCCCATATTCTCTTCCCCATTCGACTTATATTTGTCCCCAAATCCCAATCGCCAATCGCAATCTCAATCTCCATCGATCCATCAATCACTCCAAAAAAGAGAGAGAGAGAGAGAGAGAGAGAGAGAGAGAGAGTTATGGCAGCAATGGCAGCAGCATTCCTCTTGCTACTACTGCTTCCTTCCGTCTACTGCAGCGGGGCCCACCAGCACCAGCACCAGCACCATGGCAGCCACCTGCAGAAAGAGGAGGAGGAGTTCGAGATGTCGTCGGAAGTGAGCCGGCGGGTGCTGGCATCGTTTTCCAAGTACATCAACTACGCCGCGCTGAGGAGCGACAGCACCCCCTGCTCCCGCCGCGGGGTCTCCTACTACAACTGCCGCCCCGGAGCGCAGGCCAACCCCTACTCCCGCGGCTGCTCCACCCTCACCAGATGCCGCAGCTAAACTCAATCACTCCTCAATTTTACAACTTCCTTCCTTCCTTCCTTCCTTTTCAATGTCGCCCCTCTTCCTCCTCTTGTATTGTATTTGTTGTACATGCAGAGGATTATTTATTTTTATTATTATTATTTCTACCTTTATTGTTATTTGGAAATATTTCTCTGCTGTTGATTTTTTTTCAGAAAATTTCGTATAGGAGGAAAATGTTCGTTGTAATTGCTGAAAATATGAGTTTTGACAAAATTGTAAGAAAAGAAAGCTGACGCTAACGCAACACTCTTGCCGTAAAATAAAATAAAATAAAAAGTATTAGCGCCATTAGTTTGACACCAAATGCATTGGAGCCATACCCAAAAATTTGCTAAAAATTACTAAGTGTACAACAAAATGCTTGCAACTTTCTTACAACCCCTCCCCCCCTATATATGGGTGCCACCTCTCTCCTCCCTCTTCGAACGAGAGTTGGTATTGTAAGCATTATTAAAGTAGGTATTGTAAGCATTATTTGGTTGTGTCCAAAAATAAAATGGTAAAAATGGTTAGCGTCAGTCAAACTGGAGTCAAACTCCAAAAATTGAGTTTGACTTCAACCCATCGTGCGCAAAACTAATTTTTATTTTTTTGGTTTTGACGTCATGGGTGTTGGCATCACTCCCTTTTTTTTATAATTTTGTCAAAATTCTACTTTTTTCAGCAATTACAGCAAATATTTTTTCACTAATTAGCTCCCCAAAAAATAGATTCTAGATTTTATACAAGTTCAGAGTTTAAATCCTAATATGTCCCAATTGAAAAGTTTAGATCCTGTATATTTATTTTTTGTTCATTTTTTGTGCTAATTAATGTTTAGACTCTGAATTTTGTACCAACTTAGAGTTTAAGTCCTAAGGTGTACAATTGAAAATTTTGGACGCTGAGTTCTTTTTTCCAATTATCTATAATTGACAAATAATATATAAAATTAAAATTAAAATAATATTAAAAAATTTGGATGACTAATTTTTTTTTCTAAATCTGTTATATCAACTGTCATGTTTAGATGCAGGACATTTTGGATAGATGAATAACATTAATCTTTTTTAATCTCTACTGTTATATAATAAATAAAGTTAGTTTTTTGTAGAAAATGTTTTTTATTATTTTATTATCTATATTTACTAGTTAAAATTATTTTGGACAATTTTTTATATAATAATAGTTTAAAAATATTGTTTTTGTTTATAAAATACACGTAGTTATAGGACGACGGAAAAATAATAATCATCAAAATGTAAAGAAGTAGAGCGGAGTTTAAGAAAGTTAAATAAAGAAGTATTTATTGAGATTTGTGGGAAGTTTAATGCGAGCACATGTGAATGGAATGGTTTTGTCAAATGGAGAATGCTAAGTTTACTTTCAAATGCTTACAAAATTTTTACAACTCTCTCTACCCCTTCTGTTATGTGGACCACATTCGGTCTCATCTTTCTTTCAATGAACAGTCGTTACGTGATATTTCTGCCATATGGCGACCACCGGAACAGCCAGGGGCGGAGCCAGGATTTTGAAGTAGAATGGGCTAGCTAGTAGTTACTATAAGATTCTAAAAATTTATGCCAAAAAATCGACTGACTTTTTTTTGTAAATTCGATAATTAGACAGAATTTTTTTTGTAAATTTATGCCTAAATTTTGGTAATATTTACTAATTGATAATTTTCCACCAAATATAATTGCTTCCATCTATTCCAAAGATATACTATGTATTTCAAAAAAGAATACTAGGAAGCAAGAATCTGAAAATAAAAGCCAAAACCTTGAGGAAAAAGTACTCTTGCACTCCAAGTTGTTAGGCACCAAGTAAGGTATGAAAATTTGCATTTTCAGGTGACAACTGAACAACTTACTTGAACAACCAAGCAACCTGGAAAGATATATAAGATCAGCTTTTAGAAGATAATACATATAAATCCTAGTCGCCGGTTGGGCTGGAGTGTGGAGAAGGGGAGCACCCGGAGCATCTCGGTCGTGGGTCGCGGCCTCGCAGGTCTCCGGTCATCGGTCGCGGGTCATTGTATAATAAACCCTATACTATGAGACAGAGAGTGAGAGAGTCGGGGTCTGAGGTATCTGGACTCAAATAATTCACTCTTCACATCTGTTGATTAGTATAATGGGTGAGCTTTATGGAGTATTGGGTGGACTATAAGCCTATATTAGCATATATATAAAAAAAAGTTTGCTATTTTTTTTTTTGCACTGGACTTAGCATATATATGAAAAAAAATTTGCTATTTTTTTTTTTTGCACTGGGCTTAGCATATATATAAAAAAAAAGTTTACTATTTTTTTTTGCACTGGGCTACAGCCCAGTGCACGCTAAGTGCGCCTCCGTCCCTGGGAACAGCTATCGGATCCTATTTCTTTCTCCTTTTTCAATAAATGGCCGCCACATAGCCGTCACTTAACGATTGTAAGTGGATTATAAGCATTTGATTATAGTGGTAGCATTACTCTTTGTCAACACATACACAACACAGGTTGCCTTTTCCAGGAATTGATGACTGACTTGTTACTTAATTTTACAGAAAATTTACTGTAGCGAAATAAATTTACATTAAATTCATGTAAACGAAATAAGTTTGAATTTTTTTTAAAAAAAGTCACGGTCCGCCAACAGTGTTGGCGGAAAACGCAACTTTTGTACACGTACGCAAACAAACAAATAAAAAAAAAAAACGTGGGCCCCACGGCCAATTTCCGCCAACAGAGTTGGCTGAAATTGGGGGGGGGCCAATTTCAGCCAACTCAGTTGGCGGAATTTGGCCCCATGGGGCCCACGTTTTTTTTTGTGGTTTTGTTTGGTTTGGTTTGGTTTGGTTTGTTTACTTAGTTTGGTTTGGTTTTTTTCGTTGGTTTATTTTAATTAGTTATATTTTTGTTTTATTTATTTAGTTTAGTTTAGTTTTGTAATTAGATTTAAGTAAATTTATTTTAACGAAATAAAATTAAAATAAATTAATTGGAAAGAAATATTTAGAAATATTTTTTTCAAAACAAAACTAAATAAAAAATAAAACTAAATAAAAAAAATTCCTGAACCAACATCAATCCATAAATAAAAAAACAAAACTAAATATTTAGAAATTTATTTTTTTCAAACTGGGGTGCATCAAACCGAGGAGCATTATTCCCTTCCATGTGAACCAATTCCTGAACCAACATCAATCCATAAATAAAAAAACCAAAGCAAACCATAATTCAAAACAAAATTAAATTAAAAAAATTAAAATCCAAAACAAAACTAAATAAAAAAACTAAATAAAAAAATGTTTGCTGAAATTGTTGGCTAAAAAAACAAAATAAAAAAACTAAACCAAATAATAAAACAAAACCAACTCAAAAAAACCAACCAAAACAATCCAAAACAAACCAACCCAAACCACCCCAAAAAACCGTGGGCCCCCACACCCCAAAATCCGCCAACTATGTTGGCTGAATTTTGGTGTGGGGCCCACGGATTTTTTGGATGGTTTGGGTTGGTTTGTTTTGGTTGGTTTAGGGTTTGGTTTGATTATTTTTTTTGTTTTATTAGTTCTTTTTTCATAATAGACATAACATAATTAATTTAAATATTTCTAAATTTTTTTTGGAGATCGAAACCTCATTTTAAATCTGTGGGCCCCCACATCCAATATAAATTTATTTCACTACAGTAAATTTTAAATATTCAAAAATAATATTACCGAAAGTCAAATTTGGAGGTCGAAACATCGTTTTTTGACGATTCTAAAATTTTTCGAAGTCCGTAAAACGGTGAAACGGTTTATCCCAAAGTACTTTTCCATACGGTCATTTTGGCTCAAACTGGAGCTTGTTTCGATCTCCCAGTCAAAAGTTATGATACTTTAAAGTTTTAAAATTTATATTTTTGCCTGTAACATATGTGTCTTATTTCGGATAATTTTTTTTTCTACATGATTTGTGTTACTCTCGTCGAAAACATACAAATCGACTTATTATTTAACGAAAAACGATCTCAAAACAAGTAGTTATGGCCGCTTGAAGTCTGCTCGACAGCAGACGTAATAGTCTTAC
The DNA here is from genome assembly GCA_036927795.1 of Iris macrosiphon. Taxonomy (NCBI): domain Eukaryota; kingdom Viridiplantae; phylum Streptophyta; class Magnoliopsida; order Asparagales; family Iridaceae; genus Iris; species Iris macrosiphon. The sequence goes on along the minus strand of JAYESA010000033.1, from coordinate 981,209 downwards.
GACAGATTTTTAACATTATTATTTTTTAACGTCTGTTAACGACGAAAAAATTTACGATAAAAATATAATATTTATAAATATAAATGTCCAATTCATTTTGATATTTTTTCGTCATATTTTAAACTTTTATGCTTTAGATGGAATTTATACAAATTTTGATACTTTGGAAACAAATTTCCGAAAAAAATATTTATAAATATTTCTTTCCAATTAATTTATTTTAATTTTATTTCGTTAAAATAAATTTACTTAAATCTAATTACAAAACTAAACTAAACTAAATAAATAAAACAAAAATATAACTAATTAAAATAAACCAACGAAAAAAATCAAACCAAACTAAGTAAACAAACCAAACCAAACCAAACCAAACAAAACCACAAAAAAAAAACGTGGGCCCCATGGGGCCAAATTCCGCCAACTGAGTTGGCTGAAATTGGCCCCCCCCAATTTCAGCCAACTCTGTTGGCGGAAATTGGCCGTGGGGCCCACGTTTTTTTTTTAATTTGTTTGTCTGCGTACGTGTACAAAAGTTGCGTTTTCCGCCAACACTGTTGGCGGACCGTGACTTTTTTTAAAAAATTTTCAAACTTATTTCGTTTACATGAATTTAATGTAAATTTATTTCGCTACAGTAAATTTTCTGTAAATTTTAAGACTGGTTTTGTTAATCGCATGGACTAAAGCTAAATATCACAAATCTACTGTTAGTTTTCCACCAATAACATCTTTTCATATTTTTGTAAATAACTGAGATTGGGAAGTTTACATGTACCAGTAAATTTACGTGTTGCACGTAATATAATTTTTTCTTCTTCTTATATTAATATAAAATTATTTAAATATTTAAATATTTAAAATAAAAAATTATTATATATATGTTTATATTTAATTAAAATTTATTATATATTTAATTATATTTTAATTATAATTTTCATGACTCTATTTAGTACTAGACGAGCGAAATAAATTTAATTCTATGATTTTTTTATTTTGATATTTATTTCATAATTTATATGAATATTTGAGTAAATATGATGAAATATTACTGTTAGATGATAAATGTTAAAACTCTTAAAAAACACTAGTCACTTTATGTACCAAAGAGAAGAAAAATAATTCCTTTGTATTATAAAAAATATATATAAAAATTTAAATAATATTAAAATATCTTATATATAACAGAAAATTAGCAAAATTAATTTATATTAAATTAATACAAACGAAGTAAGTTTAACCAAATTTAAAATAAAGAAACAGTCCGCCAACTGCGTTGGTGGAAAATAGACATGTAAAGATTTAGACGTGGAGATGGGGCCCACGGTGGGGCAGCAACAGTTTTTCTGCCAACTTTGTTGGTGAAAATTGTCCTTGAACAATTTTTGCCCGCGGCAGTTGATTTGGTCTAGGTGGGGTGAGGAGTGGTTTGGTTTATTTATGAGTTCTATTTTATTAGTTTTTTTTTATTTAGTTTAGTTTTGGATTTTGGTTTCAGAAAATTTACTTTAACGAAATAAATTTTAAATAAATTAATTGTAACAAAATAATTTTGGATTTTTTTTTAAAGAAGATTTTTTTTAGGATATATATATTAGCTTTTTATTTAGCTAAAGAAACATTTTAAGGATATATATTAGCTTTTTTTATTTAGTTTTGTCTTGGGTTTTGGTTTGAGTTTGAGTTTGAGTTTGGGTTTGGGTTTGGGTTTGGGTTTTTTTTATTTTGGTTTATGTTGGTGGATTGGTTCAGAACAAAATTGGTTTTGGGTTAGTACAACATGGATGAGGGGTGGGTCGGTTTATTTTTTTGGTTTGTTTTTATATTCAACCGGTGTTATTGGGGGGGCGTGAGACAAAAAAACAAACAAAATGTAGTGGACTACACAACAAGGAGAGATTAGACAAGACCAAAGAGAAGAAGAAAAGACTACACAATAACAAGAAGAAGATATACCATTTAAGAAGAGGAAGAGGAAGAGGAAGAGGAAGAAGAGATGTGGGAGTAAAGACAATGAGGGTAAAAAAAGATAAGATAGAAAGTAAAGAATATGAGTAAGGAGGGGTGGGAGGTGAGTTATAAGAAGAGGAAGAGAAAGAAGAACAACATAATATTTTTATAGTTACAAGCATAACATACATGTACACATGGCAAATAAGTACGATACCATTTAAAACATGTACAATATTTTTCATCTAAACTAACAACATATGTTCTATTTTTTCAGGATCTATTATTTCAAACAAATAACCAACTATACTCAATATTTGTAGTTGATGTCTTTTTCTTGTGATACATGCTATAGTTTTTAACATCTTCGGACAATAATTAGTTTCAAGATTTTCAGTTTTTTTATCGATTTTTGTCCTGAAGTGTTATAATTTTGGCTCGAATACCATCAAGAAGTATTGTTATTGGTTTATCACGTAAATTTTTAACCCAGTTATTGAATCATTCAGCAAGGTTCGATAATATAGGACAAGGAGAATAAGCTGTGATCCAGTGTTATAAAATACGAGTTTCATCATTTATTCCAACAAGCCAATTGTAAATCGATATTTTCAGCCTTAATTACTTCAAAGCAGATATTCACATCTGTTTTATTATAACATCTTGCAAGATAGTCTAAGTTACGTTAAAAAATAGGTAATCTACATACATTTTTAAAATTTTGTTTAAAATATTGAATACAATAAAAATGAGGCAATTCTGGAAAAGTAGCACGCATGTCATTTATTAATCCTTTCGTTTATCTGATATAAAAGAAATTGCATCCCACGCATTAAAACTACATTCAAAAGATGTTTTCAAACCGTTTATAAACCAAGTCCAAGAATCCGTATTTTCGCTCTCTACAACAGCATAAGTAATTAGATATAATTGATAGTTAGGATCATGAGCACACGCAATAAATAAAATACCTTAAAATCTAGAGGAAAGAAATGACGCATCAGTACTAATCACAGGTAAACATCCCCTTAAAAAGCCATCAATGCATGCCTTAAACAAATAAAAATTCTTTGAAACTTATTATTTTCTGTAGTCTTTATATAACATCTGCTGCCTGGATTTGTCTTAATGATTGTAAAAGCATACTCTTTAAGACTACTATATGCATCAATATAACTACAATTTATTTCTGATAGAGCAATTTCTCTAGATTTCCAAGTTTTACAATATTTAATATGTATTCGGTGATCCCTATAGATATCCTTTACAACTGTGATGGACTACACGACTGATTTCACAAATTTTATCAATAATCTTATTCTTAACCCATACAATTGTCGCTAATGAATGATTTTTCGTTGTATGTCCACCTATACAACAATGCACATTTTTTAGCGTACTAATGACCAACGTTTCGCTGTTGCCAATGGCTTTAGCATACACTCTGCAATTACAATTTGAAACGTTACATTTATATACAATTCTACTGACATTGTTTCTAGTAGTACGACAGGAAAAATTATTTGCAATTGCTATATCACTAATAAATTTTTTAAATGCATGACGATTCATAAATTCTTTTCCAATGAATAAATTATTTAAACTATCAACATTATCATCAAGTTTATCATCTATATTTTTTATTCAATCATCACTATTTTTATCGTCGGTATTACCATCATCTAGTCTATGTTCTTCTTCAGTAAATGAAATAACTTGGTGATAAGAACTAGGAGCACTACTAATTCTTGGTGGTGGTTGTTGGGAACGAAACACAAAAATCGTTTCCAAAACCAGAGAGTATCTGCGAGAGAACGAGAAAAACACACAAACCAAAAAAATACCAAACACAAATTGCAGACACATAAATTTTTATGTAAAAAAATCAGATAAAAAAAATTACGGGACGATCGGAGTCCAACCTTGAAGAACCTCCACTAATGGAATAAATAGATTACACCCTCTACAAGCTCCTCACCTGTCCAACACAGATCACCGTAACTCTTTGGAACAGAAAATAGATTACAACAACGAATAAAACAGGCAATAAAAAAAAATCCCAAATTGATCTACTTCAACGAAACGACCTCCGATCCTTCTTTCTCCTCTCCAAAGTTGCAATGACACTTTTGCCACCTTTTTTCCTCTCTTATTTCTTATATTATTGCATATTGCATGAGCCTTTATATAAACCCTTGCATGAATTAGGGTTTCTATATAAAAATCTATATATGGAAGCAAATTTTTTTTATGGAAATCCAATTACATTCAGTCATATATTTAATGTAAATCAAATCATAAATTGACTTGTCATAAATTAGAAATCCAATTTTATGGAAAGTTAATAAATGAAAGATCCAATCATAAATATATAATTAAAGTCAAAGATAAGAATCTAATATAATATTTGCTTACCATAAATGTTCCGATACAAGACGCTCGATGCATTCCCGAGCTTTTTGACACACGGATGTCGCTCATCGCACTTTGGGATATTCTTCACATAGGTTGGGACCCCCATCCACTCCAACAAATCTCCCCATTCACAACTATGTGGAGGGGGTCGTCTTTTCGATGATCCGCCTGCAGTACTAAATTTTTTTCCTTGGAAGAATCTTTGTGAACATGTCTGCTCTATTGTCATCTGTATGAATCTTCTCAAGCGTCGTTTCATTCTTTTCCACAACATTCCATATCCAATATATCGGGTCTCAATGTGCTTGGACCGACTATGAAATGTCTGGTTCTTCACAATGTGAATAACACTCTAATTATCGCAAAGCAAAGGATAATTCTCTTGCTTTAATCCAATTTTTTGTAACAGCTTCTTCATCTACAGCAACTCTGTCGCCAAAATTTACTCTGCCTATGTCGCCGATAAGGCAACATACTTCTGCAATCGCGACTGCCATGATACTGCTCCACCAGCAAACATTATCACATAGCCCGAAGTCGTTCGACTCGTGTCTACATCTCCAGCTATATCGGCATCGGTATACCCAACCAGCTTTGGCTCGTCACCACCAAAAGAAAGTCTCTAATCGATAGTGCCCTAAAGATATCGTAGAATCCACTTGACCATACTCCAATGTACCATTCCAGGATTGGAAGTATACCTGCTAACTGTGCTAACTGCGTGAGCGATATCTGGCCTCGTACACACCATGACATACATAAGACTCCCTATAACTGAGGCATATGGAACCCGCTCCATATCTTCTTTCTCGTCCTTGGTAGATGGACACTGCTCCAAGTGAACTTAAAGTGATCCACAAGGGAGTTACTTACTTTCTTCGACCCATCCATCCCGAAACGCTGAAGTACCCGGTAAATATACTTCTTTTGGGACAAGTGTAGCAGCTTGGACTCTCTCTATCTCTCAGCTGATCTTCATCCCAATAATAGTCTTTGTTGTGCCCAAATCCTTCATAGAGAAGGTCGCGCCTAGTTGGTACTTCAACTTCGCCATCTTAGTGAAATTTTGATCCACCAGTAACATATCATCAACATAGAACAGTAAAATAATGAAATCATTCTCGACAAAGTACCTCACAAATACATAGTGGTCCAGAATCGTTCGTACGTAACCATGCTCCCCCATAAAAGACTCGAACTTCCTGTACCACTGCCTCAGAGCCTGCTTCAGACCATACAATATCTTTCTCAGTTGGCAGACCAAGTATGACTTGTCCTTCTCATAGAATTCCTCTGGATGCTCCATGTACAACTCCTTCTCAAGATCACCGTAGAGGAATGCCGTCTTCACGTCCATTTGCTAGACCTCCAAGGCAAAACTGGCTGACAATGCTAGCACCACCCGAATAGACGACTGCCGAAAAGATCTTATCATAATCTACGCATTTTCGCTGACCGTAGCCTTTAACTACCAACCTCGCTTTGTATCTAGGACGATTAGCATCATCTCTCTGCTTCACTCTGAACACCCATCGATTCTTCAGAGCCTTCTTACCCTTTGGTAATCTCACCCAATCATAAGTAGAGTTGGCCTCTAAGGAACTCATCTCCTCCTGCATGGCCTCCATCTACTCCTGCCTGTGTTTATCTTCCATAACCTCTATAAAACTTTTGGGTTCTCCCCTGTCAATCAGTAGCACATACTCACCCGGTGAGTATCTCGTAGATAGTCGATGCTCTCTATCTCTCCTCCTCAATGGAACCACTGGTGCTGGCTGTATACCAACAACATCCTCCCCTTCAGGAACTACCTCCTCAACATGCTCATCCTCTTGAAGATAATCCTAACCACCATCAGTAGGATGGTGATCAAGTTTGGGAGCAACTTTATATACTGGCTCCCCCATAACTGGATCCTCTGTGATATCCTCTAGAAACTGTTCGAAGCAAAATGACTCTAACTCAGAAAATTCCTCAGCCTCAAAAGGCATATCAGAATCCTGAGTGTTGTTCATGGTCTGATCCTCGACGAATACCATGTCCTTTCTTCTATAGAGCTTTCTTTCCACTGGGTCGTACAGTCTATAGCCAAACTTATCCCGACCGTAACCGACAAAGACGCACCGCCTCGTCTTCGGCTCAAGTTTGGATCTCTCGTCCTTCGTTACATCCACAAAGGCCTTGTAACCAAACACTCGCATGCGATTGTATGACGGCTCTTTGTCGTACCATACTTTGTCAGGCACATCATCCTGCAAATGAGCACTAGGAGATAAATTAATAATATAAGTAGATGTGTAAAGAGCCTCACCCTAATAGCTGCCCGACAAGTTTATGAAGGACCGTGAGGCAACTCTAGAGGGGGGATGAATAGAGTATAGCATAATAATCTACCCAATTTACGATTATCAGAATGAAGGCAGTTGCTAACTAACAGTGTATATAAAGACAGTAAAGTAATACAGTAAAATAGAGAGAGAAAGCAAATATAAACACCAAGATGTATACTAATTTCCCTCTAAGAGGACTAGTCCAGTCCCGAGAACTCAAGCTCAGAGTTTCTCCACTATAATCACCAATAGTGAATCACAAGTTTTGATCCGAAGGCTTGCCTCTTCTTTACACCACGAGTTTTGATCCGCAGTCTCGCAACTTCACAGCTTGAGAGATAGAGAGTAACTGATCGAACAAAGCTCTTTACAACTCAGAAGACTTATAGACCGAGATCGCACTTGACAATAGGAATGCTAGAGAGTTGCTCTTTAGGATGAGAAAGTTAAGGCTTAGAGATTTGCTCATAATCTGATAGAAGACTTAAGAATAGTTGAGTTGGTTGAGTGAGTAAGAATGAGAATTCCAATCCTATTTATACGTTGTAGGCAAACAAAATTCGGTCAAAATTTGGTCCGGGTCTAATTCAAATTTCCAACCATTGGGCCAAGAAATCAGGAGCTATTGAACTGGTTTATTTTATGCCGAAAGGGTAACCGAGTTCGGTCAGAGTTTGGCACAATTTTGGCCTGAGTTCGGTTAGAGTTCGATCTCCTAGTATGGTTGACTTTGTAAATAAATGTGGCCTGATTTGGTGGATATGTTCTTTGGTTTATTTGAGTAGACTAGGTATCTGGTTTATAGGTTCTTGGTTTTGCCAGTGCGACTCAGCGTACATCAGTCCTAGACTCAAATAAATAAAATATTATATTTGAATAGACGTAATACAAACGACATGCAATAGCTGTATTGAGGCTTCAGATGCGACATATCAATACATGGTTTAGTTAACTATCAAAATCAAGTTGACTGAGACCGGATGGGCTAACAATCTTTCCCATTTTGATTATTGACAAACTATGAATGATACTGCAAGTCTTTGATATGCAAGGCTCTCCCGTAACTGTGGAGCAGTTGATATGCTGAAGATAACGTCTATCAAGTATCGTCTTGTATGCTAGTATAATGTATTCTTTCTTCCCTATTGTCATTTGATCAAAATTACATGCTCCCCCGAAATCGGTGAGATGACAAGAAAAATAAGAGAGTAAAGAGTATACAGGATAATATATATAATGACAAAAGAAAAATTTGTATTTAAAATTTTATTCATATGAAAAAAAACATACAGAAGTGGATGTGTAATAGAAATATCATAGTAGAACATCTCAAAGTAAACTTTTTAACATTCAAATCAATTAAGTAACTAGTTGTCATTTTCTTCATCTTCATCACCTGGTTCAAGTATTCTGTTTGGATCAAATAAGGCATCAACTGGATCCAAGTGTCGCTGAACATATGAGTGATCAATACGAAATCCTTGTTGATTTGGATTTCGGAGAATCGAAAAAGGTTCGACTGGGTGCTTCGATAGGGTGTACTGAATGTCTATCAAAGTGTTGCCAAGAGCCTGAGTCTGAAGAGTTTGGCGATGATCAGTAGCAAAATTACGTATGTCTTCTTAGCGGAAGCGATCACACAAAAGAGTGAAAATAGACTCTAAGGTTTGCGGTTGGTCATCAGCAGGAGGGACAGAATCAACATGATGAGTGTTGGAGTTTGATGATGAGTTATAAGGTAAAAGCATAGTTGGCTCAATTTTTCGAATTCGATTGAGGTATAAAGGTTCCTAAAGTTTTGGACAAGTATCCAAAGAAATATCAAAATAGCTGAAAATGGTTGGCAAGTACATAGCATATAGTAGTGGACGCCCTTTCTTGCGATATTGAACCATTTTAGATAAGATGGCCTGTGGAACATTGAAGTTAATACCGAAATACAAATGATATAAAGCTGATATTTCTAGATAAGAGACCTCATCAAAGTAAGCCTTCTTAGGTAGAAAAGTTAAAAAGATATTGCGATACATTTCAGAAAAGTGACCATTCAAGTATCTAGCATAAAATTTATCAGGTGGACATTCAAGAGGGTGACAAAGGATATTCTTGAAAGAATCTAGGGTTAAGTCATGATCGAATTGAACTTGTGTGATATTGACTAAGGGTTGTTCATCAGCGGGAATGCGACAGATTTTACCCAAGTAATCTGCATCAAATTCAATTGAAATGCTATATACTCTAGATAAAATAGTGTCATGTTCATATAGATGAAATAGTGTCATATTCATATGTTAAGTTACAATAGAATATTTGAATAGCATTTGTGTAAATATTGGTACGGATTGGAACAAACTCTTTAAGTTAAAGTTTCTGAAAAGTAGATAGATAGTCTTTGTGTTGAGAAGTAAAATCAATAGGATGGCCAAAACAGATGTGTCTTTTGGAGAAATTATTAAACCAGTCATTTAAAATTTTGAGGCTTCGAAAAGTAAAACCGTCGAATTCACCTATATTTGGCATAATGGGACAGAAAAGAGAGTCGAAAAAGAAATCTTGTTTCCTTTTAGGGGCCATTGGGAGAGGATGTTGGAGAAAAATGCTACGGTTATTTGTGGAGGAGGAAAGATTTTCGTTGGTCTGAATCAATGAGCAGCAAAATGATCAATATATAGAGTAGCAAAAATCCAAATTAGGAAGAGAATTAAATGACATAGCATATTCTGGAATTTAACTAACCGAGTTCGGTCCGAGCTCGGCCCGAGTACGGTCCGAATTCTGTTGACATTTATTTTCAGAATCTCAATGTAACTTTAATCGATATTATGCCTTTCTTGACTTGATATGAATACAGAACAATAAGTGCTAAACTTAAATCGTATATTTTCAAGAGTTTAAATCATCTCGAAGTAGCTGTAGGGGCCGGATCCCAACTAGCGGTGGTCCGAAGACACTTAAATACCGTATCACTTAGGTTATTTATACCTTATTGACAGAAGGGCCCTTTCGGCTTGTATTCAAAATTTTCAAAACTTTAAAAAATGTGACAAAAAAATTTGTAAAGCATCTTATGATTCTTATATTTTATTAGAATCCAAAAGACTTAATTCTCAACGGATAAAGTTGAATCGATCTTCAGCTAAAGGTTTAGTAAAGATGTCTGATAATTGATGTTCCGTGTCCACATATTCTAAACAAATATCTCCGTGTGATTGATGATCCCTTAAAAAAATGATGACGGATTTCTATGTGCTTAGTGCGTGAGTGGCATACTGAATTTTTGGTGAGATTACTGGTGTTAGTGTTGTTACAGAAATTAAGAATATTTTTATAGTACAGATTGAAGTCTTCTAGGATTTGCTTCATCGATAAAATTTGGGTACAACAACGTCCTACGGTGACATATTCAACCTCAGTTGTTGATAATGCAATAGAATTTTGTTTCTTGCTAAACCAGGAGACTAAAAACTTTCCTAGGAAATAATACGTGTCGCTGGTGCTTTTTCGATTGACTTTGCATCCAGCAAAATCAACATTCGAGTAACCAGCAAGGTCAAAGGACATGGTTTTGGAATACTATAAGCCTGCCATCAAAGTCTCTTTAAGGTATTTGATGATACGCTTAACTGCGCACAAATGTGATTCCTTCGGATTAGCCTGATATCTAGCACAAAGACATACAACAAACATAATGTCTGGACTACTAGCAGTTAGATATAATAAACTACCAATCATACCTCTATACTTACGTATGTCTGTTGGTTTAATGCTTTCATCAAGGTCAATCTTGGTGGATGTTGCCATTGGAGTTTCGATAGGCTTTGCATTGTCCATGTCGAACTTTTTGAGCAAATCCTTCGTGTACTTAGCCTGATGGGTAAAAGTTCCTTATGAATCTTGCTTGATTTACAATCCTAGGAAGAAAGTCAGTTCTTCCATCATGCTCATCTCAAATTTACTCTGCATACACTTAGCAAACTTGTTACATAGCATCTCATTAGTAGATCCAAATATGATATTATCAACATATATTTGCAGTAATAACCAAGAATCAGCATAAGTTTTTATAAAATGAGTAGTATCAATTTTTTCTTTTGAAAAACTGTTTCCAAGTAGAAAGAAGCTAAGACGTTCATACCAAGCACGAGGGGCTTGTTTGAGTTCGTATAGAGCATTTCATAACTTGAATACATGGTCAAAATGTTTAAAATCTTCAAAACTAGGGGATTGTTTAACAAAATATTTTCTTTGATAACTCAATTTAGAAAAGCACTTTTAACATCCATTTAAAAAAGTTTGAAGTTATGAAAACTAGCAAAAGCGTAAAGTATTCGGATAGTTTCAAGTTTAGCAATAGGAGCATAAGTCTCATCATAGTCGATACCTTCTTCTTGGTTGTATCCTTGAGCTACAATACGTGCTTTGTTTCGTGTAACTGAACCATCCACATTTAATTTATTTCAAAAAACCTATTTAGTACCAATGATCGGATAATCATTAGGTTTAGGAACAAGTTCCCAAACTTAATTGCGTTCAAATTGGTTGAGTTCCTCTTGCATAGCAAAAATTCAAAATTTATCAGCAAAAGCTTCATCAACATTTTTAGGTTCTACTTAAGAAATAAAAGCAATATTTGCAATGATACCTCTATTTGAGGAATGTATACTTACACCTTTCGATACATCACCTATTACCTAGTCCTCAGGATGATCTGTGGAGAACTTTAGTCTCCTTGGCAGACTTTTTGGATGACTTATACTATTTGAATCTTCTGATGTCTTGTTGGTTGCGGGTTGACTACCTTCATCGTCGCTTTTGTTTAGTGTTTGAGTGTTGTGTTCATCAAATGTAACATTGATTGATTCTTCAACAGTCAATGGGATTTTGTTGAATACTCTGAATCCTTTACTTTTGGCGTCATAACCAAGAAAAATACCTTCATCGTCCTTGGAGTCAAATTTTTCTAGATTATCTTTAGTATTAAGAATAAAATATTTATAGCCAAATACTTTTAAATAACTAATTGTGGGAATTTTACCAAACTAAAGTTCATAGGGAGTTTTCTTCGATATAGGTCGAATAAGAACCCTATTCAAAATATGGCATGAAGTACTTACAGCTTCAGCCCAAAAGTATTTTGAAGGTTTATACTGATTTAACATGACTCTCGCTATATCGCCAAGAGTTCTATTCTTTCTCTCAACAAACACCATTTTATTGTGGAGTTCTAGGACAAGAAAATTCATGAGAAAAACTATTTTTATTGCAAAGTCTTTTGAAATCACTATTTTTGAATTTGCCTTCATAATCACTTCGGATACGAGAAATCATAAAACTTTTTTCGTTTCGAACCTTTTTGTAAAAAGTGACAAATTCAAAAAATACCTTATTTTTATTTGCAAGGAAATAAACCCATGTGTATCTAGAAAAATCATCAACAATGACATAAGCATAAAGCTTACCGCCAAGACTGACGACTCTACTGGGTCCAAACAAGTCCATATGCAAGAGTTGGAGAGTTCTAGAGGTACTTACAGAGTTGATTGATTTAAAAAAAAATTTAGTAGCTTTATTCTTTTTACAAGCAGCACATACCATATCTTTCTTGAAAGTAATCTCTGATAAGCCTCTTACGAGTTTCTTTGTAGATAGTCTTACAATAGTGTCCATGTTTGTGTGTCCTAGACGCATATGCCATAGCCAGCTATCATCTTTATTGGCGTATAGATATTTGCCTGTATTGTCAGTGTCTTTTGTAAGATAAAAAATATATATATTGTCTTTACTGATCCCTTCAAAGATAACCTTACCAGTGGATCTTTCATAAATAAAATATTTATTTTTAACAAAGTTAATACCATAACCATGGTCAGCTAGATGACTGATACTGAGTAGGTTGTGTTTTAATTCCGTTACTAGACAGACGTCTTTTATGACAGGATAGGGAGGAACACCTATATTACCATTACTAATAATGTATCCTCTGAGGTTATTGTCGAAGGAGACTTAACCTTCTTTCTTCATCGATATCATTATAAATAGGTTAGCATTACCAGTCATATGTCGTGAGCAACCACTATCGAGAATCTACTTGCTTCTAGTATAAGAGGGTTGGTCCACCTATAAAATGAGTTATAGATGTAACCATTGGTACCCATTTCCTTGAGGGTCCTGCTATGTTAGTTTTTGGTACCCATGCATAAACATTCATATCTACTAATTTTCTTGTTCTACAGAATATAGATATATGTTCTTTCTTACCACAGTAATGACATATAGTTGTGTGATTGATACTTGGTACAGCATGATAGATATGATTGTGTGAAGCAGTTCCTTGTAGTCTATATAGATAGAATGCATGATTGTGTTTGACATTTCTTTGTGGTCTTCGTGGATATCTATAATAGAATGCATGATTGTGTTTGGTTCTATGTGCATGATGATTGCATGAACTGTTATGCATGTAGGTATGATTGCATGAACTGTTATACATGTAGGTAGAGCATAACTGTGAGTGTTCTTTTGTCTTGCTACATGTCTCGTGTTTGGGTGAAGGTTTGTTCGACCTTTTTACCCAATCTAATCTCTAACTTTTTAGAGGTAGCATATACTTTATCATATTTAGCAATGAGAGCATCTATTCTATGCGTAGCAATGGAATACTTCTTCTTTTTAGATTCGATTTTTTCCTTAAGTTTAGCGTTCTCCTAAGAGCTTTTGTCAAGACTGGCAAGTGCCTCGTGGAGGTTAAGCTTAAGTCTAGAATTCTTGTCTGAATTGTTTGAGGTATCCTTTACTTCACTTAGTAGAGATGTTAGTCTCTCTATTTTAGTTTGACATTCTTGAACATCTTTCTTAGCATACTTGTACTTATTTCTAAGTTTCCTAAAATCATCAAGTAGATCACTAAAAGTATTACCTAGTTCATCAAAAGTAAAATTATCATAAGAGTCATTATTAGTTACCTGATCAGCTAACACCATGAAGAATAGGTTTGCTGCTTCTCGAGGATTCTCTTCTTCGGATTCACTAGCTTTACTTTTGTGCCAAATACTAGTATTTGCATATTTCTATGATGATGTTCTTCTGGATGAGTAAATATGACAATTTTTTTCTTAGGGTTGGACAATCTTTCTTTATATGCCATATCTTATTACAGTTATAGTATATAGGCTCCTTCTTATTTAATTTCTCATCATGGTTGTCAGTTGGCTCCTTCTTCTTTAATTTCTCAATCTTTAGAAATTTCCTGAAGTTTCTTGTGGTCAGGGCAACTTTCTCATCTCGAGAATCATTATCGTCGGAGTTGTAGTTGGTGACATTTTTGTGATATGCCTTTAGAGCGATCATCTTCTCCTTGGTAGTGGGTTCTTCAAATTCCTTGAGATCCAGCTCGTGAGTCATCAGCTTGCCCATGAGGGTCTCGAGGGTCATCGTGGTCTTCTATGATTGTAGTGGCCTTGGGAGTCTAGTTCTTGGTGAGTCCCCTGAGTACCTTATAAATCTTCTCGTGATTGCTGTTCTCCTTGTCGAGTGATAATAGAGGGTTAAAAATGTTGAGAAATCTTATGAACATTTGAGTGATCGTCTCATTTTGCTTCATCTTGAATGCTTCATACACTTGTGTTAGACGACTTATTTTTGATTCCTTCACTTGGAAAGTTCCTTTATGAGTGACCTCAAGAAGTTTTTATACTTCGTAGAAAGTTCTGCAAGTGGAGACCCTGTTAAATAGAGCCTTAATAGCTTTATCATCAAGACTAGCTTATTTTTTTCGATGTCTGTGTACTTATCATGAGGCTTCTCTACAAGGTTACCATCTTTGACTATTCTAGGTGGCTTCTTGTATCCTTCTACTACTACTATAGCCCAAAGATCAAAATTAAGTAACTTTAAGTAGAAGCTCATACGCGTCTTTCAGTATATGTAGTTAGTACTGTCAAATAAGGGTAGCCTTTTTATGGACTGGCCTTCACCATTATTGGTGTGGATAGATCTAATAGTTGCCATAAGTCTCTTAGAATGTTAAGCCAAATATTAAGAGAACTAGCTTTGATACCAATTGAAGGACCGTGAGGCAACTTTAGAGGAAAGTGAATAGAGTGTAGTGAAATAATATACCAATTTACGATTATCAGAATGAAGGCAGTTGCTAACTAACAATGTATATAAAGACAATAAAATAAAGCAGTGAAGTAGAGAGAGAAATCAAATGCAAACACCAAAATATATACTGATTTTCCTCTGAGAGGACTAGTCCTGTCCCGAGAACTCAAGCTCAGAGTTTTTTTTACTATAATCACCAATAGTCACTTCTTTACACTATGAGATTTGATCCGAGGTCTCGCAACTTCACATATTGAGAGAGAGAGAGAGTAACTGACCGAACAAAGCTCTTTACAACTCAGAAGACTTCTTGACCGAGATCACACTTGGCACTAGGAAGGCTAGGAAGTTAATTTTTGGGATAAAAAAGTTAAGGTTTAGAGGATTGCTCACAATAGGATAGAAGACTTAAGAATAGTTGAGTTAGTTGAGTGAGTAAGGATGAAAATTCTAAACATATTTATAGGTTGTAGGCAAACATAATTCGGTAAGAATTCGGTCAGGATTTAATTCAAATTTCCAAACGTTGGGCCAAGAAATCAGGAGCTATTGAACTGGTTGATTTCATACCAAAAGAGTAACCGAATTTGGTCCAAGTTTGGCCCGAGTTCGGTCTCCTAGTATGGTAGACTTTGTAAATGAATGTGGCCTGATTTGGTGGATAGGTTCTTTGGTTTATTTGAGTGGACTAGGTATCTGGTTTATAGGTTCTTGGTTTTGCCAATACGACTCAGCGTACATTAGTCCTAGACTCAAATAAATGAAAGATTATATTTAAATAGATGCAATATAGGCGACATACAATAGCAGTATTGAGGCTTCAGATGCGATATATCAATGCATGATTTAGTTAACTATCAAAATCAAGTTGACTGAGACCGGATGGGCCATCAATTTGCTTATGACAATAAATATCGTACCCTCTCCATCAGTGTCCTATTCATCCTCTCTGCTACACCATTGAGCTGAGGTATCTTTGGCAGAATCTTTTGGTGTCATATCCTTTGCTCTCTGCAGTATACATCAAAGTACCGATATATTCATCGCCATTGTCTGACCGAACATAGAACAGCTTCTTGTCCATTTTCCTTTCAATGGAGGCTTGAAACTCCTTGAAAGTGGACATCACATGATCCTTGGTCTTTAAGGCATAGACACATACCTTTCTAGAATAATCATCAATAAAAGTTACAAAATAAGAAGCACTATCAATGGGTTTTACCTTCATAGGACCGCAGATATCCGAGTGAATCAACTCAAGCAACGCCAGCTTTCTTGAACTTGGGTGACTTTGAAAAGATATCATATTTTGCTTCTCTGCCAAACAATGCGTGTACCTCTCCAATTTTGTAGACTTTAGCCCTGGAATCATCTTCTTGTTCACCAAGTAGCTCATTCCCTTCTCGCTGATATGGCTGAGCTGTCTGTGCCATAACTCGGTAGATGCATTAGTAGCTGCATTCACCTCTTATTCCCCCTGTGTGCTCTCTTCCATATAGTAGAGTCTGGACCTCTTGCTTCCTCTGGAAATTACCATCGAACATCTGGAAAGCTTCTACTGACCGTTTTTGAAGAGATTGAAGAAGCAGTCGTCATCCAACACCAGGTTAAAACGGATATCAAGGACATGACATACATCTTTGAGAAAAATAACTGCACCTATCTTCGTCCTCAAATGCACATCTCCAATAGCAATAACCTTCAACACATCTCCATTGTCCATCTTCAACACTCCATAGTTGCCTATTATGTAAGTAGCAAATAGTTTCCTATTGTGAGATACGTGCGCTGAAGCACCTGAGTCCACCAGCCAAGAGTTGTCATCGCAGGTGAGGTTCATGACAACCTCATCACCTACAATGATCATATTTCCTCTATGTTTTGAGGGATTCGCTTTAGTGTTCTCGCCCTGCTTCCCCTTGTCGCCCTTCTTCTCTCTCTGCCAAGCGAAACAGTTCCGCTTGATGTGGCCCTTTATGCCATAATGATATCATTTGAAGTTCTCGTACTGATGCTTGGACTTGCTCTGCCAATAGTGGTAATTGGAAACATTTTGGTTTATCATGCACACCGGCTTCGTATCCATCTCTCCTCTCTGGTTTGCCTGTCAACCTTGACACCCTTATAAAATTTTAGAACCTGACTCTGATACCACATTGTTGGGAACAAAATACAAAAACCGTTCCCCAAACCAGAGAGTACCTGCGAGAGAACTAAGCAAAACGCATAAACCAAAAAATAACAAACATAAATCGCAGACACAGAGAATTTTACGTGGAAAATCGAGATAAAAAAACTACGGGACGATCAGTCCAACCTTAAAGAATATCCACTAATGGAATAACGAGATTATACCCTCTACAAGCTCCTCACCGATCCAACACATATCACCGTAACTCTTTGGAACAGAAAATAGATTACAACCATGAAGAAAAAAGGCAATGAGAAATACTCCAAATTGATCTCCTTCACCGAAACGGTCTCCAGTCCTTCTTTCTTCTCTCCAAAGTTGCAATGGCACTCTTTTCACCTTTTTTTCTCTCTTATTTGTTATATTATTGTATATTGCATGAGCCTTTATATAAACCCTTGCATGAATTATGGTTTCCATATAAAAATCTATATATGGAAGCCAAAAATATTTATGAAAATCCTTTTACATTCAATCATATATTTAATGGAAATCAAATCATAAATTGACTTACCATAAATTAGAAATCTAATTATATGGAAAGTTAATAAATGAAAGATCCAATCATAAATATATAATTCAAGTCAAAGATAGAAATCTAATATAATATTTGCTTACCATAAATGTTCTAAAATACGGCACTCGATGCACTTTCTGAGCTTTTTCGACACACAGATGGCGCTCGTCGCACTCCAGAATATTCTCCACAGTTTGGGAACCCAACCTACTCCAACAATGGTGGTGGTGGTGGAGTCACAAAAATATTAATATACTGTGATTGTATATTAACTTCTAGAATAAAATTTTATGCTTGCTTACTAACTAAATTTATACAATTCGATAGATAAAAACGTACCAATAAAAATTCAAAGTCAATAATTTTTTTTAATTATTAGATTACATAAATTATCAAACAAAATATTTTGATTAATTAAAAGAACTTCATCTAAACCTCCTTCATAAGCTAACCCATTTAGTACACCACAAAGCGAGCATAGTATTGTTAGACTTCGATCCATGGCAACAAGAAAATGGACTTCAAAGATTGTATATTGAACCGAGCTTTTCTTGTGTGGAAAGAAAGAAACTTCGTATGGAAAGAAAGCAATTTTTTGTTTGCAATGTTGATATGCTGATATGAAACAAGTACTATGTTTATATAGGTAACTTCGAAACGAACGTTAGACGAACGCTATATATGAACATTAAAAAAATGAAAGAGCTGTTGAAAGAGCGATTGTGAAATAGCCGTTGTACATAAACCGACTCCTAAACGAACCCCAATCCATAGACCCAGACCCAATTTCAAACCGAAATAAAAACCAAATCATTCTCCAACCTATTATTTGTCTTTCTTCTTTACTTAGTCTTCTTTTTTTTCATATAAAAAAATTAAACCCTTAAAATTAACTAATTCTTAGAGGACAAAAAATACCAGTTTTTTTTTCTTTACTTAGTTTTTTGTTCTTATAAATTTAAAATTTAATATAAAAATATACTTTAATATGAAAAAAAGAAAAAAACTAAGTAATGAAAAAATCAAAGTAAAGAAACAAAACTAATTAAAAAATAAATATTAGTTTTTTATTATTAAATATACTTTAATATGAAAAAAAAGTAAGTAAAAATACAAAATCTAAAACAAAACTAAATAAAAATACCAAAACATAACTAAATAAAACAAACCAAACCAGACCAAACCACTCCTCACTCCCACCCAACCGACTGCGGGCTCCACTGCTTATTTTTCGCCAACTAAGTTGGCAGAAATTGTCCAAGGACAATTTTTGCCAACTTTGTTGGCGGTCAATCGGTTGCGGTCCCACCGCTGGGTCCCACTCCTCTACGCTTGCTTCCACGTATATTTTATGTCTGTTTTGCCCCAACGCAGTTGCCAGATTGTTTCTTTATTTTGAATTTGGTTAAACTTATTTTGTTTGCATTAATTTAATATAAATTAATTTTGCTACAATAAATTTTCTGTATATATAATTTAAATATATTTTAATTAGATTTTTTTGAGATGTACGACGATATACATGGAACTTTGTACACGTTACGTTGTATGCTATTTGGGTCCACTACCTCCACACTTTTCCCGCAATTTGATTCCAAGTGCCACCACCTAATAGTGATAGTTTGTATCCTGCCAAGTGCCAACACCTAATAGTGCAGTACACAAACCTAATAGTGATAGTTTTTATTATTGTTATTATTATTATTTTTCAATAAGGTTCAAGGACAACCAAAATTAGTTCCGGTTGGTACAACCCAACCCCCCGGGTCGGTCCTGTGTGTATTAGCGGGATGGTCCAAAATTTGGCCAGGACCCCAGCACGGTCAGACCCGGACCTTATCTATTCTTGCCTGCAGGTCCGGTTCGACCTGGCCCAGCTCTAGGTCCGATTAAAAACCAGTAATATTTAAATAATGTATACTTAAAAATTAAGTTTGTAATAGAGATTGGAGGATTTGAAGACATAATTTCCAAATAAGGTATAACTTCTCCCACTAACGACAAGACCCACTTTACTTTGTGTTGGATATGTATATAAATATGATATAAATACTATACTCTAGTATATATTTTATTTTAAACAAATTGGATGGCCCGAGGGTTGACCCGGGCCCAGCCCGAATTTAGTCCAGATCCAGCCAGGTCCGAACCTACCGGGTTTGAGTTCGGACACGATTAGAAGTTTGTTATTAAAGTCCAACTCGACCCGTCTCTCTACTAATCTAAGTCCGTCCCAGTCCAGACCTGATCAAAACCAGATCAACACTGGACCTGACTTGATACACACCTTGAATAAGCAAACAGTTATATTTACTTTTTTTTTTTGTTATATTTACTTTTATTTGTCCTACTTTGGAAGTTCAACTTTAACCCCATGAACCCAGGGCTTGTCTAACAAGATTCATAATTTTGAATATAAAGCAAGCAAACCATACAGATTTTACTTCAGAGAGAGAAGAGATGTAACTGTCCCCCCCCCCCCCCCCCCCCCCAATATATATATATATATATATATATATATATATATATATCTTATTACTACAGATGAAATATCTAATTCTTAACCCATTTATACAATTATGTAGTTTTTGTAGCAATCCAAGTTGGAATCTTGTTTATCTATGTACAAATATATAATGTTAGAATTTTTAGTGCACTGTCAGAGACCTAGATTAAATCGAGCAATCTAAGTACAAGTCATTATTTTAAAAAAGATTAAATTCCTAAATATAACTTCCATTTGTGTGGATATGTATTAGAAGTTTTGGTGCAATGGTCTAGATGGGAAAGGGCGTTGATTGGTCGACAAGTCCTTACTGAAAATTGCCATGTATTTATTTTTTTTTGATTAATAATTATTTCTATCGTGCTAATAATTAATATTGTGTAGTTGTGCTATTATTATTCATTAGTTAGTGGAATATCCTATTAGTTAGACTTGACACTTGTGAACCCCCAATTAGACTCTTCATGACAAATAGTGAGTCCAACATGGACTAAGCCCAATAAACCCATTCACACTAACTAATTAGGTGGATTAGCTTAATTTGCATGAGTGTAATTTTTTCTAAATATCCATCCTTAATTATTCCTCATAATTTCTCATATAGGAAATAGGACTTTAATATGTGACTTTGAGGAAGGGGGAAGGGGCCGGCCACACATAAGGGGGTCCCCTCTCTCTCTTCTCCTTCATTTGTATTTTATTTTGATCCAAAAATCTAGATCCCCCAATTTTTCCCACTTTTCCTCCATTAATTTTCCTCTCAATTCACTTCCATTTCTTTTAATTTTCATCCCTCAAGGAGACTTGGAGCTTAGAGAAGCCAGGAGCACAAGGAGGAAGAGCATTGGTGAATAGCTCGTCTCCACTTGGAATTTTTATTGGAAATCCATCTTTCAATTGATAATTTCTGAATTTATTCTTATTGTAGCTCATAAATCATTCATTTGACCACTAGGAATTATCCTATGGCATAGGGCTACCTATAAAAATAATTTTTAGGCTATTTGGTAGTATATTGTGTCCTCTACATAGCTTTTTGTATGAATTTTGGGTAAATTACGAGATTGACACATCAATTCTGTGTTATGAGACTAATTATATGTAATTAGACTTATATCAGGATTGTAGGACGTGGTACATGTCCATAATTGGACACAAGTAGGTCGTATCATGATACGGTGCGATATCGTGTGATACGGGGGCCATTTTGTGTGTTTTTGAATAATTTTCTATGATTTCTATTGTAATTAGTTATAATAGTTATTAGTATTTATATTTGGTATGTAGAAGTATTCTATATGGAGAATTGGTGATTTGGACAAATCAATTAGATGTGTATCATTATATTCTAGCTATGCATGCTTAATGTTTGGTATTATGACAATGTGTGATATTTGTGTGTGGACTGTGTGCATATGAGGGGACTATGTACAGTTGTGTGTGTGGGTGTCCCTTCTATCCTATGTGCCAGTGTTTGTGGCTCATTAGTTTAGGTGTATATATATATATATATATATATATATATATATTATATATATATATATATATATCTGTGTGTGTGTGTATTGCTCGAGCATACCAACAGTAGTACTGCAGGTGAGCAATTAGAGAGTGGAGTGGTGTAAAGTTTGGGTAGAGCAGTAACAACAACATAAGTTGCAAGAAAGAAACTTGGGGTCAGGTTAGACCTGGTGGAGGGGAGAGTATTGGAGATTGAGTGAGTATTGCTCGAGTTTAACATCAGTAAGGGAGTGTGTATCAGAAATTGTTAAGTTATGCACATGTGTGTTGGCAGCAGAAAGATGAAGGCTAAGGTAATGTACATGTGGGTTTTGAGTGTTGGTTAGGTGTGTATCAGTGATGGGTAACTCTGTATCAGCACTTATTGGCAGCAACTGCAACTTACAGTTGGTTATTAGTATAAAATTATCCAGTGTTAGCTATTACTTGTATGTGTACTAGTGTTATATATATGTGGGGTTTGTTGGCATCTAAATTGGTTAATGGGAGGTGTATCAGTGACTGATGAGGAACATTGCTGTGGATACAACAAGGTGGGGGCCTGCCTACTTGTGCAGTATAGCACATTGCCAAGGCTGGGCTTGTGTATATGACTGTGGTAGAGCACAGATGTTTTGTGCACAGAGGGAGTGCCAGTGTGGGTTGGTATCCATAGCATATTATGGGCCACAGGATGGCGAGGTAGTTGAGCCAGTACCCGTAGAGCCTTTTGAGATAGTACCACCGGCTGGAGAGACTTAGACTTTTCTTTATGAGTTGTATTTGATTTTTAGTAGACTTGTGGCATATATTATTCTTTTAGGTTTTATGTGGAGATTGGGCTTGTATTAAGACTCTTGCATTTGTTTTACTTCTATTCCATATCGTGCCATTCTTTCTCTAGTTATTTTTGTGATCGAGTATTATTTATCATTACCATATTATAATTTTGTCCTCCATTTAGAGTTGAGATAGCATGACATGTACCTTATGTATATATTATGTGAGTTGTGTAGATAGTTATGTTGACCCAGATAGTATTCTACCGCCAATGCTGTGGGGGTAGGCTGGACGTACCCATGTACTCGTGCCCTTATACCGGGTGTGGGTCATGACACATTTTTAGTGGTGGCCTATGCAGGTCTAGAGTCGCGATTAGAGCGATGTTGTGGTAGTGTAACGACTTAGTTATACTACTATGAGCCTATTTTAGATGAGGGTATACTCAATTACAACTAAGAAATATTTCCAAATATCTGTTTTTTTTATCCTTATCTATTTGAATGATTGCTTTACTTTGAACAATTCTGTCATTCTTTGATGATACCGTATCTTACTCAATATTGATTCCTTTATTGCAATCTATCTTTAGGATGCCGTTGAAGATGCATTCTCAGCGCTCAGGCTCAGTGTTAGCAAGGTTGGTCACTTTGTAGCCTTTGAGGGCAGCACCAGCAGACACTGTTCCAACAACTTCAGTTCAGAGGTCCGCTTCACCGGTCCAGGTGGACATTTTTGCAGCAACTTTTGGTGGTGCTCTACATCCAGTACAGAGGACAGTGCCGACAGTCTCTGAGGAGCTTCTACCTCCACCAACCGTAGTTAATTAGATGCAGGTATTTGTGCTCTTTTTGCAGATGATAGAGGCCAAACAGTGCCAGTCAGAGGTTATGCGGCATAGCATTGAGAATGCTCACCAGCTTGTATTCGCTGCAGTCGAGAGAGTTACATTGGTCCAGCCACAGGTAGCTCCACCTCAGTTTACCTCGCAGCAGCCGAGGCTGGAGACTATCATAGACTTGAAGATGATTTGGCCGAAGGACTTTAAAGGTACTGAGGGAATTATTTATGTTGATGATTGGATAGAAGATATTGAGAGAAATCTGCGGCTGGTACAGATTTCAGAGAGGTTGCAGGTAGAGGCCGCAGGAAGCATGATGTTTGACATCATATTGACTTGGTTTAGGACGGACCCCAGGATCTCAGCGCTAGGACTTACTTGGAAAGCTTTTAAGGAGATCTTCAAGGAAAATTTCTTCTTAGATGTGGCTCTAACATATCTAGAGAGCCAGTTTTAGTACCTTATCTAGGAAGGTATGACGGTGGATGAGTATGCAGCAGAGTACTACAGATTGGGTCACTTCATGGAGGGGCAGAATCCCCGAGGGATAGCTTGGAAGTTCAGAAAAGGTCTGAACAGGGAGATTAAACCTCAAACTAGTAGACACTGTACCGCTATATTTGAGAATATTCTAACAGAGGTACAATAATAGATGATGATTTGGAGCTCGGCTCTAAGAGGATGAGACATCATTTAGGGCCTAGTAGTAGTGCGGGCCCATCAAAGCGGCCTTACTTTCATCAGTAGCAATAGAGGCACTTTCAACAGCTGTCGAGACAGCTATTTCAGGCACCATTCCGGGCACCGATACAGCAGGAACATCAGGCCCCGAGACCAGCATAGCATACCCCGCAGTGCACTCACTATGGGAAGATAGGACATACACAGGAGGTCTACAGGAAGAGGCTTGGTGTGTGTCTCTATTGTGGGGAGGCAAGCCACCGGTTGCAAGATTATGTTCTAGCTCCCGTTCGAGCAGGTCAGGATGGAGGCCAAACATAGAGACCACCCGCGAGACCAACAGCGGGACAACAGAGGGGACCTCTATTACCGCCATAACAACAATAGTTTGCTAAGCACCAGCAACAACAGAGAGGTGCTCAGTGTTAGGGTTGAGCTTTCGCCATGACTATCGAGGATGAGGAGCCAGTCGGAGATGTCATCTCAGGTTCAGTCTTACTTGATTCTTTTCTAGCTCATACTTTATTTGATTCTGGTGCTTCACATAGTTTTGTATCTATATTTTTTACTTTGAAGCATCATCTTGAGACTGAACTGTTGGCGAGGACTTGCAGGATCACGATCGGGGGTGGCATTATCCTGATTAGTGATATTTTCAAGGATCAGAGTGTTTCTCTGAGAGGCCAAAAGTTAAGCGCATGTCTACTCGTAATGCCACTTCCGAGCTACGACATAGTACTTGGGATGGATTGGTTGAGTAGAAACCATGCTAGTATCGATTATCGTGGAGACAGAGTTTTATTTCAAATGCCAGGAGAGCCAGAGTTTGAGTTTGCCAGAGGTACAACAGGACAAAGTGGGGGAGTCTTCTATAGAACTTTGGTGGAAGAGCAGGAGCTACCATATCCATTGATTATAGAATTTATAGATGTCTTTCTGAAGGAATTATCAGGTTTGTCGCCAGACCGAGATGTTAAGTTCTCTATAGTTTTGGTGCCAGACACAGAGCCAATATTACAACACATCTATAGGGTTAACAACAGCAAACTGACATAGTTGAAGAAGCAGGTGGATAAGTTACAGGACAAAGGCTTCATCCGCTCCAGTTCATCACCATAGGGTACTCCGGTATTGTTTGTACCGAAGAAGGATATGTCAGTATATATGTGTATCGACTATAGGGATTTCAACAATCTCACTATCAAGAATAAATATCCATTGTCGCGAATTAATAATTTGTTTGATCAGTTGAGCAGAGCGAAGGTTTTCTCGAAGATAGACTTGAGGTCGGGGTACCATTAGGTAAAATTGAAGAAGGAAGACATTTCAAAAATAGTTTTTAGGACTCGGTATGGGCAGTTTAAGTTCTTGGTGGTGCCATTTGGGTTAACCAATGCCCCGGTGGTATTCATGAACCTGATGAATAATGTGTTTCATCTTTACCTGGATCAGTTTGTGGTGGTATTCATTGATGATATATTAATTTATTCGAAGACCCCAGAGGAGCACGAGGAACACTTGAGGATATTTCTGGAGACCCTCAGGAAGGAGAACCTGTATGGCAAGCTTTCAAAGTATGAGTTCTTCCTTGATAAGACTGAATTCCTCAGGCATGTGATTACAGGAGAGAAAATCTCAGTAGACCCGAAGAAGAAATTAACAGTTGAGTCATGGTCTATCCCGAGTTCAGTGGCGGAGATCAGGAGCTTTCTTAGATTGGCATGCTATTACCGGAGATATTTTCAAGATTTTTCTAGGATTGTGGATCCAATGACTAGGCTAACCAGGAAGGACATGGAGTTCGTCTAGACAGAGGAGTGTCAAGCCGCATTTGAGGAGCTGAAGAAGTGGTTGATTACGGTTTCGATTTTGACGTTGCTATCAGGGATATGAGGATTTTTTATATATAGTGATGCTTCAGGTAAGGGTTTGGAAAGTGTATTACAGCAGAACGAGAAGGTGGTTGCCTATGCTTCTAGGCAATTATGCCCTCAAGAGAAGAATTACCTTACCAATAACTTAGAGTTGGTAGCATTCATCTTTGCTCTAAAGCTGTGGACATATTACTTGTACGGAGAGCGTGTGAAGATCTTTACAGACCACAAGAGCTTGAAGTATGTATTTACGCAGAAGGAGCACAATATGAGGCAGAGGTGAGGGTTGGAGTTGATGAAGAACTTTAACATTTTATTGTAGTACCATCCAGGGAAGGCCAACATAGTCGCTGCTGTAGAAGCATAAAAAATACGTCGGATAGCTCTACGCAGCATGGTGATGCAGGGCAGCGTAAACCGAGGACCTCAGAGCCATCAAGCGTGCAACAGAGCTTTTCCGCTGAGCACAGCATAAAATATGAACTCAAGGACCATCCGCGTAAATACAGTATGTCCAGGATGCTTCAGCGTAGACAGGGTGCTTCATCGCCTCTATGGCGTAAAACTCATCCGCTTTCAATGCAACATTTAAGCGTACGAGGAACGCTTCGTATTCCCCGAAATGAACCTGTCAAATCATGCAGTGAACCTGACGTCTGACTTCTGACAAAGAGTACTGCACGGCTACCCAGACGACGGCTGGAATAATGGCAGACCACTCGGGACGCGCCCCTGCATTTAATGCACAGGATGATGGCGGATCTCTGCATTTAATGCAGGGGATTTGATTAATATCACCGAACCGTCGTTTACTGGCATCTCCTCGGCGTAAACTGCTTTTACGCATACGAAGGAATATGATGCCTTGTTTTACACAGGCAGATGTGAGCCTCTTACGCTCCGTAGAAGACAAACAGACTGCCACGTCAAAAGCTGCTCTTCGTACAGGGCTCGAGGCGCATCTCTGCACTTAACGCTCAGAATGATGGCAGACCTTCAGAACACGCCTCTGCAATTAATGCACAGGATTATGGCGGATCTCTGCATTTAATGTAGGAGATTTGATTATATCCCCAAGAGCCGTAATTCCGGCTAAGGATCACTCAGGCTTCTATGCCTCCTCGGCTTCTGTGCCCGCTCGGCTTCTACGCCCATTCGACTTCTATGTCTGCTCGGCTTCTACGCCCATTCGGCTTCTATGCCTGCTCGGCCTCTATGCCCACTCGGCTTCTATGCCTGCTTGGCTTCTACGCCATGGTGACAGACATTGGCTTCTACGCCAACCTCTTCTACACGAGGGATACCTACCTACGTGGCTTCTACGCCGTGATCTTCGTAGCAGTTATACGCGTTTGTCCCTTAGTTGGACACGCGTCACACGCTCATACAAAAGATCATCTATACGCGGGCAGTGGTTATTTTAACCATCGTGTAAAAGGGTGCTGTACTTTCCACTACTAGGTTTCTATACCGACTGAGTGGTCACTGTCACTAAAACTCTATAAATAGAGACCTCTATCAACAGAGGAAAAGGTCGAACTTCAGAAAAGATCGAACAAAAGGTCGAACTTCAGAAAAGATTGAACAAAAGGTCGAACTTCAGAAAAGATCGAACAAAAGGTCGGGAAAAATAGGTCAAAAGATCGAGGAGAGAAGTCGAAGAGTCCTCGAGAAAGAAGAATCCGGAGCTCAGGCAAAGAGTAGTGATCGACGACTTTGGCATCATGCATCCACTCTCTTTTGCAACCTTCGAAGCTGCTTTCCATCTTCTACGGCACTTCTTCACCATCGTGTGGTCCAAGGGCTAAAGTGATCGACTGCAGATCAGACACCTATAGCAATATTTACCCAGATTTAAAAATTGTACTCGACGTCCTCGTATAGGATTAATTGTACAAGCTTGTTTGTAAACCAAAGAAACGGGTTTCGTATAAACCTCGTCTTATATACATTTATCTTTCGTTTACCACCATAAACAGCTGCTGCCTTGAGTAGGTATCCAGTGGCTATATACTTGACGAGGGACAGACATTTATTGGTCGATCTTGATAGCTTGGGTATTGAGGTGCTAGTTACTGTAATCGCAACACAAATATGGGGATTTCAGGTACAGTCTGAGTTGATGGACCAAAAAAGAGCTGTATAATTTGAGGATGAGTCTCTGAGGAGCATCAAAGCGCAGGTTCGGATGAGATTGGCAGAGGGCTTCACTATTACAGAGGATGGATCATTACAACATGATACCAGATTGTGCGTGCCGAGTAGAGCGTTACGCGAAGAGGTTCTTTAGGAGGTGCATCAATCTCAGTACTCTATGCATCCGGGTGCCAACAAGATGTATAGAGATATAAGAGAATATGTTTGGTGGTATGGTATCAAGTGGGAGGTGTTGAGTTTCGTATCCAGATATCTGGTATGCCAGTAGATAAAGGCGGAGAGAAAAATACCAGTTGGATTGCTTCAGCCTTTACCCATTCTAGAGTGAAAATTGAAGCACGTAATGATGGATTTTGTATCAGGGCTTTCGCTTTCTCCATAAGGTAAAGACGTAATTTGGGTCATCGTAGACATATTTACCAAATTGGCCCATTTCTTACCATTTAAAGTGGGTACATCTATGAAGAAGCTTACGGAGATGTACGTGTGATTGATAGTCAGATTATATGGATTTCCTATGAGCATCATCTCGGATTGGTATAGTTGCTTCATATCCCACTTTTGGAGGAGTTTGCAGGTTAGCTTGGGCATCCAGCTCAAGTTCAGTACCGTATATCACCCTCAGACAGACGAAAAGTCGGAGAGGACTATCCAGACTCTCGAGGATATGCTACGCACTTGCATTTTAGATTTTGGAGGCTCTTGGGAGGATCACCTTTACTTATTAGAGTTTGCTTAGAATAACAACTATCATGCCAGAATCTAGATATCACTATTTCAGGCGTTATATGGATGAATATGCCGCACTCCTTTATCATCAGATGATATTGGTGATAGAGCCTTATTGGGACCGGAGATTGTCGTTGATGCAGCTGAAATGGTGAAGCTTATCAGGGATAGACTTTGGATGGTGCAAAACAGACAACAATATTGGGCCGATAGCCACCGGAGACCTTTGTAGTTTGAGGTATAGGTTTTATTTTCATTACTTATGATTATTTTGTTTAGGTTAGAGTGCTAAGGCTATATTTTGTGTTAGGTTGGTGATCTGGTATTCTTGAGTATTTCTCTGACACGAGGCACGATTCGCTTTAGTAGAGGTGGGAAGCTTAGTCCACGGTATATCAAACCCTTCAGTAATCTTGAGAGGGTTGGTGCAGTGGCCTACAGACTAAATTTCCTGCATGCACTAGAGGGAGTGCACAACGTGTTTCATCTGTCACAGTTGAGATGGTACATGGCAGATCCCAACCATGTATTGGATCACTCAGAGATCCAGGTAAGGCTGACTCTTAGTTATCCAGAGCTGCCAGCAGAGATTCTAGATTACAGGAAGAAGGTGCTGCGAAACCAGACGATTCCCTTGTAACACATCGCGTGGAGGCATCACTCTCAAGGAGAGTATACCTAGGAGAGGAAAGCCGAGATGCGCGAGCGATACCCTTATCTGTTTGATCCGTGAGGTATAATTATTTCTTCCTTGCTGTGATTGCTTGTTGAAGTTAGTTTCTTCCTTAAATTTTGAGGACAAAATTTTTCTAAGGAGGGTAGACTTGTCACTACCACATTTCTAGATAAGAGTATTTTATAATTTTTTATGTAATTATTATTTTTTGATTAATAATTATTTCTATCGTACTAATAATTAATATTTGTGGTTGTGCTATTATTCATTAATTAGTGGACTAGCCTTTTAGTTAGACTTAACACTTGTGAACCCAATTAGACTCTTCATGAAAAATAGTGGGCCCAACATGGGCCAAGCCCAATAAACCCATTCACACTAATTAATTAGGTGGATTACCTTAATTTGTATTAGTGTAGAAACTTTCTAAAATATTCATCCTTAATTATTTGTCATAATTCCTCACGTAGGGGAAAATTAGACTTTAATATATGATTTGAGGAAGGGGAAGGGGCCGACCATACATAAGGGGTCTCCTCTCTCTCTCTCCTCCTTCATTTGTATTTTATTTTGATCCAAAAATCTAGATCCCCAATTTTCCCTACTTTCTCTCTATTGATTTCTCTCTCAATTCACTTCCATTCCTTTCATTTTTGTCCCTCAATGAGACTTGGAGCTTGGAGAAGCAAGGAGCATAAGAATGAAGATTATTGGTGAAGAGGTCATATCCGGGTCGTGTCCACTTGGGATTTTTATTGGAAATCTATCTCTCAATTGGTAATTTCTGAATTTATTCCCATTGCAGCTCCCAAATCATGCATTTGACCACTAGAAATTACCCCATGGCATAGGACTACCTATATTAACAATTTTTAGGCTATTTGGTAGTATATTGTGTCCTCTACATAGTTTTTTGTATAAATTTTAGGGAAATTATAAGATTAACACATCAATTATGTGTCATAAGACCAAATAGATCTAATTAGACTTAGATCAGGGTTGTAGGATATAGTACGTGTCCACAATTGGATACGAGTATACCGTATCACGATACGGTGCGATACCATGTGATACATAGGCCATTTAGTGTGTTTTTGAACAATTCTCTATAATTTCTATTATAATTACTTATAATAGTTATTAGTATTTATATTTAGTATATAGAAGTATTCTATATGGAGAATTGGTAATTTAGACACATCAATTAGATGTGTATCATGGTATTCTAACTATGCATACTTAGTTTTTGGTATTATGACACTGTGAGATATATGTGTTTGGACTGTGTGCATATGAGGGGATTATATATAGTTGTGTGTGTGGGTGTCCCTTCTATCCTATGTGCTAGTGTGTGTGGCTTATTAGTTTAGGGGTGTGTGTGTGTGTGTATATATATATATATATATATCTTTGTGGGTGTGTGTATTGCTCGAGCATACCAACAATAGTACTATAGGTTAGCAATTAGAGGGTGGAGTGGTGTAAAGTTTGGGTAGAGCAGTAGCAGAAAAATAAGTTGCAAGAAAGCAACTTGGGGTCGGGTTAGACCTGGTGGAGGGGAGAGTGTCGGAGATTGAGTGAGTGTTACTCAAGTTTAACATCAGTAAGGGAGTATGTATCAAGAATTATTAAGTTGTGCACATGTGTGTTGGATATAGAAAGTTGAAGGCTAAGGTAATGTACATGTGGGTTTTGAGTGTTGGTTAGTGTGTATCAGTGAGGGGTAGCTCCGTATCAGCACTCCATGAAAGCAAATGCAACTTGCAGTTGGTTGTTAGTGTAAAATTACCAAGTGTTAGCTATTACCTGTGTGTGTACTAGTGTTATACATATGTGGAGTTTGTTTGTTGGCCCATTCGGTCTCAGTCAACTTGATTTTGATAGATAGCTAAACCATACATTAATATGTCGCATCTGAAGCCTCAACGCTGCTATTGCATGTCGTCTGTATTACATCTATTCAAATATAATCTTTATTAATTTAAGTCTAGGACTGATGTACGCTGAGTCACACTGGCAAAACCAAGAACTTATAAATCAGATACCTAGTCCACTCAAATAAACCAAATAACCTTTCCCCCAAATCAGGCCACATTCGTTTACAAAGTCTACCATACTAGGAGACCGAACTCAGGCCGAACTCATGCATAACTCGGACCAAACCCGGTTACCCTTTTGGTATGAAATTAACTAGTTCAATAGCTCCTGATTTCTTGGCCCAACGGTTGGAAATTTGAATTAAACCCTAACCGAATTCTGTTTGTCTACAACTTATAAATATGATTAGAATTCTCATTCTTACTCACTCAACCAACTCAACTTTTCTTAAGTATTCTATTCTATTGTGAGCAAACCACTTAAGCTTTAACCTTTCCATCAAAAGAGAAACTCCCTAGCCTTCTTAGTTCCATGTGCGATCTCGATCTAGAAGTCTTCTGGGTTGTAAAGAGCTTTGTTTGATCTGTTACTCTCTCTCTCTCTAAGCTGTGAAGTTGCGAGACTTCGGATCAAAACTCATGGTGTAAAAAAGTGGCAAGCCTTCGGATCAAAGCTTGTGATTCACTATTGGTGATTATTGTGGAGAAACTCTGAGCTTGAGTTCTCGGGACTGGACTAGTCCTCTCAGTGGAAAACCAGTATATATCTTGGTATTTGCGTTTTATTTATCTCTCTACTTTACTGTCTTTATATACACTGTTAGTTAGCAACTGCCTTTATTCTGATAATCTTAAATTGGGTAGATTATTCCACTGTACTCTATTCACCCTCCTCTAGAGTTATCTCACGGTCCTACAATTGGTATCAGAGCAAGTTCTCTTTATATATGAACTATTGCTCATACCAATTGCTCCTACAATTGGTGTTAGAGCAAGTTCTCTTGATATTTGGCTTAACATCCTAAGAGACTTATGGAAACTGTTAGATCTATCCATACCAACAATGGTGAAGGCCAGTCCACAAATAGGCCACCCCTATTTGACGGTACTAACTACACATACTGGAAGATACGTATGAGCTTCTACCTAAAGTCACTTGATTTTGATCTTTGGACCATAGTAGTAGAAGGATACAAGAAGCCACCTAGAATAGTCATAGATAGAAACCTTGTAGAGAAACCTCATGATAAGTACACAGATATTGAAAATAAATAAGCTAGTCTTGATGCTAAAGCTATTAACGCCATATTTTGTGTTATAGACAGAATTAAATTTAACAGGGTCTCCACTTGTGCAACTTCGTACGAAGTATGGAAACTTCTTGAGGTCACTCATGAAGGAACCTCCCAAGTGAAGGAATCAAAAATAAGTCATCTAACACAAGAGTATGAAGCATTCAAGATAAAACAAAATAAGACGATCACTCAAATGTTCACGAGATTCCTCGACATCGTCAACCCTCTATTATCACTCGGCAAGGAGTACAACAATTATGAAAAGATTCATAAAGTACTCAGGGGACTCACCAAGAACTGGAATCCCAAGGCCACCGCAGTTATAGAAGAAAATGATCTTACCATGATGACCCTCGAGATGCTCATGGGCAAGCTGATGACTCACGATCTGGATCTCAAGAAATTTGAAGAACCTACTCCCAAGGAGAAGATGATCGCTCTTAAGGCGCATCACAAAAAGGTCACCAACTACAACTCCGACGATAGTGAGTCTCAAGATAAGGAAGTTGCCCTGACCACAATAAACTTCAAGAAATTTCTAAAGATTGAGAAACCAAAGAAGAAAGAGCCAACTGATAACAGCGATGAAGAGCCTGTATGCTACCACTGTAAGAAGACATGTCATATAAAGAAAGATTATCCAACCTTAAGAAAAGAAAATTGCCATAATTACTCATCCAGAAGAACATCATCACAAAAATATGCAAATACTAGTATTTGGCACGAAAGTAAAGCTAGTGAATCCGAAAAAGAGAATCCTTGAGAAGAAGCAAACTTATGCTTCATGGCGTTAGCTGATCAGGTAACGGATAATGACTCTTATGCTGATTTTAATTTTGATAAAATAGGTAATGCTTTTAGTGATTTGCTTGATTAGTTTAGAAAACTTAGAAATAAGTACAAGCATGCTAAGAAAGATGTTTTATGATTATTCGTATCCGAAGTGTTCATGGAGGCGAATTCGAAAATAGAGTTTTCAAAAGATTTTGCAAAAAAAAGTTTTTCTAATGAATTTTCTTGTCCTAGAACTCCACAACAAAATGATGTTGTTGAGCAGAAGAATAAAACTCTTAGCGATATGGCTAGAGTCATGTTAAATCAGTATAATCTTCCGAAATTGTTTTGGACTGAAGCTGTAAGTACTTCATGCCATGTTTTGAATATGGTGCTTATTCTACCTATATTGAAGAAAATCTCCTATGAACTTTGGTTTGGTAGGATCCCCATAATTAGTTATTTTAAAGTTTTTGGCTGCAAATATTTTATTCTTAATACTAAAGATAATCTAGAATTTTTTTACTCTAAGGCCGATGAAGGTATTTTCTAGGTTATGCCGCCAAAAGTAAAGGATTCAGAGTATTCAACAAAACCTTATTGACTATTAAAGAATCAATAACTGTTACATTTGATGAACACAACACTCAAGCACTAAACAAAAGCGACGATGAAGGTAGTCATCCCGCAACCAACAAGACATCAGAAGATACAAACAGTACAAGTCATCCAAAAAGTCAGCCAATGAGACTAAAGTTCTCCACAGATCATCCTGAGGACTTGGGAATAGGTGATGTGTCGAAAGGGATAAGTATACATTCCTCAAATAGAGACATCATTATAAATGTTGCTTTTATTTTTCAAGTAGAACCTAAAAATACTGATAAAGATTTTGCTGATAAGTTTTGAATTTCTGCTATGCAAGAGAAACTCAACCAATTTGAATGTAATCAAGTTTGAAAACTTGTTCCTAAACCTAATAATGATCCGATCATTGGTACTAAATAGTTTTTTTGAAATAAATTAAATGAAGATGGTTCAGTTACACGTAATAAAGCACGTTTCGTAGCTCAAGGATGCAACCAAGAGGAAGGTATTGACTACGATGAGACTTATGCTCCTATTACTAGACTTGAATCTATCCAAATGATTTGCTCTTTTTCTAGTTTTTATAGCTTCAAACTTTTTCAAATGGATGTTAAAAGTTCTTTTCTAAATGGTGCTATCAAAGAAAATATTTTTGTTAAACAACACCCTGGTTTTGAAGATTTCAAACACCCTGACCACGTATTCAAGTTACAAAAGGCTTTATACGGACTCAAACAAGTCCCTCGTGCTTGGTATGAACGCCTTAACTTCTTTCTACTTGGAAACAATTTTTCAAAAGGAAAAATTGATACTACCCTTTTTATAAAAACTTTTGCTGATTCTTTGTTATTAGTGCAAATATATGTTAATGATATCATATTTTGATCTACTAATGAGATGCTATGTAACAAGTTTGCTAAAAGTATGCAGAGTGAATTTGAGATGGGCATGATGGAAGAACTGACTTTCTTCCTAGGATTGCAAATCAAGCAAGATTCACAAGAAACTTTTATTCATCAGGCTAAGTATACGAAAGATTTGCTCAAAATGTTCAACATGGACAATGCAAAGCCTATTGAAACTCCAATGGAAACATCCACTAAGCTTGACCTTGATGAAAGTAGTAAACTAATAGACATACGTAAGTATCGAGGTATGATTGGTAGTTTATTATATCTAACTGCTAGTCGCCCAGATATTATGTTTGTTGTATATCTTTGTGCTAGATATC
Source organism: Iris macrosiphon (assembly GCA_036927795.1). NCBI lineage: Eukaryota > Viridiplantae > Streptophyta > Magnoliopsida > Asparagales > Iridaceae > Iris > Iris macrosiphon. The sequence continues at coordinate 946,197 of JAYESA010000033.1, read as the reverse complement.
AGGCTAATCCTAAGGAATCACATTTGTGCGCAGTTAAGTGTATCTTTAGATACCTTAAAGGGACTTTGTCGGCAGGCTTATGGTATCCCAAAACCATGTCCTTTGACCCTGCTAGTTACTCGGATGCTAATTTTGCTGGATGCAAAGTCAATTGAAAAAGCACCTGCGATACATGTTATTTTTTAGGAAAGTCTCTAGTCTCTTGATTTAGCAAGAAACCAAATTTTGTTGTATTATCAATAACTCAGGCAGAGTATATCGCCGCAGGATATTGTTGTGCTCAAATTTTGTGGATGAAGCAAACCCTAGAAGACTTTAATCTGCACTATAAGAATATTCATATTTTCCGTGACAACACTAGCACCATTAATCTTACCAAAAATCCAGTTTTCTACTCTCACACTAAGCACATAGAAATCCATCATCATTTTGTAAGGGATTATCAATCACACGGAGATATTTGTTTAGAGTATGTGGACACAGAACATCAACTAGCAGACATCTTTACTAAACCTTTAGCTGAAGATCGATTCAACTTTATTCGTCAAAAATTAGGTCTTTTGGATTCTGATAAAATATAAGAATCATAAGATGCTTTACACATTTTTTGTCATATTTTTCAAAGTTTTGAAAAATTTGGATATAAGCCGAAAGGGCCCTTCTGTCAAAAAGGTATAAATAACCTAAGCAATACAGTATTTAAGTGTCTTCAGACCACCGATAGCTGGGATCAGGCCCCTACAGCTACTCTGAGACGATTTAAACTCTTGAAAACATACGATTTAAGTTCACCACTTATTTTTATGTATTCATATTAAGTCATGAAAGTTATAATATCGATTAAAGTTATATTGAGATTCTGGAAATAAATGTCAACAAAATTTAGACCGAACTTGGGCCAAGCTCGAACCGAACTCGGTTGGTTTAATTCCAGAATATGCTATGTCATTTAATTCTCTTCCAAATTTGGATTTTTGCTACTCTATATATAGATTATTTCGTTGCTCTTTGATTCAGACCAACAAATATTATTTTTCCTCCACAAATAACCTTAGCATTTCCTCCTATATCCTCTCCCAATGGCCCCTAAAAGGAAACGAGATTCCTTTTCCGACTCTCTTTTCTGTCCCATTATGCCAAACATAGAAGAATTCGACAGTTTCACTTTTTGACACCTCAAAATTTCAAATGATTGGTTTAATGATTTCTCCAAAAGACACATATATTTTGGCCATCCTATTGATTTTACTTCCCAACATAAAGACTATCTACCTACTTTTCAGAAACTTCAACTTGAAGAACTTGTTCCAACCCGTACCAATATTTACACCAATGTATTTCAAATATTCTATTATAACTTAACATATGAACATGAGACTATTTTATCTAGAGTTCATGGCATTCCAATTGAATTTGATGCAGATGACTTGGTAAAATTCTACGGATTTTTGCTGATGGACAACCCTTAGTCAACCTCACGCAAGTTCAATTCAATTATGACTTAATCCTAGATTCTTTCAAGAATATCCTTTGTCACCCTCTTGAATGTCCACCTGGTAATTTTATGCTAGATATTTGAATGGTCACTTCTTTAAAATGCATCGCATTATCTTTTCAACTTTTCTACCTAAGAAGACTTACTTTGATGATGTCTCTTATCTAGAAATCTCAGCTTTGTATCATTTGTATTTCGGCATTAACTTCAATGTTCCACAGACCTTGTTATCTCAAATGGTTCCATGTCGCAAGAAAGGGCGTCCTCTACTTTACGCCATGTACTTGCCAACCATTTTTAGCTATTTTAATATTCCTTTGGATACTTGTCATCAAGAAGACAACTATGCTTTTACCTTATAACTCATCATCAAACTCCAACACTTATCCTGTTGATTTTGTCCCTCCTGCTGATGACCAACCGCAAACCTTAGAGTCTATTTTTACTCTTTTGCGTGATCACTTTCACCAAGAAGACATATGCAATCGTGCAATCAGGCTCTTGGCAACACTTTGATAGACATTCAGTACACCCTATGGAAGCACCCAGCCGGACCTTTTTTGATTCTCCAGAATCCAAATCAACAAGAATTTCGTATTGATCACCCATATGTTCAACGATATTTGGATCCAGCTGATACCTTCTTTGATCTAAACAGAATCCTTGAACCAGATAATGAAGATGATGAAAATGACAACTAGTTAGTCAAATGATTTGAATGTTAAAAGTTTACTTTGAGATGTTCTACTATAATGTTTCCATTACACATCCACTTTTGTATTTTTTTTCTTTCAATGAATAAAAGTTTAAATAAATTTTTTTCTTTTCTTATTATATATTATCTTGTATACTCTTTACTCCCTTGTTTTTCTTGTCATCGCACCGATATTGGGGGAACATGCCATTTCGATCAAATGACAATGGGGGAGAAAGAATACATGATACTAGCATACAAGACGATACTTGACAGACGTTGTCTTCAGCATATCAACTGCTCCACAGTTACGGGGGAGCCTTGCATATTAAAGACTTGCAGTGTCATTCATAGTTTGTCAATTATCAAAATGAGCGAGATTGTTAGCCCATCCGATCTCGGTCAACTTAATTTTGATAGTTAACTAAATCATTTATTGATATGTCGCATATGAAGCCTCAACATTGCTATTGTATCTCGTCTGTATTCCGTCTATTAAAATATAGTATTTATTTTTGTGTGTCTAGGAATGATGTACACTGAGTCGTACTGGAAAAACTAAGAACTTATAAATAAGATACCTAGTTCACTGAAATAAACCAAAGAACCTATCCACCAAATCAGGCCACATTCATTTACAAGGTCTACCATACTAGGAGACCAAACTCCAGCTGAACTTGTACTAAACTCAGACCGAACTCGGTTACCCTTTTGGTATAAAATAAATCAGTTCAAAAGCTCCTAATTTCTTAGCCCAACAGTTGGAAATTTAAATTAAACCCTAACCGAATTCTGACTGAATTCTGTTTGCGTACAACCTATAAATAGGATTAGAATTTTCATTCATACTCACTCAACTAACTCAACTATTCTTAAGTATTCTATACTATTGTGAGCAAACCCCCTAAGCTTTAACTTTCCTATCTAAAGAGAACCTCCCTAGCCTTCCTAGTGATAAGTGTCACGCCCTATTCCCAAAATACCGAGGGACTAGTCACATGGCAATGGCCAGCAATACAACACCAATGGGCAAACCCAATTTAATAAACCAGTTAGATTGCACTTAAACTGTAATAAATATAAATACAGTCTACACCATCTATCACATAATAATTCTAATCTCATCCACAGAAAAAACATAACTAAATATGATAGACTAATCAAGATAACAAATAAAGGAAATAGTCCATCATTAAGTCAACATATGTAGTATCTCGGGGAATAACCCGATAAAATAAGAAAAGAGAATAAGTTAATACATAAGTCCATGAGTCAAGTTATGAAATAACGGTAAGCATAAAAAACTGAGTATGTTAGAGAATACTCAGAAGAAATCCTCTGGTACAACCTCGTCCTCTGGTGCTAGTACTGCTCCAGCGTCAGCTCCTATCCTGTATATCTTTGGGTATTCCTCCTCTGCTGTACTTGGAGACATAATCTGGATCCAGGTTCCTCAGGAGATATAGCAAGGTACAAGAATAACTCAAGCCAAATAAAATACAGTAAACAAAATAAATCTTCAGGGCAAGCTATGTAACCAGCTAAGTGAAATATAAATAAGAGTATCATTAGTATTCAGTCTGAGACCACTACAAGCTCTATGTCAAGGATCCCATAGCAGCAAGAATATCACGTAATGGGCCAATCTCTAGAACAGAGACTAAAATACCTCAATAATAAAGTATATATGTATATATTCAGCCTGTAGCCTGTGTGTCTGTAAAACCCCTAATTCTGAAAATTATATTATTTTTATTAATTAACTATTTAATTTATTTAATAGTTATGAGCCAAATAGAGGAAATAGATTTTATTTAATTTCTTATTTAAGATGTTTGTGCATTAGAAATTTATGGAGCCATTATAATTTTTTCCTAATTTATTCCATGTAGGAGACCCTTTGGACTGTTGCTAGCCTAATGGTATGCTTAAATATAATTTTTTTAGAATTTTATATGTATATATATATATATATATATATATATATATATATATATATATATATATATATATATATATATATATATATATAAGTAATCAATTGGAAAAGAAAAAGAAAATATAATTCCTATTGGATCTAACCCAAACCCCTTAGCCTACCCTACCCGTTTAGCCCCTACCCGGACCCGTTAGGAGAAGAAAAATATCCACAACAGCAGTAGCAAAAACCAACTTTCCTTTCCCTTCTCCGCGCGTGTGAGCCGACTCATTCCACCGCCTCTTTATCTATTATATTACTAAACTCTCCTAAAACCGAAAACCAAAACTAAAGAAAGAAAGAAACAACAGCAGCAGTGGTTTTTGAAACCACTAAATTACCCCACCGCCTCTTTCTCTATATATATATATTACAAACTCTCCCAAACCCTAACTCTAATTCTTTTACCAAACTTAACACCGTTTTGGACGCTTGCACTATACAGATTTCCTGCCAGGCAAGTATACCTTGCCATTATACTATTATCTACATTTCATATGATGCATGCATATTTTATTTCTGCTTAATTAGTTCATCTATTTTAACTGCTATATAAATTGTGCGTCCAAGGAAACTTGGGTGCAACGACGGTGTCGTCGTGTTCTGTTTTATTTATGTATATGCATTGGACCTACTTTTTGAGACCACCCCATTATTATGAGGCATTTTATGTTTCATTGGCCATGACAGTATTCTTACACGAGTATGAGTCACATGTAGGATACATACTTGTATATTCGGCTAGCCACTGGTACGTATAGGTCGTACGACGGATAGGGATAACTGCTGATAGAAACTTTGTATGCTAGTATACCTGGCAGTTATTTAGAGATTTTATCGTGTCATGGATGTGGCATGCTTAGAGCATGGGGTGGGGAGAATAATAAGTAAAGCATTTGGGCTCATTTGCATTTCTTCTGTGCGCCCGGTTTCTCCGTCGAAGAGACGGGTGGTGATGACCACTATATATTATATTATCAGGCGGCCTCTGCCGTTCAAAAGATGACATGCTTTGTAGGCCCCTGGATCTCCAAGAGAACCATGCCAATCCCATTTTTGGCCAGATAGCCCACGTGTTGGAAAGTTGTTCTCAAACTGCATTCACTTAGACGGTTAGGTGACCCATTGGATGTTTACTTTTCAGTACTTTATCGGCATATTATTATGTATCTTGTTACGTCCCTCTGAGGACCTGGTCCCTTTCTAGATACAGACGAGCTGGAGTATCCGCAGGAGTACGGACCTGGACCTGACGTTACTTACCAGATGGAGGAGGTCTTACCCTCGGAGTATCTGTGATTTATTGCCTCTGTTTAGAGATCCTTGTTGCTACTTCAGTATAGTCATTTTGTAGTGGATTTGTTTCCATCCGACTATCAGATTTGATACTCATCTTTGATATTCAGTTATTATTCAGCTCTTTATTCCTACTTATTATTTATGCTGTGGATGAGATATAGATTGTGTGTGACTTATTGTGACATTATATTACCATTGGTGGATTGGATATCATAAACAGCGTACGTGTGTATATGGTTTCCATATATTGGAGTTTGTATGCATATGGCTGGGCGTGTTACGTATTCCTAGTCCTACATATTTTGGGACTGGAGCGTGACATATTTTTTGGTGGTGGCCCATGCAGGTCAAGAATATATTGTCTCGGCTATGTAACTGTACCGGATAAGCCTACGTATAGGAATAGAGTATAAGGATCTCATCCACGCTTGACTAAAACTTTATTCTTCCTTTCAACCATCCTATGTTTGGATAAACATGTTTTACGCCAAAAACTCTTTACGCTGTGACCAGGGGTCTCTATTTATAGAGATCAATCAGATGATTATCATGTTGGCATAAAAGCCAAATGACTGTCTTGATGGCGTAAAAACCAAATAACTCTCGTTGGCGTAAAAGCCAAATGATTGTTATTGGCGTAAAAGCCAAATGACTGCCTGGTTGGCGTAAAAGCCAAAAGACTGTGTTGTTGGCGTAAAAGGCCAAACTATGAAGAAGATTGCCTCCTTTACGCTACGGTTATGAAAATTGTTACCCATGTTCAATCTATACATGACACGTATCCCTTTATAAGATCATGACATGCAAGCCACGTAGGTAACTGCCCCTGCATAAAACTTGATGATTCCTGAAATTTAGATAACCAGCATAAAATAGCCTGATTAGCGTAAAATGCAAGGATGGTGATGTGAGCGTATTTGTCACAGTTTTAACTTTTTCAGTCATAACAAGGAATAAATCTCGTGCATTAAATGCAGAGATATACCTCGATCTCTGTGCAGGAACAACTTTTGACGTGGCGTCTGGTTTTGTCTTATCTTGAGCGTAAAAACTCATTTCTGTCAATATAGAATGGGTAGCGTATTCAGACTTGAGTGAAAAAACTTATTTCTGTCAATATAGAATAGACAGCATATTCAGAAGACTCTTTTTTTTTCTTCCTTCGAATGCGTAAAAATGACTTGTATCAAATATGTCACTAAATGACAACCTGGGTCTCTGTGCAAAATTATCATCACAGCCGTCCTCTCGATCATCGTGCAGTACTTTTGTCAGATGTCAAGTTCACTGATTTGTCTGACAAATTCATCCGAGGAATACGAAGAGTTCCTCGTACAACTTTACGCTGTATTAAAAACAACATATTTTAGACTTTATGCATGCAGATTTTACGCAGGAAACCTTTACGCAGATTTTACGCAGGAAACCTTTACGCAAATTTTGTGCAGGAAACTTTTTACGCAGACCTTTTACGCAGACTTTACGCAGGCAGACTTTTATGCACAGACTTTTTACGCAGACTTTACGCAGGAATTATATCAACCTTTTACGCCGACATCTTAGAATCTCTACTTTACGCCAAATTACTTTGAATTTCTGCTTTACGCAGACAGTTCTGAAGCCCTACTTTACGCCAAACTACCTTGAAGCTCTGCTTTACGCGGACAGCTTAGCAACCTTGAAACCCTATTTTACGCAGGGAGGGACTTCATGAATGTTGGGGGTTTTGACTGAAAAATACGCAGACAATTCCCCAATATATTTTATGCTTCTATATTCTATTTAATACTTGCATCCTGTTTGATTCCTATACTTCTTCTAATCATTGCGTACATCACCTACAGAGAGATGGATATGCAGAATGGATGTACTATCGTCAATGGCGACACAACTTCTGGAGTCAATGGTCAGACTCAAGGAGGGACCTCAACAAATCCTAGACTTCCGGGACCAGATGGACAGATTCACAATCCAGTTCCATCTGATCTTCCCGCTTCACCTAATGGGAACCCTCCAGCTTTTCCAACACCGCAAGATGGCCAGACACAACTATTCCAACTCTTCCAGATGATGATGCAAGAACAGAGTCAGCAGGCAGCCGAGCAAAGGCAAGAATTTCTGGCAGCACTTGATAGGATGGCTGCACAGGCTACTGTACCAACTCAAGCACTAGTTCCCGCACCTCGAGCTAGAGTTGGTTCAGTAAAGGACTTTATATAGATGGGTTTGAGGCCGTACAAAGGCATTGAGAGCCCAGAGGAAACTACCAACTGGATCACTCACACTCGGAAGTTATTAGAGGCATCACAGCTACCTACAGAGCTGTAGATGACAGGAGTGAGGACGCTTCTAGATGGTAATGCTCATCACTGGTGGGAATCCATGGAGCGCCAGTTGGGTATATACCAGACTTGGGAGCATTTCTTGTAGTGCTTTAAAAATTAGTACTTTCCGGACACCGTCAGAGATACATTATACGATCAGTTTCTCCACCTAGAGCAGGGGAATAGAACAGTGGACGAGTATGATGCCGAGTTTAGTCGTCTTAGTAAATATGGCACTGCCCTGATACCAGATGACTTGGCTAAGGCTAAGAGATTTCATCGCGGACTGACCCAGGAGCTCCAACACTACACTAGCTCCCAGTCCCGAATCTTTTATGCCGAATTACTGACAGAAGCCATATTGCAAGAAACCATCAGCAGAGGAAAAGGAGGTCAGCTGAGAACACAATAAGGACCAGCAAGAACACAACAAGGAGGACCTATCAGACGTCCTTTAGCTCAGCAACAACAGTATCAACACAGAGCAGGACCGTACCAGATTTCAGAGAAGCCCCAATATAATTATTGTGGTTGACGCGGACACATCTCAAGAGACTGTCAGACCCGTTTGGGATAGTGTATGAGATGTGGTTCCAGATAGCACCTGGCAAGAGACTGTCCTATGCAACAGGCATTGACACTTCCACCGCCAGCACAGAGGCTAGTGCTTCCAACACCGAAGCCAACTCAGCAGACAATGAGACCAGGAGCACCTCGACCTCCAGCTGCAGGAGGATTTCAGCAAGGACCACCGCTACCTGCACAGGTGGATCAATTCGCGAGGGCCAGACAGGGACAACCCCAGAGATATGGCAAGCTTTTGCATTGGAAGTGGTTGACATGAATCAGGAGATTGATGTCATAGCAGGTATCACTCTTGCTTTTAATTTTCCTGCTGTGATATTATTTGATACGGGAGCCACCCACTGTAAACACCCTATTTTTAAGAATAATTCTAATACAATTTTTCCCAATATTTTTGGTATTTTTCTGGATGAAGAACTAAGGTGATTGTGAGCAAAGGATTTTTAAATACAGTTAATTGGTGTTAAAATATTATGAAAATAATATTTTATGGTGTAAATTGGAAAACCGGACATAGGGTAATTTTCGGTGAATTTATTGGACTCCAGAAACGCATTTAAAGCCCTAAACACTATTGGTTATATAAAACCCAAACCAAACCAAACCGAGCCAAACCCAAACCAAACCAAGCCGAGCCAAACCCAAACCAAACCAGCTTATTGGGTCGGGTCGGGTTGGATCCGAGCCAAACCCGACCCAGACCCGAAACCCAATTGAGAACCCTAGGTAGCCGGAAACACTGTTGCGGCTATTTAAAGCCGCCTCGGGATCCGCGAACCCGCTGCCGCCACTCTCATCTCCATCCCCACGCCGACCCAACTCCGACGACTCCTCGCTCAGCCTGCTCCCTCACCGCCCTAACTCCGCTACCGGCTCCCCCATCTACGCCGCTGCCGCCAGGCCATCGACGACCCCGAGTCCGTCCAGACCCCGACGGCAGCCTCCCTCACCGACCCACGCCGCCGCCCCTCTGCTCGACTCCGCCGCCGAGACGAACCAGCCCCGCTCCACCTGTCGTCCACCCAGCCCGATCGTCCCGACGCCAGAGTCCACCCGCGGCTGAACCCATCTCCGCCGCCGCCGCCCGCGAGCGTCGCCCCGCTCGCCTCGTCGACCGTCCGCTGCCCTAGCACGGACACGGCCGCCCTCAGACACGAACATCACAGTTGACGTCGGACACGACCAGGATACAGTTCGCGTCAAGTTGACACAAGGACGCGTGAAAACTGTCACGACCCGCACCCGGATATTCGGGCACGAGTACGTGGGTACGTCCAGCCTACGCCGCAGTGTCGGCGGTAGTACGCTGTCTAGGTCATATTCACAGTTAAAATAAAATCTATCTCATCCACAAGAATAAACAGGCAGGGATAATCACAGGAAATAGAAATGCTAAGATTTCATAATATTTAATTTGTGACAACCAAATCCACAGTTAATACAAAACCAGAAGATAAATCGGGGACAAACCCGAGTATTGTGCTGAAAGAAAATACTAGCTAACTTGCTGACTACTCCTCAAAAGTAGTCTCCTGAGTGGGAACCGGCTCCTCAAAAGTATCATCTGCTGCCTCATAGGGGCCATAAAAGGTGGGGGCATAGTCCTCATCATCGCCTAATATCAACGGATCCAGTCAGGAAAGGAGCAAAGTACCAATACACAACAAGATTAAACTAAATATTTATGACAAGTAGAAAGAAACTGACTAAGTATCATGATAAGAGCATGCACAATAAATAATGAAATTAACTAAGAGTTAAACACTAAGAATCAGGAATATAAGTAAAACAGGATTAATTGCTATAAACCAGGGACATGAGTAAAACAGGAATATAATGAGACAAGAAAATAGAACTACAACAAGACAACAGGAACTATGTGTGTGAAATTGTGTATTTAGAATACATAGTTGGCATGTAGGGGTTTATAAGGCTAATAAGGCCGCCATAGACGGCTAGCAGTCAGGAATAATCAAGTATAAGGCTGATGGTACAGTCGCGTACCAACAGCTAGCAGTCACGACAGGGGGAAGGGTAAACTACATGCCTCCTAGTATTCTCCCACCCGACATGAAAAACAAGACATGAAATCCAATATTCTAACACTACGTGTAATCATCCAATAGTACTAGTAGAGCAAGGAATTAATTATCACAATATAAAGAATAAACTTGAAGTGCAGGTACTTGCCTGATGTTTGGATCCCAACTACAGTTCTATCCTCGGGAAATTTCCAGAAATATCTCCGGATGCTGAAATAATTATTACCATCATGCTCAGAAGATATCAAATAGCTAGAAACGCCTGTCCTTGAGTCCAATTTGGAGACAAGGGCAAAAACGGCAATTTCGGGTCGTTGTTTTTCCTATTTTTGGATCGCGGTGTGCGATCACCACAGGACGCGATGCCCCGAGCGGTTTATCCGGGCACTGAGAGGGTCATACAGGCTTCGCAACGCAATTTACGGAATTGAAAACGGGGCAGCGAGGAGAAAATTACACGTACCTGAACAGGGCTCGAGTAATTGAGATTTCTCGTGTCCGTGTCGTGTCCGACACGTGTCGACACAGGGGAGAATTAGGGCTAGGGTTAGGGTTCTTGAAGTTGCCGGTAGCCGGAGGAGGGCGGCTCTGCGGCGGGGGAGAAGGCCGGCCGGGGCTAGGGCGACGTGCGGGAGGCGGCCGGGGGCACGGCGGAGGCGCGGTGAGGAGTGGCTGGCCGAGCGGGGCTGCGGGCTGTGCTGGAGTCGGGGAGGCCGGAGGCGGGTGCTGGAGGAGAGGGAGAAGGAGGAGGAGAGGGCCGGGGGCAGCACGGCGGAGCGCGGCGGTGGACGGGCGGCGCTGACAGCGGCTGGGGAAGGCGGTGGCGGCGTGGGATGTTGGCCGGAGGGGGGGTTTCGAGGGAGCTTTTATAGGCTGAAGGGAGAGCGGGGCTGGCCGGACGAGGCGGGGGACGTGGCGGCTCTGGCGGGGTCGTGGGGCGAGCGGAGCGGGCGGAGCGGCGTCGTGGGGGAGTGCTGGCCGACGGAGGCGGCGAAAAAAGCGGGCGCCGGAGCGGTTCAGATGGGGGTGGGGGTGACCGGGTCAGCGGGTCGGGCGGCTCGCGGTTCGGGTTTGACCGACCCGACCCGACCCGCTAGCAAGTTGCGGGCTGGGCAGGGGCTGGGTGGGCCCAATGGGCCGAGGGCTGAATTTAGGGTTTAGGTTTTATTTAAATAAGTGAAAAAATAATTAAATAAATAATTAATTAATTAGTTAATAGTTTTTAGGTATTTTAAAATAGGTCCAGGGCCCGATAAATTCCAGAAAAAATTACCCTAAGTCCATTTTTTCATTTTACACCAAAAAATATTATTTATTTATTATCAATTAAAAATCATTTAATAATTAGAAACCTGATTTTAATTACAGAAAATTCCCAGAAAATTCCAGAAAATTGTGAAAAATCCCAATTTAAAATTCTTGCAAAAACAGGGGGTTTACAATCTACCCAACTTACAAAATTTCGTCCTCGAAATTAAAATTAAGCCATAATCTGTTAATCCTTCATGTTCATTAGGCAAGTCAATTGCAATCTCCTTGCGATAATTAGAATCCTAATCATATCCACTGCAATCACTTCAAGGTTAAGATGACTACTGTTCCAATCAAAATTCAACCTATGGTTATTACTTCTTACTTCCTCAAATTACCCACAGGCAAATTTTAAATTAAGCCCATATAACATCTTCAAGATACGCTTATAAATTTGCCTCACGATTCTAACTATCATAATTCCTTTAGAAGTGATTCGAGTCCAATAGTATTCCCATTTTCAACTTTTTAATTTCCATTCACATCCTCAATATTCCAACTAGGTAGTCCAACCATCAAACTTTAATTCTTAATTCAATCATCAAATTTGAAAAATAATTTAAATGTAGTCCACCAATGTTCAAATCTGAAATTCTATATTTTTATCCTCTAAATTCAAATTGATGATTTTACTTTCATTATTCAAAAATTTAAATCATGTACTTAAGATATAACTATTGGGTCCTCGATATCAATTCATTAATCATCTTAGTCACTCCTCTAAATTTTCAAAATTAGAATGGCTTGAACCTCTCCCAATCTAATCTTACTCGGTCACAATCTAAAAGAAATTTATCTCGAGTTGACAATGCACTGCTACCCAGCTTAGAATTTACCCATCCATCACATAAGGCTATATACCTTAAGAAAATATTCCTTAATATGTTTACTCATGTCATTCAATCCTCGAAACTTCAACGCCGATCATATCACATATGATTTGTCCTTAATTACGAAAGGATAATCCTCAAGCATGTGATCGGCCTATGGGACATATCTAGTATTATCTGTGTATCAAACTTATACCAAGCACGAGGTTTCGTCTTTCCGAAGTAAGGGAAGACGAAGATCAATAATAAAGAGTTCAAGGGAGGGGTAATAGAATAGAAGTGTCGGGATCAAGACGTTTAAAGAATTTAAATGGGAATTGTCAAAGCAGTTGTGGATTGAATCCTATCTTGGTAATTCCTATTCACATGCTCGTATTAATACAGTTATGTAACCGATACGATATGCTCAGACATGTCTAGGGCAAGTATATTTTGTCTACTAATCACTACATATCTCAATCCACGTAAAGTATTATTTCGAAGGGCGAATCAAGCACACTATGGTTGATCAGACCGTAATACACTAACTCTGAAATGTATTATTGTGGGCCTCCCCAATAATACACTTGTCATGAACAATCTCGATAAAGAGTAAGCTTGCAAAACTAGGCTATAAAATAGCAGCATAAGTCAAGTACAGCAAAATTAAGTGCGCTAAATAATGATGGAAGGGGGTACAAATTATTTAAGTTCACAAAACAACACACAATAAGCACAATAACAAAAGACTCTATAATAGTTATCAAATATAAAAGCATACCAGGTTATTAGCAAGTTCAAAATTACTAGGTTGGGGCTGAGGTCACGAACCAATAGGCACGATCTAAACAATACTAGAAACGGTATCTACGAATCACTTACGCGCATTAGCTACTCCAAGGGTCTGCGCGTTCTCCACGGTCATCACGTAAGCTTGTCCGCGACCTTGAGGTGGTGCCCTCTGCTGTTGCTGGGCTTGCTGGGAGAGTGCTGTTTGTGGTACCAAGGGTGGTCTCGGTTCGGGTGCTGGTAGAGCTTCCTGGTAGATCCATTACTCTGCATCCAAAATAAACGATAAGAGGCGCACAGGAATCAAGGCAGGATGCAAGTCAAGGAATTAATTCAAATCCGAGATAGATGTCAAGAACGATTCAAGCAAGTGGATGAGATCCTAAACTTATCCTTATCTTACTGCAGGCCTGTTCGGTCCCTAAGTTGAAACCGAACAATTTAGTCGTTGACCTGCATGGGCCACCACAAAAACGTGTCACGACCTATACCCGGATATTCGGGCACGAGTACGTGGGTACGTCCAGCCTACGCCGCAGTGTCGGCGGTAGTACGCTGTCTAGGTCATATTCACAGTTAAAATAAAATCTATCTCATCCACAAGAATAAACAGGCAGGGATAATCACAGGAAATAGGAATGCTAAGATTTCATAATATTTAATTTGTGACAACCAAATCCACAGTTAATACAAAACCAGAAGATAAATCGGGGACAAACCCGAGTATTGTGCTGAAAGAAAATACTAGCTAACTGGCTGACTACTCCTCAAAAGTAGTCTCCTGAGTGGGAACCGGCTCCTCAAAAGTATCATCTGCTACCTCATAGGGGCCATAAAAGGTGGGGGCATAGTCCTCATCATCGCCTAATATCAACGGATCCAGTCAGGAAAGGAGCAAAGTACCAATACACAATAAGATTAAACTAAATATTTATGACAAGTAGAAAGAAACTGACTAAGTATCATGATAAGAGCATGAACAATAAATAGTAAAATTAACTAAGAGTTAAACACTAAGAATCAGGAATATAAGTAAAACAGGATTAATTGCTATAAACCAGGGACATGAGTAAAACAGGAATATAATGAGACAAGAAAATGGAACTACAATAAGACAACAGGAACTATGTGTGTGAAATTGTGTATTTAGAATACATAGTTGGCATGTAGGGGTTTATAAGGCTAATAAGGCCGCCATAGACGGCTAGCAGTCAGGAATAATCAAGTATAAGGCTGATGGTACAGTCGCGTACCAACAGCTAGCAGTCACGACAGGGGGAAGGGTAAACTACATGCCTCCTAGTATTCTCCCACCCGACACGAAAAACAAGACATGAAATCCAATGTTCTAACACTACGTGTAATCATCCAATAGTACTAGTAGAGCAAGGAATTAATTATCACAAAATAAAGAATAAACTTGAAGTGCAGGTACTTGCCTGATGTTTGGATCCCAACTACAGTTCTATCCTCGGGAAATTTCCAGAAATGTCTCTGGATGCTGAAATAATTATTACCATCATGCTCAGAAGATATCAAATAGCTAGAAACGCCTGTCCTTGAGTCCAATTTGGAGACAAGGACAAAAACGGCAATTTTGGGTCGTTGTTTTTCCTGTTTTTGGATCGCGGTGTGCGATCACCACAGGACGCGATGCCCCGAGCGGTTTGTCCGGGCACCGAGAGGGTCATAAAGGCTTCGCAACACAATTTACGGAATTGAAAACGGGGCAGCGAGGAGAAAATTACACGTACCTGAACAGGGCTCGAGAAATTGAAGGCGGTGGCGGCGTGGGATGTTGGCCGGAGGGGGGGTTTCGAGGGAGCTTTTATAGGCTGAAGGGGGAGCGGGGCTGGCCGGACGAGGCGGGGGACGTGGCGGCTCTGGCGGGGTCGTGGGGCGAGCGGAGCGGGCGGAGCGGCGTCGTGGGGGGGTGCTGGCCGACGGAGGCGACGGAAAACGTGGGCGCCGGAGCGGTTCAGACGGGGCTGGGGGTGACCGGGTCAGCGGGTCGGGCGGCTCGCGGTTCGGGTTTGACCGACCCGACCCGACTCGCTAGCAAGTTGCGGGCTGGGCAGGGGCTGGGCTGGGCCCAATGGGCCGAGGCCTGAATTTAGGGTTTAGGTTTTATTTAAATAAGTAAAAAAATAATTAAATAAATAATTAATTAATTAGTTAATAGTTTTTAGGTATTTTAAAATAGGTCCGGGACCCGATAAATTCTAGAAAAATTACCCTAAGTCCAGTTTTTCATTTTACACCCAAAAATATTATTTATTTATTATCAATTAAAAATCATTTAATAATTAGAAACCTGATTTTAATTACAGAAAATTCTCAGAAAATTCCAGAAAATTGTGAAAAATCCCAATTTAAAATTCTTGCAAAAACAGGGGGTTTACAAAAACTCAGATTCACGGAGCCCTGTTCAGGTACCGTTTTCTCCCTCCTCGTATTTCCGTTTTCAAATCCGTCAGTTACAACGCGTAGACTGTATAACCCTCTCGGTGCCCGTGGAACCCGCTCGGTGCATCGCGTCCTGTGGTGATCGTAAACCGCGATCCAAAAACAGGAAAAACAACGCCCTATTTCACCCCGGAAATGAGTGCGCCCCGAAATCAACGCGTCGTTGATACGGACGTTTGGGATTTCGCAGAAGTCGATTCGGATGTGCGTGCACACCGGAATCAACGCGTATCCGTCGACAACGCCCCGTATCCGTCCATTCTGGAAGACGCTGTAACTTTGTGTACACACGTCGGATCAAGACGAAACTTGCGTCATCAGACTCGTAGCAATACGCTGGTCCTGTGACCCAAGTTTGGTTCGATTCTGAGAACGTTGACAAAATCGCGTATCGTGGGCCCCACAGGCTCCACTTGACGGGCGATTTTGTGATCGGCTCATCGGAATCCAATTCTGAAAGTCCCGTTGGGTTCGTATCATCGTTCCTGACTGGTAGACCCTGAGTTTGAGGAATTTGGAGACCTTTGACCCTGACACGCTTTTCGGTGCAAAGTGGCCCACATATGGACCCCGCTTTAACCCGGAAATGTCCTTTTTGCCCTTGTGTCCAAATTAGACTTAAGGACATGCGTTCCTAGATATTTGATATCTTCTGAGACTGTTGGTGATGTTTATTACAGCTTTTGGAGTAGTACCTACAGGATCCACTGATACAGGGACAGCTGTTGGTATTCCAATCCCAGGCAAGTGTACCTTGCCAAACTCTGCAGTATTGTTACATATTTTCCTTGCTTCATTTATATTGTTGTGCATGCTTAACCTAGGACCGTGTGACGTACTTAGCGTCCGATTATTAGTCGGGTGCCAACACTGTACGCGGTGTTGGGTACTGTCATCTAGAGATGGACATTCGTGACACTTTATCTTCTCGTACTTGTCTTACCAAGTACACTTTGACCCAGGACACTTGACACTACTCATGAGACAGGATCTTCCCGAGATATTCGTGGTGATTCTATATAGGAAGGTAGGACACATTGAGAAAGAATGCAGGCGTAAGTTGGGACTATGTCTGAGCTGCGGATCCAACCAGCATTTTTCCAGGGACTGTTCTGAATGCAGAGACGGAGCACCGAGACTAGCTTTACCTGCACCACGACCAGCTTATCCAGCAGTAGGAGCACCGTAGACAGGAGCTGGAGGAGTCAGACCACCAGCTACAGGGGGCTATCAGCAGAGACCACCACTGGCACCACAGACAGCTCTATTTCAGCAGACTCAGCAGCAGCAGAGAGGTCCAGCTCAGGGACGAGGGCAGGCATTCACATTAGCTATTAAGGAGGAAGCTACTGCAGGCGAAGTTATCGCAGGTAGTATTTTAGTAGCTTCATTACCAGCTGTAGCTTTATTTGATTCTGGAGCATCGCATTCATTTATAGCAGCTAGCTTTGTAGCCACCCATAGAGTAGCTACCGCACCCCTTCCGAAGATGAAGAGAATTCTTACGGGAGGTGGAATTATTCCGGTTAGTGACGTCTGTAGATCATGTTCTGTAGTAGTTTGTGGAAGAGAAATGCGTGCTCAATTTCTGATATTTTCTATGCCGGATTATGATGTTGTACTTGGTATGGACTGGTTAAGTCAGTACCATGCGACTCTTGATTGCCGACTTGGGCGGGTTATATTTAGACCGCCTGGACATCCAGAATTTGAGTTTCTTCGAGGAACAGTAGAGCAAGGAGTTCAGCCTACTCTTAGGGTACTATATGTAGAAGGGGAGACAGGTTACCCAAGAGTCATATCAGAATTTGTGGATGTATTTCCTGATGATCTTCCAGGTTTACCACCTGATCGGGAAATAGAATTCACAATAGACTTAACTCCAGGAGCAGAGCCTATCACTTCATCAGTATATCGGCTAGCACCTAAGGAGTTAGTGGAGTTGAAGGAACAGGTTGATGATCTTTTGGAGAAGGGTTTCATTCGGCCCAGTGTTTCACCTTGGGGAGCACCCATATTATTTGTGCCGAAGAAGGATGGAACAGTACGGTTATGCATTGACTACAGGGGACTAAATGCTGTGACCATCAAGAACAGGTATCCCTTACCACGCATTGATGATCTATTCGATCAATTTAGTGGTGCTAGGGTATTCTCGAAGATTGACCTTAGATCTGGCTATCATCAGATTAAAGTAAGGAAGGAAGATATACCGAAGACAACTTTCAGGACCAAGTATGGACATTATGAGTTCTTGGTAATGCCGTTTGGTTTAACCAACGTGCCAGCAGTGTTTATGAGTTTGATGAACAGAGTCTTTCATCAGTTCTTGGATAAATTTGTGGTTGTGTTCATTGACGACATCCTCATCTATTCAAAGAACCCCGAAGAGCACGAGGAGCATCTCAGAATCGTGTTAGAGACATTGAGACAGGAGAAGTTATATGCCAAACTCAGTAAGTGTGAGTTTTGTATGGACAAAGTACCTTTCTTGGGACATATCATCTCAGGAGAAGGACTTTCAGTGGATCCAGAGAAAGTTGCGGCAATAGAGACTTGGCCTACACCCACATCAGTTGCAGAGGTGAGAAGTTTTCTCGGACTTGCAGGATATTACCGAAGGTTTGTAGAAAATTTCTCGAGGATTGCAGAACCTATGACGAAGCTGACACGTAAAGACCAGGAGTTTATATGGACAGAAGACTGCCAGAAGGCCTTCGAAGAATTGAAGAGAAGATTAACAACAGCACCTGTCTTGACTCTTCCTTCGGGGTCAGGAGGTTTTGTTGTTTACAGTGATGCATCAGGTAGTGGACTAGGATGTGTTTTGATGCAACATGGCAAAGTTATTGCTTATGCATCGAGACAGTTGAAGGTCCACGAGAAGAACGACCCAACACACGATCTGGAGCTAGCAGCAGTTATATTTGCATTAAAGATTTGGAGGCACTACCTTTATGGGGAGAAGGTAGACATCTTTACAGATCACAAGAGTCTGAAGTATGTATATACTCAGAAGGAGCTTAACATGAGGCAGAGACGTTGGCTTGAATTGATGGTAGATTTTGACATAGATCTGCAGTATCATCCGAGAAAGGCAAATGTCGTGGCAGACGCACTCAGCAGGAAGCCTACGGCTTATTTCTTGACGATGCAGCCCGAGTTATTGAGAGATCTACAGGAGCTTCAGATAGAGGTTGTTTTACCAGGACAGAGTGGATTGCTGGCTAATCTCGAAGTTAAGTCATCACTCGTAGAGAAGATTAAAGAGGCATTGCCCACCGATGCTAGATTTTGAAGACTCAAAGAGAGGACAGAAGCAGGCATGCAGACAGGACTTCGCATACATGAAGACGGGACATTGAGGTTTGGGAATCGCCTGTATGTTCCAAATGGAGAATTGAGACAGGAGTTAATGACTGAAGCACATAGCTTTATGTACTCTGTTCACCCAGGAGGAACCAAGATGTACCGGGACTTGAGACAGTATTACTGGTGGCATGTCATGAAAAGGAAGATTGCAAGATTTGTGGCCAAATGCTTAGTCTGCCAGCAAGTAAAGGCCGAGCATCAGAGGACTGCAGGTATGTTACAGCCGCTTCCTATACCAGAATGGAAGTGGGAACATATCACGATGGATTTTGTCACAGGATTTCCAAGGAGCCCCAGCAGAAGAGATGCAGTATGGGTTATCGTGGATAGACTCACTAAATTGGCACACTTCTTGCCATTTAGAGTTAGACAGTCCACGGAGGTACTAGCCGACATGTACATGCGATAAATCGTCAGATTACATGGAGTGCCGGTTAGTATTGTATCGGATCGAGATTCGAGATTTACATCTCATTTCTGGAGAAGCATGTAAGAGAGTCTTGGCACTAGACTCAAATTCAGTACAGCTTACCATCCACAGACAGATGGTCAATCGGAGCGCACCATTCAGATCTTGGAGGATATGCTACGATCGTGTATTCTAGACTTTGGAGGATCTTGGGAAGATCATTTGCACTTAGTGGAGTTCTCCTACAACAACAGTTATCAGGCCAGCATTCAGATGGCACCATTCGAGGCATTATACAGAAGGAAGTGCAGATCGCCTATATGTTGAAGTGACGTTGGTGAACGTCAAATACTGGGTCCAGAATTGGTAACGCAGACAGTGGAGAAGGTAAAACAGATCCAGAATCATCTTCGAACAGCTCAAGACAGACAGAAGCATTGGGCTGATACGCACAGGCGTCCCCTAGAGTTCAAAGAAGAAGAGCACGTATTCTTGAGGATTTCACCCACTCGAGGTACTATTCGATTTGGGAGCAGAGGCAAGTTGAGCCCAAGGTATATTGGGCCATTTGATATTCTAGAGCGCGTTGGTGAAGTGGCTTATCGTCTTGCATTACCTCCATCCTTAGAGGGAGTGCATGACGTATTCCACGTCTCACAACTGCGAAGGTACGTGACCGACCCAAGTCACGTAGTCGATCATTCAGAGATCGCAGTGGGCCCTAGCTTGAGATATAAAGAACAACCAGTGGGCATCCTCGACGTCAGTGAGAAGACATTGCGGGGACAGACAATCAGACTGGTTCGTGTAGCTTGGAAACATCATTCTCCTGGCGAATCGACTTGGGAACGAGAGGATAGTATGCGCCAGCGTTATCCCCACTTATTCACGGAGGCAGTTATCACCTAAGCAATCTTGTAAAATTTTATAGTTCTTCCTTTAGTAGCTTATTCTTTGATTGCGAGGACGCAATCCTCTTAAGGGGGGTAGATTGTAAACACCCTATTTTTCAGAATAATTCTAATACAATATTTCCCAATATTTTTGGTATTTTTCTGGATGAAGAACTAAGGTCATTGTGAGCAAAGGATTTTTAAATGCAGTTAATTGGTGTTAAAATATTATGGAAATAATATTTTATGTTGTAAATTGGAAAACCGGACATAGGGTAATTTTCAGTGAATTTATTGGACTCCAAAAACGCGTTTAAAGCCTAAACACTATTGGTTATATAAAACCCAAACCAAACAAACCGAGCCAAACCCAAACCAAACCAAACCGAGCCAAACCCAAACCAAACCAAGCCGAGCCAAACCCAAACCAAACCATCTTATTGGGTCGGGTCGGGTCGGATCCGAGCCAAACCCGACCCAGACCCGAAACCCAATTGAGAACCCTAGGTAGCCGGAAACACTGTTGCGGCTATTTAAAGCCGCCTCGGCATCCGCGAAGCCGTCGCCGCCACTCTCATCTCCATCCCCACGCTGACCCAACTCCGACGACTCCCCGCTCAGCCTGCTCCCTCACCGCCCTAACTCCGCTACCGGCTCCCCCATCTACGCCCCTGCCGCCAGGCCATCGACGACCCCAAGTCCGCCCAGACCCCGACGGCAGCCTCCCTCACCGACCCACGCCGCCGCCCCTCTGCTCGAATCCGCCGCCGAGATGAACCAGCCCCGCTCCACCTGTCGTCCACCCAGCCCGATCGTCCCGACGCCAGAGTCCACCCGCGGCTGAACCCGTCTCCGCCGCCGCCGCCCACGAGCGTCGCCCCGCTCGCCTCATCGACCGTCCGCTGCCCTAGCACGGACACGGACGCCCTCGGAAACGAACATCACAGTTGACGTCGGACACGACCAGGATACAGTTCGCGTCAAGTTGACGCACGGACGGATGAAAACTCAGATTCACGGAGCCCTGTTCAGGTACCGTTTTCTCCCTCCTCGTATTTCTGTTTTCAATTCCGTCAGTTACAACGCGTAGACTGTATAACCCTCTCGGTGCCCGTGCAACCCGCTCGGTGCATCACGTCCTGTGGTGATCGCAAACCGCGATCCAAAAACAGAAAAAACAACGCCCTGTTTTACCCCTGAACTGAGTGTGCCCCGCCAAACGGGACGACTTGGTCGCACGCGGTCTTTACCGAAACATGCGCGTCGTTGATACGGACGTGTGGGATTTCGCAGAAGTCGATTCGGATGTGCGTGCACACCGGAATCAACGCGTATCCGTCGACAACGCCCCGTATCCGTCCATTCTGGAAGACGCTGTAACTTTGTGTACACACGTCGGATCGAGACGAAACTTGCGTCATCGGACTCGTAGCAATACGCTGGTCCTGTGACCCAAGTTTGGTTCGATTCTGAGAACGTTGAAAAAATCGCGTATCGTGGGCCCCACAGGCTCCACTTGACGGGCGATTTTGTGATCGGCTCATCGGAATCCAATTCTGAAAGTCCCATTGGGTTCGTATCATCGTTCCTAACTGGTAGACACTGAGTTTGAGGAATTTGGAGACCTTTGACCCTGACACGCTTTTCGGTGCAAAGTGGCCCACATGTGGACCCTGCTTTGGCCCGGAAATGTCCTTTTTGCCCTTGTGGCCAAATTGGACTTAAGGACAGGCGTTTCTAGATATTTGATATCTTCTGAGACTGTTGGTGATGTTTATTACAGCTTTTGGAGTAGTACCTACAGGATCCACTGATACAGGGACAGCTGTTGGTATTCCAATCCCAGGCAAGTGTACCTTGCCAAACTCTGCAGTATTGTTACATATTTTCCTTGCTTCATTTATATTGTTGTGCATGCTTAACCTAGGACCGTGTGACGTACTTAGCGTCCGATTATTAGTCGGGTGCCAACACTGTACGCGGTGTTGGGTACTGTCATCTAGAGATGGACATTCGTGACACTTTATCTTCTCGTACTTGTCTTACCAAGTACACTTTGACCCAGGACACTTGACACTACTCATGAGACAGGATCTTCCCGAGATATTCGTGGTGATTCTGTATAGGATACATGACTGGACATGGACATTATATTCTTAGATATTGTATGACTGGTTGCATTAGCTATGATCCCGCTTGACATGGACATGAGACGTTATGGTCATGATACGCGTGGTTACATTGGGTGGGGAGAGACACACAGGCTACAGGCTGTTTTATATATATCTACTATTATTGAGAGGTCGTAGACTCTCGGAGCAGAGCTAGACCCACTACCGGTTATTACCGCTACCGGCTCCCCGACACAGAGCTTGTAGTGGCTCAGCCTGAGTACTCGTGTTGCTCTCATCTTGCATTTCACATAGATGGTTACTTACTTGCCCTATTTATTTCATTATGCTCTGCACTGCTTATATTTTGGCTTGTATTATCTTGTACCTTGCTATGTCCCCTGAGGACCTGGATTCGGATTATGTCCCCAGGATTTGAGGACGAGATCTATCCCGAGGTATACGGGACCGCAGCAGGAGCCGATACAGGAGCTGTACCGCCATCCGAGGACGAGGTGTTAGCTGAAGACTTTTCCTGAGCATCTATGTTTCATGCTCAGTATTTATTTATTTCAGTCATTTATATTTTTGGTATGTTGAACCATTGTATCAGATATTTATCGGGTTGTTCCCCGAAGCACTTTGTTGAGACTAGCTGATGATTTACATTCCTTATTTATTCTGTGGATCATATTTTATATCTTGTGTGGATGAGATTAGTTGTGCCATGTAGTCGTAGACTTGATTTTACAGCTTAAGTACGCCCCGATGGATCCATTAAATTGGGTTTGTCCATCGGTGCGTGCTGCTGGCCATTGATACGTATCTAGTCCCTCGGTATTTTGGGACTGGGGCGTGACACCCACTCATTCATATCATCTAGTTTTATTGCAAACACAACATTGCCTCTACACCTTTATCTAGTTGTGTTAAAATTATTACCGGAGGGGGAGTTGTACCTGTTAGTAGAATTTGTAGATCGTGTCCCATAGTGATACGTGACAGAGAGATGAACGCCCGACTCTTAGTCCTTCCTATGCCAACTTTTGATATTGTGCTTGGAATGGACTGGCTAAGCAAATACCATGCTTTCTTCGATTGTTTTAGAGAAAGCATTCTTTTCAATATACCCGGCCAGCCTGAACTTAAGTTTGCACGAGGATCTACAGAAATTCTTGATGGTATGCAGTTCACAATGGACGACGTTGTTTATCACCCTATTATTTCAGAATTCTAAGACGTCTTTCCAGAGGAATTGCCAGTACTACCCCCAGATAGAGACATAGAATTCTTAATTGAATTGACACCGGGAGCAGCACCCATAGCATCACATGTTTATAGACTGGCAAAGAAGCAGATGGATGAACTGAAGACATGGTTGAAAGAACTATAAGAGAAATGTTTCATCCGACCAAGTGCATCACCCTGGGGAGCACCAGTGTTGTTTGTACCAAAGAAGGATGGATTAGTGCGTATGTGCATTGACTATAGAGCCTTAAATGCAGTGATAGTAAAGAATAAATATCCATTGCCATACATTGATGACCTATTTGATCAGCTTAGTGGAGCCAAGATGTTCTCAAAGATAGATTTGAGATCGGGATATCACCAGGTGAAGATAAGAAAGGAGGACATCCCGAAGTGCGTATTCCGGACAAGATATGGGCACTACAAGTTTTTGGTCATGCCATTTGGATTGACCAATGCTCCAGCTATCTTTCTGGACTTAATGAATCGAGTCTTCCATCAGTATTTGGACCAGTTCGTGGTCGTCTTCATAGATGATATACTTGTCTATTCAAAGAACCACGAGGAGCACGAGAAGCACCTGCAGATTATTCTAGAGACCTTGAGGAGAGAGCAGTTATATGCAAAACTCAGTAAATATGAGTTCTTCTTGGACAAAGTCTCATTTCTTGGATATATTGTTACATGAGATGGTATTTCTGTTGATCCAGAAAAGATCTCGGCAGTCGAGACATGGCCTGTTCCTAAATCAGCAGCAGAGGTGAGAAATTTCCGTGGACTTGCGGGATATTACCGACGGTTCGTGGAGAGCTTCTCAAGGATAGCAATACCTATGACTCGGTTAACTTGCAAAGATCAAGAGTTCATATGGACCAACGAGTGTCAAGCCGCTTTCGAGGAGTTGAAGAAGCGACTGACTACATCACCAGTATTGACTATTCCATCAGAATTAGGAAGCTATATGATCTACAGTGACGCATCAGGGAAAGGCTTGGGATGTGTATTGATGCAGCATGGCAAGGTGATTGCATATGCATCTAGACAGTTACGAGTACATGAGAAGAATTATCCAACTCATGACTTGGAACTTGCAGCCGTTGTATTTTCTCTAAAGCTATGGAGACATTACTTATATGGAAAACGAGTAGAAATATATACAGACCATAAAAGCCTCAAGTATGTCTTCACACAGAAGGAGTTAAATATGAGGCAACATCGATAGCTCGAATTGATGAAAGATTTCAAGATAGAGCTACATTATCATCCAGGCAAGACTAACGTTGTAGCAGACACGTTAAGCCGGAAACCAGTAACTTACTTCTTGACAACACAGAAGGAATTATTGGAGAACTTGCGAAATCTTGGCATTGAAGTGATATTGCCCAGAGCAGACGGGATACTAGCCAACTTGCAAGTACAATCATCACTAGTAGAAAGAATCAAGACAGCATTGCCTACAGACGCTTAGATTTAGAAGATTAAAGGAAAGGAAAGAGACTGAAGAGCAGACAGGACTGCGTATTCATGATGATGGAACATTACGATATGGTGATCGTCTATATGTTCCCAATGGAGAGATTCGATAGGAGCTGATGACAGAAGCTCATAGTTCGATATATTCTATTCATCCTGGAGGCACCAAGATGTATCGTGATTTACGACAGCACTTTTGGTGGCATAGAATAAAAAGAGAGATAGCTCACTTTGTAGCTAAATATTTGGTATGTCAGCAAGTAAAGGCAGCACACCAGAGAACAGTAGGGTTATTGCAACCACTCCCGATTCCAGAGTGGAAGTGGGATCATTTCACTATGGACTTCGTCACAGGTTTTCCCAAGAGTCCCAGTGGAAGAGATGCAATTTGGGTAATAGTGGACCGACTTACCAAGTCAGCTCATTTCTTACCTTTTAGAGTTGGCCAATTTACGGAAGCTTTGGCTGACTTATATATGAGGCAGATCGTAAGATTTTATGGCATACTAGTCAGCATTGTATCAGACAGGGATTCATACTTTACATCGCACTTTTGGAGGAGCATGCAAGAGAGTCTTGGAACTCGTCTGAAGTTCAGTACATCTTACCACCCGTAGACAAATGGGTAGTCAGAGTGTAATATTCAGACATTGAAGGATATGTTGAGGGCTTGTATGTTATACTTTGGAGGATCATGAGAGGACCACCTACACCTTGTGGAGTTTTCTTACAATAATTGCTAGCAGGAAAGCATCCAGATGGCTCCGTTTGAAGCATTGTATAGAAGAAAGTGTAGGTCTCCTGTATGTTGGAGTGACATAGAAGAACGTCAGATTCTGGGACCAGAGTTAGTGGTCAACACCGTTGAGACAGTTAAGAAGATACAAGGACACTTGCGAGCAGCGCAAGACAGGCAGAAACAATGGGCAGACCTTCATCGTCGTCCCTTGGAGTTTAAATAAGGCGATCATGTCTTCTTGAGGATATCACCCACCAGAGGCACCATTCGATTGAGGGCGCGACAAGTTGAGTCCAAGGTATATTGAACTATTTGACGTGTTAGAGAGAGTGGGAGAAGTGGCATATCGACTTGCGCTACCACCTTCACTTGAGGGAGTACATGACGTATTTCATGTGTCATAGCTCAGGCGATATATGGCAGACAATAGTCATGTTCTCGACCATTCAGAGATCACCATTGGGCCGAGCTTGTCATATCAAGAGCAACCCGTGGGAATCCTTGATCGTCGAGAGAAAATATTGAGAAACCAGTCTATTCCCTTGGTCCGCGTGGCATGGAAGCATAGCGCGCCAGGAGAATCTACTTGGGAGCGCGAGGACGACATGCGCAAACATTTTTCGAACCTATTCGCAGACCAAGGTATGAATTTATCTTGTTAATTTATATCTTCTACCATCCTTGACTTTCTACCGTGACTTAGTTTTAATTTCGAGGACAAAATTTTTATAAGTTGGGTAGAATATAAAACCCCTAATTCTGAAAACTCTATTATTTTTATTAATTAACTATTTAATTTATTTAATAGTTATGAGCCAAATAGAGGAAATAAATTTTATTTAATTTCTTATTTAAGATGTTTGTGCATTAGAAATTTATGGAGCCATTATAAATTTTTCCTAATTTATTCCATGTAGGAGACCCTTTGGACTGTTGCTAGCCTAATGGTATGCACAAATATAATTTTTTAGAATTTTATATATATATATATATATATATATATATATATATATATATATAAAAGTAATCAATTAGAAAAGAAAAAGAAAATATAATTCCTATTGGATCTAACCTAAACCCCTTAGCCTAGCCTACCCGTTTAGCCCCTACCCGGACCCGTTAGGAGAAGAAAAATATCCACAACAGCAGTAGCAAAAACCAACTTTCCTTTCCCTTCTCCACACATGTGAGCCGAGTCATTCCACCGCCTCTTTATCTATTATATTAATAAACTCTCCTAAAACCGAAAACCAAAACTAAAGAAAGAAAGAAACAACAGCAGCAGTGGTTTTTGAAACCACTAAATTACCCTACCATCTCTTTATCTCTATATATATTACAAACTCTCCCAAACCCTAACTCCAATTCTTCTACCAAACTTAACACCGTTTTGGACGCTTGCACTATACAGATTTCCTGCCAGGCAAGTATACCTTGTCATTGTACTATTATCTATATTCCATATGATGCATGCATGTTTTATTTCTGCTTAATTAGTTCATCTATTTTAACTGCAATATAAATTGTGCGTCCAAGAAAACTTGGGTGCGACGACGGTGTCGTCGTGTTCTGTTTTATTTATGTATATGCATTGGACCTACTTTATGAGACCACCCCATTATTATGAGGCATCTTATGTTTCATTGGCCATGACACTATTCTTACAAGAGTATGAGTCACATGTAGGACACGGACTTGCGTATTCGGCTAGCCACTGGTACGTATAGGTCGTGCGACGGATAGGGATAACTGCTGATAGAAACTTTGTATGCTAGTAGACCTGGCAGTTATTTAGAGGTTTTATCGTGTCATGGATGTGGCATGCTTAAAACATGGGTTGGGGAGAACAATAAGTAAAGCGTTTAGGCTCATTTGCACTTTTCTTCTATGCGCCCGGTTTCTTCGCCGGAGAGACGGGTGGTGATGACCACTATATATTATATTACCAGGCGGCCTTTGCCGTTCAAAAGATGACATGCTTTGTAGGCCCCTGGATCTCCAAGAGAACCATGCCAATCCTATTTTTGGCCAAAGATAGCCCACGTGTTGGAAAGTTGTTCTCAAACTGCATTCACTTAGACAGTTAGGCGACCTATTGGATGTTTACTTTTCAGTACTTTATCGGCATGTTATTATGTATCTTGTTACGTCCCTCTGAGGACCTGGTCCCTTTCCAGATACAGAGGAGCAGTAGTATCCGCAGGAGTACGGACCTGGACCTGACGTTACTTACCAGATGGAGGAGGTCTTACCCTCGGAGTATCTGTGATTTATTGCCGCTGTTTAGAGATCCTTGTTGCTACTTCAGTATAGTCGTTTTGTAGTAGATTTATTTTCATCCGACTATCAGACTTGATACTCATCTTTGATATTAAGTTATTATTCAGCTCTTTATTCCTACTTATTATTTGTGTTGTGGATGAGATATAGATTGTGTGTGACTTGTTGTGACAGTATATTACCACTGGTAGATTGGATATTCATGAACAACGTACTTGTGTATATGGTTTCCATATATTGGAGTTCATATACATACGGCTGGGCGTATTATGTATTCCTAGTCCTAAGTATTTTGGGACTGGGGCATGACAGTGTCTCTTCCTACCCAATATAATCTCATATCTCATGTCCACAATGTCTCATATCCATAACACGCAAGATCATGACATCTAGCTAGTACAGCGAGTCATAATGATATCTATATATATGCAAGTCTTATGTCACAAATCCTGTAAGCCTATACAAAATCACCATGAATAACTAAGGAAAGATTTTGTCACATGAATAGTGTCAAGTGTCCTATGGTATAATATACTTGGTAAAGCAAGCATGCAAAAATAGGATCGCGGAATCAATTCTCTAAAGAAGTTACACGACTCCGCATACGACATCGATACCCGAATCTTGTTCGGACGCTAAGCAATATCTCACGTTCCTAGGTTGAACAAGTACATCACAAAATATATATATAGAAAGAACACAAGTAAATAATATCACAGGATCTACTATAAATTGGCAAGGTACACTTGCCTATGTTCTGAGCTCCGTCAGTTACCCCGTTATAAGTGGATTCTCTAGGTAAACCTCCTGATGCTAAAACAAATATCATTATTGCTCTCAGAATACTTGAAATAGCTCGAATTGACTATCCATAAGTCCAATTTGGACACATGGGTAGAATTAACAATTTTTGGTCAAAGCAGGGTCCAAATATGACCCACTTCGCACCGAAAAATATGCTAGAGATAAAGTTCTCCAAATTTATCAAAGGTAGTGTCTATAAGTTCATAGCAATGATGCGAACCCAACGGAATATCCAGAACTGGATTCCGATGAGCCGGTCACAAAATCGTCCGTCAAATAGAACCGGGTATTGATGGGCCTCTTGATGAACTTGCTGTTGTGCTTGCATCATTGTGTAAAATATTTAAAATATTTATTGTCCGTCCATAGGTTGTCCTGGTGGAAAATGGGCATCGATGGAGTAAACTGCGACGGTGTTGGAATATCATCTCGTCGGAACCTCGAGGCGTACTGATCTGCTTGATTGCTTTGTTGAGTTCTGATATGCTTGATTGCTTTGTTGAGTGGAGGGATCTTCACTTAGTGGCATCACCCAATCATCGTAAGTGACCACAACACCTTGTGGTGATACTGCAAAATTCTTGTTACTGGCTCGTGGATCCATTACTCTGCATACAAATTAAACTATGAGAGGCGCACAAAGGAATCAAGGCAGGATGCAAGTCAAAAAATTATTTTTAAAGTCGATATAGAGGTCAAGAACAGATCAACAAGTGGATGAGATCCTAAAGTTTATCCTATCCTAATTGCAGGATTGCTTGGTCCCTTAGTTGATGTCACGCCCCGGTCCTGCAGGGCCATTTGTTCTCTCTTTGGTCCCTACGGAACCGATCGTCCTCGCACGGGCGTGATGCCGTGCAAGCCTAAGATGCCCTTGCACAAGGCCAAAGCTTTGATACAAGGGCAAGTAAGCTATTCAATACTGAAGTAGTGGTACATAACATTGCAGAAAAGTATAGAACACAATGACATAAGAAAATAGGCTCTTTTATTGATAATCACAGGTGTTACAAGCGGCTCATGGCCGAGGTTACAGTTCACTCAAGCACTCTAACTCTCGATTACAATAAAACCATTTCATACATCATGTCCCTCTATATAACGGCAGCACAACTCTATGCGGCTCAAGGCATCGACTCCAGATTTCTGGTTTCTTGGGATAAGGTACGACTATCGCTTCCTCGGACGATCAAGCACCTGAGAATAAGCAAACTGTTGGTGGGTCAGCACTTTATACAAGTACTGGTGAGTCTAAACAACTGAACAAAAGCTACAACCCATGAAACCTACACTAAGTAATCATATGGCAAAACATTTGCATTACTAGTGATCTTGCTACTTTTACCTAAGTTTATTTCATACAGCTCAGGACTAGTCAGATTACATCTTTTGAAAACATAACTTTGAAACAGTTTTGCACATTCAAACAATAAGCATACGAATCGGGATAGTGCGGTATCGTGCAGTGCGCAGCATGTATTGTGCAACATAATCTAACTCTTGGGGCAAAGCTTATCTAGCAGACTAATCATATTGAATCAAGGCAAACATATCAAGTGGACTATCATTTATTCAAGAATTTAAGGCAACACATCTATATGATTTCAGTCCCCGAGAAACTCAGGATCGGTAGCGGTAATCCAGCTAACCAATGACTCACATTCTGATACTATTAGCAGCTGTGACCGAGGTTCAGCTCTGCACTAATAGTCATTGTTTGACCGATGTAATGCATGAAGCACTAACAGATAATCTCTACGATGTAGACAAAATGAACAAGCAGGCTTATGCATAAACCCATATCTCTTGCCCCATAGTCGAACGGTTATCCCTGCAGCAGACACACAAGTTAGCCATAATATGCACATTATGAACAAACTTATGAATCAATCATTTGGTGTCAACAATCGATAGATATGCAAGAAGATAAACCTAGCATGCGCCCTATCTATATGACGGTCCATGAGAAACTTATTAATGGACAACAACAACTCCCTAGATCCTTTCAGAACGGAACATCAGGGTGCTCTCACAATCCCTTCCGGACCGACCGATTTCCAGTGCCCCAGGAATCGATCGAGAGACTATTACCTTGTGCACAAGTTATCCAAGACTAATGCATGACAAGCAACATTCACATTCACATTGATATGTCGCAAACTGAAGCCTCAACACAGCTATTATATGTAGTCTGTATTATGTCTATTCAAATATAATATTTTATTTATTTGAGTCTAGGACTGATGTAAGATGAGTCGTACTGGTAAAACTAAATACCTATACCCAGATACCTAGTCCACTCAAATGAACCAAAGAACCTATCCACCAAATTCGGCCACATTTATTTATAAAGTCTAGCATACTTAGAGATCGAACTCGGGCCGAACTCGGACCGAACTTGGTTACCCTTTTGGTATGAAATCAACCAGTTCAATAAGCTC
This sequence comes from Iris macrosiphon, assembly GCA_036927795.1. Taxonomy (NCBI): domain Eukaryota; kingdom Viridiplantae; phylum Streptophyta; class Magnoliopsida; order Asparagales; family Iridaceae; genus Iris; species Iris macrosiphon. Next base: position 914,635 of record JAYESA010000033.1, on the reverse strand, counting down.
CTGATTTCTTAGCCCAACGGTTTGAAATTTGAATTAAACCCCATCCAAATTCTGGCCGAATTCTGTTTGCCTACACCCTATAAATAGGATTGGAATTTTTCATTCTTACTCAGTTAACCATTCTTTAGTCTTCTATCCTATTGTGAGTAAACCTTTAAATCCTTAAATTTCCCATCCCAAAGAGCAACTCCCTAGCCTTTCTAGTGCCAAGTGTGATCTCGGTCTAGAAGTCTTCAGAGTTGTAAAGAGCTTTGTTCCATCAGTTACTCTCTCTCTCTCTCTAAGTTATGAAGTTGCGAGACTTCAGATCAAACCTCGTGGTGTAAAGAAGTGGCAAGCCTTCAGATCAAAGCTTGTGATTCACTATTGGTGATTATAGTAGATAAAACTTTGAGCTTGAGTTCTCGGGACTGGACTAGTCCTCTCAGAGGAAAACTAGTATATATTTTGGTATTTGTATTTGCTTTCTCTCTCTACTTTACTACTTTATTTTACTGTCACTATATACAGTGTTAGTTAGCAACTGCATTTATTCTAATAATCTTAAATTGGATAGATTATTCTGCTGTATTCTATTTATCCCTCTCTAGAGTTGCCTCACCGTCCTTCAATTGGTATCAGAGATAGTTCTCTTGATATTTGGCTTAACATCCTAAGAGACTTATGGCAACTGTTAGATCTATCCACACCAACAAAGGTGAATGCCAGTCCACAAATAGGCTACTTTTATTTGATGGTACTAACTATACGTACTGGAAGACACGTATGAGCTTCTACCTAAAGTCACTTGATTTTGACCTTTGGGCTGTAGTAGTAGAAGGATACAAGAATCCACCTAGAATAGTAATAGATAGTAACCTTGTAGAGAAGCCACATGATAAGTACACAGACACCGAAAAGAAACAAGCTAGTCTTGATGCTAAAGCTATTAACGCTCTATTTTGTGTTGTAGACAAAATTAAATTTAACATGGTCTCCACTTGCGAAACTTTGCACGAAGTATAGAAACTTTTTGAGGTCACTCATAAAATAACCTCCCAAGTGAAGGAATAAAAAATAAGTCGTCTAACACAAGAGTATGAAGCATTCAAGATAAAGCAAAATGAGACGATCACTCAAATGTTCACGAGATTCCTCGACATCATTAACCCTCTATTATCACTTGGCAAGGAGTACAATAATCAGGGTACTCAGGGTACTCAGGGGACTCACCAAGAATTGGAATCCTAAGGCCATTGCAATCATAGAAGGGAAAAATCTTACCATGATGACCCTCGAGACGCTCATGGGCAAGCTGATGACTCACGAGCTGGATCTCAAGGAATTTGAAAAACCCAGTTCCAAGGAGAAGATGATTGCTCTTTAGGCACATCACAAAAATGTCACCAACTATAACTCCGACGACAATGAGTCTCAAGATGAGAAAGTTGCCATGACCACCAAAATTTTTAGAAAATTTCTAAAGCTTGAGAAACCAAAGAAGAAGGAGCCAACTGAAAACAGTGATGAAGAGCCTATATGCTACAACTGTAAGAAGATATGAGATATAAATTAATATTGTCCAACCCAAAGAAAAGAAAATTGCCACAATTACTCATCCAGAAGAACATTATCACGAAAATATTCAAACACTAGTATTTGGCACAAAAGTGAAGCTAGTAAATCTGAAGAAGAGAATCCTCGAGAAGCAGCAAATCTATGCTTTATGGCATTAGCTGATCGGGTAACGGATAACAACTCTTATGATGATTTTACTTTTGACGAACTAGGTAATGCTTTTAGTGATCTGCTTGATGATTTTAGGAAACTTAGAAATAAGTACAAGCATGCTAAGAAAGATGTTCAAGAATGTCAAATTGAAATAGAGAGACTAACATCTCTACTTAGTGAAGTAAATGATACCTCAAACGAGAATTCTAGACTTAAGCTTAGCCTCCATGAGGCACTTACGAGTCTTGACAAGAGCTCTCAGGAGAACGCTAAACTTAAGGAAGAACTCAAATCTGAAAAGAAGAAGTATTCCATTGCTACACGTAGAATATATGCTCTCACTGCTAAATATGATGAAATATATGCTACCTCTAAAAAGTTAGAGATTAGATTGGGTAAACATGTCAAACAAACCTCGACCCAACCTAACACGAGACACGTAGCAAGTTAAAAGAACACTCACAACTCTGATCCTACCTACAGTTCATGCAATCATATGTTCAGAACATATCATACACATAGAACCAAACATAATCATGCATTCTATTATAAATATCCACGAAGACCACAAAAAATTATTCTACACAATCATGTATTCTATCTACATAGAACTGCTTCACACAATCATATATATCATGCTGCACCAAGAACCAATCACACAATTATATGTCACTACTGTGGTAAGAAAGGACATATATCTAGATTCTGTAGAATAAAGAAGCTAGTAGATATGAATGTTTATGCATGGTTACCAAAAACTAACACAGCAGGACCCTCAAGGAAATGGGTACCAAGGGTTACATCTACAACTCATTTTGTAGGTGGACCAACCCTCTCATGGTATAAGCAAGTAAATTCTCGATAGTGGTTGCTCACAACATATGACTGGTGATGCTAACCTATTTGCAACGCTATAGATAAAGAAAGAAGGTTATGTCTCCTTCGACAATAATCTCAGAGGATACATTATTGGTAATGGTAATATAGGTGTTCCTCCCTATCCTGTCATAAAAGACATCTGTCTAGTAACGAAATTAAAACATAACCTTCTCAGTATCAGTCATCTAGCTGACCATGGTTATGGTATTAACTTCGTTAAAAATAAATGTTCTATTTATGAAAGATCCACTGGTAAGGTTATCTTTGAAGGGATCAGGGAAGGCAATATATGTATTTTTTATCTTACAAAAGACACTGACAATGCAGGCAAATGTCTATACGCCAACAAAGATGATAGCTGGCTATGGTAAATGCATCTAGGACATGCAAACATGGGCACTATTGAAAGACTATCCACAAAGATACTCGTAAGAGGCTTACCAGAGATTACTTTCAAGAAAGATATGGTATGTGCTGACTGTAAAAAGAATAAAGCTACTAAATCTTCTTTTAAATCAATCAACTCTATAGGTACCTCTAGACCTCTACAACTCTTGCATATGGACTTGTTTGGATTCAGTAGAGTCACCAGTCTTGTCGGTAAGCTTTATGCTTATGTTATTGTTGATGATTTTTTTAGATACACATGGGTTTATTTTCTTGCAAACAAAAATGAAGCATTTTCTGAATTTATCACTTTTTGTAAAAATGTTCAAAAGAAAAAAGGTTCCATGATTACTCATATCCGAAGTGATCATGGAGGCGAATTAAAAAATAATGATTTCAAAAGATTTTGTAATAAAAATAGTTTTTCTCATGAATTTTCTTGTCCTAGAACTCTACAATAAAATGGTGTTGTAGAGCGGAAGAATAGAACTCTTGGCGATATGGCTAGATTTATATTAAATCAGTATAACCTTTCAAAATACTTTGGGGCTGAAGCTATAAGTACTTCATGCCAAGTTTTGAATATGGTGCTTATTCGACCTATATCGAAGAAAATCCCCTATGAACTTTGGTTTGGTAGAATCCCCACAATTAGTTACTTTAAAGTTTTTGGCTGCAAATATTTTATTCTTAATACCAAAGATAATCTAGGAAAATTTGACTCCAAGGCCAATGAAGGTATTTTTCTAGGTTATGCCGCCAAAAGTAAAGGATTTAGAGTATTCAATAAAACCTCATTGACTGTTGAAGAATCAATCAATATTATATTTGATGAACACAACACTCAAGCACTAAACGACAGCAACGATGAAGGTAGTCAACCCGCAACCAACACGACATTAGAAGATACAAACAGTACAAGTCATCCAGACAGTCTGCCAAGAAGACTAAAGTTTTTTACAGATCATCCTGAGAACTTGGTAATAGGTGATGTATCGAAAGATGTAAGTACATGTTCCTCAAATAGAGATATCATTGCAAATGTTGCTTTTATTTCTCAAATAGAACCTAAAAATACTGATGAAGCTTTTGCTGATAAATTTTAGATTTCTGCTATGCAAGAGGAACTCAACCAATTTGAACACAATCAAGTTTGGGAACTTATTCCAAAACTAATAATTATCCGATCATTGGTACTAAATGGGCTTTCCGAAATAAATTAAATGAGGATGGTTCAGTTACACGTAACAAAGAACGTCTCGTAGCTCAAGGATACAACCAAGAGGAAGGTATTGACTACGATGAGACCTATGCTGTTGTTGCAAGACATGAATCTATCCGAATGCTTTACGTTTTTGCTAGTTTTCATAACTTCAAACTTTTTCAAATGGATGTTAAAAGTGCTTTTCTAAATAGAGTTATCAAAGAAGATATTTTTATCAAACAATCCCCTGGTTTTGAAGATTTGAAACACCCTGACCACGTATTCAAGTTACAAAAGGCTCTATACCAACTCAAACAAGCCCCTCGTACTTGGTATGAACATCTTAGTCTCTTTCTACTTGGAAACAACTTTTAAAAAAAATTGATACTACCATTTTCTTAAAAAAAATTTGCTGATTCTTTGTTATTAGTGTAAATATATGTTGATGATATCATATTTGGATCTACTAATGAGATGCTATGTAATGAGTTTGCTAAGTGTATGCAGAGTGAATTTGAGATGAGCATGATGGGAGAACTGACTTTCTTCCTAGGATTGTAAATCAAACAAGATTCACAAGGAACTTTTAACCATTGGGCTAAGTACACGAAGGATTTGCTCAAAAAGTTTGACATGGATAATGCAAAGCCTATCGGAACTCCAATGGAAACATCCACTAAGCTTGACCTTGATGATAACTGTAAACCAATAGACATACGTAAGTATCGAGGTATGATTAGTAGTTTGTTATATCTAACATCTAGTCGTCCAGACATTATGTTTGTTGTATGCCTTTGTGCTAGATATCAGGCTAATCCTAAGAAATCATATTTGTGCGTAGTTAAGCGTATCTTTAGATATCTTAAAGGGACTTTGTCGGCAGACTTATGTATCCCAAAATAACGTTTGTAACTTCACAGCTTAGAGAGAGAGTAACTGATGGAACAAAGCTCTTTACATCTCTGAAGACTTCTAGATCGAGATCGCACTTGGCACTAGAAAATTTAGGGAGTTGCTCTTTGAGATGGAAAAGTTAAGGCTTTAGAGGTTTGCTTATGCTAGGATAGAAGACTAAAGAATGGTTGAGTGAGTAAGAATAAAGAATTACAATCTTATTTATAGGGTATAGGCAAACAGAATTCGGCCAGAATTCGAATGGGGTTTAATTCAAATTTTTAACCGTTGGGCCAAGAAATCAGGAGCTTATTGAACTGGTTGATTTCATACCAAAAGGGTAACTGAGTTCGGTCCGAGTTCATCCCAAGTTCTTTCTCTAAGTATGGTAGACTTTGTAAATAAATATGGCTTGATTTGGTCGATAGGTTATTTGGTTCATTTGAGTGGACTAGGTATCTGGGTATAGGTATTTAGTTTTTCCAGTGTGACTCAGCTTATATCAGTCCTAGACTCAAAGAAATAAAAGATTATATTTGAATAGACGTAATACAGACGATATATAATAGCTGTGTTGAGGCTTCAAATCATGATATATCAATATATAGTTTAGTTAACTATCAAAACCAAGTTGACTGAGACCGGATAGGCCAACAATCTCCCATATTTTGATAATTGACAAACTATGAATGATAATGCAAGTCTTTGATATGCAAGGTTCCCCCGTAACTGTGGAGCAGTTGATATGCTGAAGACAACATCTGTCAAGTATCATCTTGTATGCTAGTATCATGTATGTCTTTCTCTTCCGTTGTTATTTGATCGAAATGGCATACTCCCCCAAAAATGGTAAGATGACAAAAAAAATAAGAGAGTAAAGTGTATACAGGATAATATAATGACAAAAAGGAATTACATTAAACTTTTATTCATTTGAAAAGAAAATATACAAAAGCAGATGTGTAGTAAAAATATCATAGTAGGGCATCTAAAAGTAAAATTTTTAAACATTTAAATCCATTAAGTAACTAGTTGTCATGTTCTTCATCTTTATCATCAGGTTCAACTATTCTGTTTGGATCAAAGAAGGCATCATCTGGATCCAAATGTCGCTGAATATAGGGGTGATCAATACAAAATTCTTGTTGATTCAGATTCTGGAGAATCAAAAATGGTCCGACAGGGTGCTTAGATAAGGTGTACTGGATGTCTATCAAAGTATTGCTAAGAGCCTGAGTCTGAAGAGTTTGGCGATGATCAGTAGCAAGATTGCGTATATCTTCATTGTGGAAGCGATCATACAACAGATTGAAAATAGACTCTAAAGTTTGTGGTTGTTCATCAACAGGAGCGACAGAATCAACATGAAGAGTGTTGGAGTTTGATGATGAGTTATAAGGTAGAAGCATAGTTGCCTCAATTTTCTAAATTTTATTGAGGTATAAAGGTTCCTCAAGATTTGGACAAGTATCCAAAGGAATGTCGAAATAGCTAAAAATGGTTGGCAAGTACATGGCGTATAGTAGTGGACGCCCTTTCTTACGATATTGAACCATTTGAGATAAGATGGTCTGGGGAACATTGAAGTTAATGCCGAAATACAAGTGATATAAAGCTGACATTTTTAGATAAGAGATCTCATCAAAGTAAGACTTCTGAGGTAGAAAAATTAAAAAGATAATACGATGTATTTCAAAGAAGTGACCATTCAAGTATCTAGCATAAAAAAATTTATGTGGACATTTAAGAGGGTGACAAAGGATATTTTTCAAAAAATCTAGAGTTAAGCCATGGTCTAATTGAACTTGCATGATGTTGACTAAGGTTTGTCCATCAGCAAGAATGTGTAGGATTTTACCCAAGTTATTCGCATCGAATTCAATTGGAATGCCACGAACTCTAGATAAAATAGTGTCATATTCATATGTTAAGTTACAATAGAACATTTGAATAGCATTGGTCTAAATATTGGTACGGGAGATAACAAATTCTCCAAGTTAAAGTTTTTTAAGAATAGGTAGATAGTCGTTGTGTTGGGAAGAAAAATTAATAGGATGGCCTAAACAGATGTCTCTTTGAGAAGTCATTAAACCAATTATTTGAAATCTCGAGACCTCGAAAGGTGAAACCGTTGAATCCTCCTATGTTTGGAATATTGGGACAGAAAAGTGAGTCAAAAAAGGAATCTATTTTTCTTTTAGGGGCTATTGGGAGAGGATGTAGGAGGAAAAGCTAAATTTATTTGTGGAGGAGGGATAATTTTCATTTGTCTGAATGAATGAGCAGCAAAATGATCTATATATAGAGTAACAGAAACCTAAATTAGGAAGAAAATTAAATAGCATAGCATATTCTGGAATTAAACTAACCAAGTTCAGTCCGAGCTCGGCCCGAGTTTGGTCCAAATTTTGTTGACATTTATTTCCAGAATCTCAATGTAATTTTAATCGATATTATGTCTTTCTTGACTTGATATAAATACAGAATAATAAGTACTGAACTTAAATCATACGTTTTCAAGAGTTTAAATCATCTCGGAGTAGCTGTAGGGGCCGGATCCCAGCTGACGGTGGTCCGAAGACACTTAAATACCGTGTCGCTTAAGATTATTTACACTTTTTTTTACAAAAGGGCCATTTCTGCTTGTATCCAAAAAATTTAAAACTTTTTGGAAAGTGTGACAAAAAATTTGTAAAGCATCTTATGATTCTTATATTTTATCAAAATCCAAAAGACCTAATTCTCGACGGATAAAGTTGAATCGATCTTCAGCTAAAGGTTTAATAAAGATGTCTGCTAATTGATGTTCCGTGTCCATATACTCTAAACAAATATCTCCGTATAATTGATGATCCCTTATAAAATGATGACAAATTACTATGTGCTTAGTGCGTGAGTGGCATACTAGATTTTTGGTGAGATTAATGGTGCTAGTATTATCACAGAAAATAGGAATGTTCTTAAGTGCAGATTAAAGTCTTCTAGGGTTTGCTTCATCCACAAAATTTGATTACAACAACGTCCTGCAGCGATATACTCTGCCTCAGTTGTCGATAATGCAATAGAATTTTATTTCTTGCTAAACTAGGAGACTAGAGACTTTTCTATGAAATGACACGTATCGCTGGGTGGATTACTTCATCCTTTACCTATTTCAGAGTAGAAGTGAAAGCGTGTGACGATGGACTTTATTTCAGGGCTTCTGCGTTCTCTAGGAGGTAAAGATGCAATTTGGGTTATCGTAGACAAGTTGATCAAATCAGTCCACTTTCTACCATTCAAAGTAGGTACATCTACGGAGAAGCTCACAGAGATGTATGTGCATCAAATAGTCAAATTGCATGGATTTTCTATGAGCAGTCTCAGATCGGGATAATCTCTTTACGTCCCACTTCTGGAGGAGTTTGCAGGCTAGCTTGGGCACTCAGCTCAAGTTTAGTACCGCATATCACCCTCAGAAAGACAAACTTGGAGAGGACTATCCAGACTCTCAAGGACATGCTATGCACCTGTATTTTAGATTTTGGAGGCTCTTGGGAGGATCATCTTTACTTGGTAGAATTTTCTTACAATAACAGCTACCAGGCCAGTATCGTGATATCACCATTTGAGGCTTTATTTGGACAGAGATGTCGCACTCCGTTATCATAGGATAATGTTGGTGAGAGAGCCTTATTGGGACTAGAGATGGTCGTGGATACAGCAGAGAAGGTGAAGCTCATCTGGGATAGACTTCGGGTAGCGCAGGACAGACAGCAGCATTGGGCCGATAGCCACCAGAGACCATTGGAGTTTGAGGTATACATTTTGTTTATATTGCTTGTGATTGCTTGTTTTATTAGAGTTCTAAGGCTATGTTTCGTGCTAGGTTGGCAATCTAGTTTTCTTGAGGATTTTATTGACACGGGACACGATTCGCTTTAGTGGAGGCAGGAAGCTTAGTCCACGGTACATCGGACCCTTCGGTGTTCTTGAGAGGTTCGGTACAGTGGCCTACAAACTAGACTTGCCGTCTGCATTAGATGGAGTGCATAACGTATTTCATGTGTCGCAGCTAAGATGGTACGAGACTGATCCTACCCATGTACTAAATCAATCGGAGATCAAGGTTGGTCCGACTCTCAGCTACCAAGAGCAGCCCGTGGAGATTTTGGAACACAGGAAGAAGGTGTTGTGGAACCAGATGATTATTTTGGTATGTATCGCGTGGAGGCATCACTCACCAGAAGAGAGTACCTAGGAGCGAGAGGCCGAGATGCGCGAGCGATACCCTTATTTGTTTGAGCCGTGAGGTATAATTCTTTCTTACTTGTATTGATTGCTATTGATAGTTAGTTCTTCCTAAATTTTGAGGACAAATTTTTTTCAAGTTGGGTAGGATTGTCACCCTCACTTTTTCAGCTAGGGGTATTTTGGCATGGGTATTTGATTTTAGGAATAGAATATTAAATATAAATGTGATGATTGTATTAATTATTTAATTATGTTGATCTATAATTATTTGTGATTAGTATTAGTTATTTCAGTATAGACTGGAATTAATTAGTTATTAGAGACTTGTGTTATTTGTTAATTAGTTAGAGAGACTAGCCAATATTAGACTTGACACATATAGACCTATTTATATTTTTTATGACAATTAGTGAGCCCAACTTGGACCCAAGCCCAATTAGTCATTCTACTAATTAAATTAAGAAGAATTAGTTTAATTACAATTAGTTAGAGACTTCCAAAAATATTTACCCTTAATTATTCCTTATAATATATCATGTAGGGTTATTTGGGCCTTAGCATGTAGCTTGGTGAAGAAGTAAGGGGCCGGCCACTTGAAGAGGGGCTCTCTTTCTCTCTCCTCCTCATTTGTATTCCATTTTGATCCAAATTCTAGATTCCCAATTTTCTATTTTCCCTCTATTGATTTTATACACAATTCATCATCAATTACTTCAAAAATTAATCACTCTTGGAGCCTTAAAGCTTGGAGAAGCAAGGAGCACAAGAAGGAAGGGCTTTGGAGCTAGAGATCATGTCCAATTATATTTTTATTAGGAATCTATCTTCCAATTGATAATTTCTGAATTTTTCTTTCATTATGGCTTCTTAATCATTAATTTAACCATTAGAAATGATCCCATGGCATAGGAATACCTATAGGAATAATTTTTAGGTTATTTGGCTATGTATTGTGAGTTCTATGTGGAGTTTTATGTGCATGCTGGGAAAATTACGAATTTGACATATCAATTATGTGTCATGAGATCAATTAGATCTAATTAGACTTAGATCGGGGTTATGGGATGAGGTACGTGTCTACAATTGGATACGTGTAGGTTGTATCATGGTATCTTGTGATACGGTACGACACGGGGCCCAATTTTAGGGATTTTGCACAATTACTCTTCAATTTTCATCATAGCAAGTTACATTAGTTATATATAGTTATATTTGATATGTATGTATATATATATATTATTAGTTGAGTTGGGGGGGGGGATTTGGTATGTTGATTGATAGTGTATATTGACACTTGAGTGAGTATCTTGACTAGTGCACTCAAGGTGTTTGAGAATTTGACCATTGCTAGAGTGGGTATCTATTTTAATGTTATATTCATTGTTAATATATATATATATATATATATATATATATATATATATATATATATATATATAAGTGTATGTATATGTACTTTTGTGTATGTTGTGTTATAGCACTTATACACCGTGTGCAAGATGGGGGATCGAGTTTGGACTGCTAGTATAGTATGTGAGGGAGTGAAAGATGGAGGGACTGTGCAAGTGTTCACTTGTGTGTGGCAGTGGTGTGTGCTTGTGAGATGGAGTGATGTGGGGGAGCTCGAGTAGTAGCAAGCTGCAACTGAAACAGCAGCAGTGACTGTACTCAGTTGCAGTAGGCATGTGAGGGAGGTTGGGTATCTAAAATGCCATGGAGGCATGCTGCAGGAAGTATCAAGCACTGCATAGTAGAAGAGAAGGAGTGCAGGGCACTCAAGGAACTGCAGGAGAGCAGTTCAATTGCAAGTGTTTAGTGCAAGCAGTGCACTGATGTGCACTACTGCACATGGGGTAAGGTTTTTCTGAAACCAACAACAACAATGCACAAGAATTATGAGGGGATTCAAGTGAAGGGGGAGCAGGTGATATTGGAATTGATGTAGGGAAATGTTGTGAGCACTATAGTGCCTTCAGCAATATGGGAAAGATTTTAAATCAATGTGTCATAGTGCACATGTTGTGCACAAGGACTATGGCATGGTATAGCAAGGGGGAGTGTATGGAGGCTCGGGCAAGCACTGCAGTAGTGATAGTAGTGGGTAATATCGTAGGAGAGGTATTTTATAGTCTGGGGTTGGCAGTATGTGCAGTGGGTAGAGCATGCGTAGATAGCAATGGTTTGCATCCGGTATCTATGGTATATTGTTTTAATAGTAAGGTTGAAGCCTGTATAGTAGCTAGTGAAGTGTGGGGGCATGAGGAAGTCACTTGGTGAATGAGTATGGAGTGTACAGGGGAGAAGTTAACTGATACCAAAGGTTATCAGTGAGTACTTATGTATGACTAAGGGTAAACTGTGTTAGAAGTGTTCAGTGGGTATAAGACCAATATAAGTGCACCAGGTATTTGGCGTTTGTGAGTGTCTCAGTTATAGGTATACATGTAAGTGTTAGTATCTTAGAGTCTTATATAGATAAAAGTAGGCTCAAATAGATGAGTGTGGGTATAAGGAAATGCTAGTGTATATTAGATAATGGGTAATGTTAAGGATATAATTAGAGTAGGTATCGGTAATACCTTTAGGTAATACTAAGGTAAGTGAGATATTAGATTGAATATTGAGTTAAGGTAAGATATCAGTTATGTTAGACACCAATTAATCTATACCAAGGTAAATTAGAGAATAGTTATAACTAGTATAAGTATATATAGTTACTTAATAATATTAGCTAGTAGAGTAATACCTTCAAGGTATTGAACTTAGAAACCTAGGTATGACCTAGTATCAATTAGTTAGACTTGAAATCAACATAGAAGCTAAGTATGGACTCAAAATTAAGGTATTGACCTAGTTTGACCTAATTTGACTAGAATAACCTAGAAATTTCCTAGAAAATCATAATAGTGTATTCTTAACTCATTTCTCATTCATTACACCCAAGTAACATACTATTTTCTATATAGGTCTGTGTGATACCAGCTCGGATACCGAGATATACTATTTACTTAGGACCACAGGTGAGTATATTTTTTTGTTACTTTTTATTTCATAATAGTGTATATATCGCATATTCTAGAACTGTATACTTAATTCCGACACAGTGGTTTCACGGACTGGTACTATATAGATCCTGTCAGGAGATGTTATCCCTTACCGTTATTCAGTAGGTACTCCTTCACATGTATTTCATCGTGTATATCAAGTATTGATTTAGTGTACTTGGTGTTACATACTGCTCGTGTTAGTAACATGTCATGATTGGATCTACTGGTATTGGTTGGGGATGGGGGCATAGGAGTTGGTTATATGATCAAGCCCCGGTGTATTCGTGTACATATCGATTATATATCACACGTGTAATCAAGTTACCATATTGTATTCGTGTTCAACCTAAAACTAATCACATAATAAACTTATATTCTATGGCACACTAGCTAGTTTCATTTACTTCCATTATATTACAGTTATTCTATTGTTTGTTCTTCATTCTAGTACATTACCCGTTCACTCTAGTTTATTTCTTTCTGATGTTCAGTTATCATGTATCCTTTTTCTATTATCTTTTATATATGCTCGATTATGTATTTGAAACTTCTTTCAGAGGTATGTACTTTGCTCCAATTCTGACTGAACATATTTTTAGATGATTGGCTTGTAGACCAGTGTCCTATGTACTACGGACTGCAGGACGGTGTACCATTAGAGGATACTTATTTAGAGCAGGATGACTTAGTACCAGAGTCTGTGGAGGCTTATATTTTTTTTTAGACTTTTATTAGACTTTTATTGAGGTTATTGTCATGTATATATTATTTCAGGCCTGTGGATGTATCATGACTCTTTCTTTCGTTATTCTATTTCGTGCTTTATCTTCCATAGTTTTCATTGTGATTAAGTATAGTTTATATTTATAAGTTACCTTATTGTTCCTCCGTTTGGAGTTGAGATGATTGACATGTACCATGTATATATATTGTGTAAGATATTTAGATAGTAGAGTTGACCCATACAACATTGTACCACCGATGCTGCGACATAGGCTGGGCATTGTTCACTACTCGTGCCCTCATTTTGGGTGTCGATCATGATACTACTAATTCCCAACAACTATAAAGAAGGTAAATAGCACGATAAAGATATTAAAAAAATTTAAAAAAAAATTTGACATAAGTTTAGAACACAACTCAACTAATAACAATAAGTCTAGAGTCTAGCTACCTCAACATAGATAAGGTCTCAGCATAATAGAACTCAAGTCACGAAGTTTAGAATAATCCAATACATAAATAAACTAGCTAAGTGCTATCTAAACAACTGTGGGTGGTATCTCCTCTATGTGGAGTAGCTCCTCTGAAATCTCCGGGATATAATCGCCATCTACTCCTGGACCATAATGGGTAGGACAAAAATTCTTAAGATCCTCTGAAAATGTTATCTAGTCAGGATTGGAGTGAAGCATAAACACTAACAACAATTTTAATTATATTAATAAAAAATATTAAATAATGTAAGGGAATACATAATAAAAGAAATACTGGAAGATAAGAAATACTGGAGAGACATGTAATCATCATATAGAACTAACTAGCAGTGAAACAGATATGGGTGAATGATAGAAATGAATGTACTAGAGCAAGAATAAAAAAATTGGCTAAGTGTCATGAAATATCAGTTTGCTATGTGATCGGCTTGGGACTAGATCAGACTTGTTATATATGATTGACTATGATATATGTAAAGTCAGGCTAACCATCCAGTTAGCTATGATGTGAGCAAAAGTTAGGCTAATCATATATAGCAGGCTATGAGACATGTAAATGGTCAGGCTATATCCTACATGATATGTGGGGTGAGCTATGATGCATGTAAGGTGGGGTATGATCACCTAACTTGCTAATATTTCCATATCCCCAGTTAGTACGATGGATTCTAATCACGACTCCTCATGACATGTATCTATGATACTAGCCCATGTATACGCTGTGTCGGAATCAAGTATACACTACAACTAGAATCATAGTAATGATCAAAATAATAAAAACTGTCAGAGAATGTACTCGCCTGTGGTCTTGAGCAAAGTGTGAGGATCATGATCCAAAAAGGAAGTCACAATGACCTAAATATAAAATATTAGTGTTAATTGGTGCTTGGAATGATAAAAGTGATTAACTAGGTTGAAATAAGGATGTTAGGCCATTTCTAGGTCCATGCTAAATCTTGAAAGTCAACTAGGTCAATACCTAGGTTTTATAAGTCCTATATCATACTAGGGTATCTAGTCTATATTATTCAATATCTAGCTAAAATTAGTTACTATCATATACTGTATGCTATTCGTGTATAACAACCCTTATACAGATTCTAGTTAGTATCTTAATACAAAACCTTAACTATTATAACATTACCTTAGTGTATACCTCAACCTACTACTCATCAATTCCGTACTATCTTGATGCTAATACCTTAGTTTCTATACTTAACTATGTATAACATACCTTAACATATGCCTTGTACCAATGCTGGCCAATAACTCCAGTTACCTTAACTGCTACAACAACTAGCCCAGTGCACAAATGTATGCACACAATCACAGGACCTATCCTTTCACTCCTCCATGTCCCCCATACTCCAGACACAACCAACACCCACACAGATACTTTCATGCCCTCCCTCTCAAACTTGTATCATACGCTAACTGATACACTTGGTTACTCACCATACAACACCTGAACACCCTTAACTTACCCCTGGATCCTTACACTTGACTCTCATCTACCTAAACTCAGTCAACTATATCTGAAATAATACTTGAGTATCAGTCATGAAATGCTAGGAAGCTAACCCTGCACCGACACAAACTGATGCACTCTTGAAGGCCACTCTAAGGTACAACACCACTTAATGCTCCCTTATCACATTCCCAAACCCAAGCCCAAGTACCCATTGCACTTACTGCAGTGATCCCGAGCACAAAGGCTCACTGCTTCCTCTCTACTCTGTTGAGTATAAATATGCATGCATCATACCTGATACACTCACTGATGCTACTAATACCTGAACACTTGTAAACACTAGATGTTAACACTAACACCAGATACTAATATTTACTACCTTATCTCCCCCAAATGCAACTGATACTCTTGTATCAGTGATACACAGTCACAACACCCATATTCTAATACTAGAGTATCCAAATTCTCCTCACACAGTTGCAACATTGCAACATCTTATACTGCTCTTGACCCGAGCCCCCATCTCTGATACATACACTACTGATGACAGCAGTACCCACTTGTGTGCCCTCCTGCCCAGGTAAAACACACACACATACTGGCCTCTAACTTTGGTTGTGGACTGTACAATTGAGTGTGTACACTCAAGTTCCAACTGAATCCATCTATATAGGATATTAATTGACACTCAAAGGATCTGGATCCCCCCTCTCATGCTGCCAGATGCAAGCAGCTATGCTAACAGCTACTACCCCTTAGTTGTGCATTGCAATGTGCACAACCCAACTGTGCACCTGATACCTCACAGAACTCGATACCCTTGTGCACACACACACACACACACACACACACACACACACTATATATATATATATATATATATATATATATATATATATATATATATCACCAATAATGTAGAATTTACAACACACACTTTAATAGTCTTTTTTTTTCAAACACTATGTGTAAACACCCTGATTTTTAGAATTTAATTAAAAAAAGTATTACATTAATTATTATTGTGATTAAGATAGAAAATTTTCATTATTTGTAGCTAATTATAATAAATATTCGTTCATGAATTTATATTTTTGTGTATTGAATTAATTATTAAAATTGTACAAAAATTATATTTTTGGGTGTAAAATTAATAATAGAATATTGTGTATAAAATTTATTGGGGTCTAAAACTATTTTTTTGATAGCTAATTGCATACATATATACATATTATAATTAAACCCACTCAAACCAACCCAAACCGAACTAAACCAACCTAAACCAAACCAAGTTAAAGCAAACTAGACTGACCCAGACCTAAACCCACACCCATAAACCGATAACCCGACCCAGACCGGAAACCCCGACCCATTCTCCTCCCAGTAACCCCTGCACCCCCTCACTTCCCCTACCCGAAACCTCCCCGACCCATCCTCTTCAGCTCCTTGTAACCCCTTCCCCTTCACTCATATATAAGAACACAACAGACCACCCCCACCACCATTATATCCTCTACTATTCTGATGAGTCGCTGACCGCCGCCGCAAAGAAGCCGCTCCGACATCCCGAGCACAACACACAACAAGGTACACTACTTCTAGTCCCTGTATCTCCCTGCACAGTTAACTAAATATCGATCCGTCGAATCCTATATGAAGATCACATGACCCCCTTGAACCCTATATAATTAGTTCGGTGTATCGTGTTCAGTGTCGATCGTAATTCGCGACACAAAACAGAGAAAAAATAACCCACTTTGTAGTTCAGAAACTGTTCCAATCACCCATGTTCATGGCTGATTTTCTTCCAATCTAGTTAATATTTTTAAATTCTACTTAAATCATAATTTAGACAACATAACCAAGATTTAATTTTTTTAATTAGTTTATTTTAATTCGATGTATGCTGTATTTTATTTGCTGTTAAATTTGACCGAAAACTTGGTTTTCTAAACCCAAAATATCTCAAAATGGAGTGCAACTCGCTAAATGAGGCGACTTCATCGTGTGCGAATTACACCGAAAGACGCATATCGTCAACGCGGAGGTGTAGAATTTTACGAAAGTTAATTTGGATGTGCGTGTACACCGGAATCAACGTGTATCCGTCGAAAAGTCCTGTATCGGGCTGTTCTGACACTCATCATAATTTTTTCTGTGCTTGTCTTTTCGCAACAAAACTTACGCCATCGGTTTTACAGTATTATGCTGGTCCTCTAACCCAAGTATGGTTCGATTCTGAGAACGTTGACGGAACACCATTTTGTGGGCCCCCCAGTCCCAAAATATCGAGGGACTAGACACGTGGCAATGTCCAGCAGCACACACTGATGGACAACCCCAATTTAATGGATCCATCAGGGCGTACTTAAGCTGTAATACAATAATAAGGGTCTAGATAGACTAATCTCATCCACAGAAATGAACACAACAATATCAGAATCATAAAGCAAGATCAATCTCAATAAAATATAAACTCGGGAAATAACCCGATGATGAGTCTGATACATCTGTCAAGATACAAGAATAAATCTATCCACAACAAATACTGAGTATGGAAACAGTATATACTCAGAAGATACCCTCAGGGATCACTCGTCTACTGGATCTGGTACTGCTCTGGTGTCTACACCTGTTCCTGCTTCTGCTAATGCTCCGGTGTCTGCCCATGTTCCTGCTTCTGCTAATGCTCCGGTCCCGTACACCTCGGGATAGATCTCGTCTGCCAATCCTGGGGACATAATCCGGATCCAGGTCCTCAGGAGACATAGCAAGGTACAAAATAACTCAAGCCAAAATAAATGAAGTGCACCAATATATGAAACAATAAGGTAAACTATATAACCAACTAAGTGATATGCAAGTGAGAGTTTTAGTCATACTCGGGCTGAGACTACTACAGGATCTGTGTCGGGGAAGCCCATAGCAGCATTAGTATCACGACTCCAGTATATATGCCAAAGCAAGTAGTATCACGACTCCAGTATATGTGCCGAAGCACCTCCAGACAATAATATATGTATTATAATTAGCCTTTGATATGGTAATACTCTCCCCACCCAATGTAACCACACGTCTCATGTCCACAACGTCTCATGTACATGTCACGCAAGATCATAGCTAATGCAACCAGTCATATAGTATATATGAATATAATGTCTATGTCATAAAACCTGCATCCTATACAGAATCACCATGAATATCTCAGGAAGACTCTGTCTCATGAATAGTGTCAAGTGTCCTGGGTTATAGTGTACTTGATAAGACGAGTACGAGAATGTAAAGGGTCACGAATGTCCATCTCTAGGTGACATTACACAACTCTGCGTACAGTGTTGGCACCCGACTAATAATCGGACGCTAAATAAGTCACACGGTCCTAGGTTAAGCATGCACAACAATATAAATGAATCAAGGAAAATATGTAACAAGACTGCAAAGTTGGCAAGGTACACTTGCCTGGGATTTGAATACCAACAGTTGTCCCTGTATCAGTGGATCCTGCAGGTACTCCTGCAAAAGCTGTAATAAACATCACCAACAGTCTCAGAAGATATCAAATAGCTAGAAACGCCTATCCTTAAGTCCAATTTGGACACAGGGGCAAAAATGACAGTTTCTGGTCAAAGCGGGGTCCACATGTGGGCCGCTTTGCACCGAAAAATGTGTAAGGGTCAAAGATCTCCAAATTCCTCAAAGTTAGTGTCAACAAGTCAGGAACGATGATACGAACCCAATAGAACTTCCAGAATTGGATTCCGATGAGTCGATCACAAAATCGCCCGTCAAGTGGAGCCGTGGGGACCTCGATACGCGATTTTGTCAACGTTCTCCGAATCGAACCAAACTTGGGTCACATGACCAGCGTATTGCTACGAGTCCGATGGCACAAGTTTCGTTTCGATCCGACGTGTGTACACGAAGTTACGACGTGTTCCAGAACAGGCGAATACGGGGCGTTGTCGGCGGATACGCGTTGATTCCGGTGTGCACGCACATCCAAATCAACTTCTGCGAAATCCCGCACGTCCGTATCGACGGCGCACACGTTTCGGTGAAGACCACGCTCCACCAAGTCGTCCCGTTTGGCGGGGCGCACTCAGTTCCGGGGTGAAACAGGGCGTTGGTTTTCATATTTTTGGATCGCGGTTCGCGATCGCCACAGGACGTGACGCACCGAGCGGGTTGCACGGGCATCGAGAGGGTTACACAGTCTACGTGTCACAACTGACAGAACAGAAAACGGGGTAGCGAGGAGAGAGAACGGGTTACCTGAACAGGGCTTTGTGGAACGAGAATTTCTCGTGTCCAGGTGACTGTTTCGTGTCCTGTCCGAGTCTTCTGTGTCCGGAGCTAGGGCGGCTGTGTCCGGGCCGCTGTGTCCGTGCTAGGGCAGCGGTCGGTCGGCTGGGAGTGGCCGTTCTGGTCGGCGGAGCCCGTCGACGGCTAGGGCAGGAGTGAGGGGGCTGCGAGTCGGCGAGGTCGTGGTGCTGGGCTAGGGTGGAGCGGAGGTCGGCGAGGGGGTGTTGGCTTTGGGGAGGATGAGGTCGGGGGGGATGGTGATGGTGGTGGTGCTGGGCTGGGCTCAAGGCGGAGGGACGGTGGAAGTCGGGAGAGGTCGGCGAGGCGAGGGGGTCGAGCGGGGCTGGGCGGAGGAGAGTGGTCGTTCTGGTCGGGGACGGGTGGAACAAGGAGGAAGAAGGCGGCGGGGAGATTAGGGTTCAGGCGAGGGGGTGCTGCGGCAGCAGAGAGATGAGAGAGGGTTTGCGGCGGCGGCTGGCGCGAACGTCGAGGTATTTATAGGGCCGGAACAGTAAATCCGGTGGGATTCGGGATCTAGGATTAGGTTAGGGTTTCGGGTCCGGGTCGGGTTCGATTCGGATCCGACCCGACCCGTTAAGGCTGGGTTGGTCCGGTTCGGTTCACCACGGTTTGGTTTGGTTTATTTAAAATAAACCGGGTTCAGTCAGGGTTTATTTTGGTTTAATTATTAATTAGTTTTTTAGGGCTTTTAAAATGCTTCTGGGGTCCAATAAATTCACAGAAAATTATCCTATGTCAACTTTTTCATTTTACACTAGAAAATATTATTTTCATAATATTTTAATATTAATTAACATCATTTAAAAATCCTTTAATCACAAAATACCTTTAGTTTTAAATTCCAAAAATTACAGAAATTGTGAGAAAATGTTTTAAATTTTTTTTGAAAAAATCAGGGTGATGACAGCTAACGCTGGAGCAGTAATGGCACTAGAAGACGAGGTTGTGCCAGAGGATTTCTCCTGAGTATTCTATTACATACTTAGTTATTTATGCTTCCAGTTATTTTATATCTTGACTCATGGACTTATGTATTGACTTATTTTATCGGGTTGTTCTCCGAGACACTACAAATATTGAGTTAATAATGGACTATTTTCTTTATCTATTATCTTGATTAGTCTATCATATTTAGTAATATTTCTTTCTGTGGATGTGATTAGAATTATTCTGTGATAGATGGTGTAGACTTATTTATATTTATTACAGCTTAAGTGCACTCTAACGGGTCCATTAAATTGAATTTGCCCATTGGAGTTGTATTGCTGGCCATTGCCACATGGCTAGTCCCTCGGTATTTTGAGACTGGGGCGTGACACTATGAGTGCACAATAGGATACTCCCTATAATGTCATTGATACACAATCAATCTATATGCCAAACCCCTAAATATACAACTAATGTCATATACACATATCAAATATATTTATATATATCTAATATGAATAGTTGTAATGAACAATAGAGGAACCAATTCATTCTTAAACACAAAATCCCAAATGTGTACACAACTTCATGAAGAAACACCATAAAAACCAATAGAGACTCATTCTCTCCCCTTGTGGCTATTCCTAAACCATGGATGAGCTCCTAATGGTCAATAAAACCAATAAAATATAATTTAAAAGGGAAATTTTAGAATTTCACCTATTGGGAGATGGATCCCCAATGCAAAGTCAAGGGTTCTCTAGCCAAGACTCTTCTTCTCTAATGCTCATTTTGACCTAAACTTCTAGGCTTCTTAAATGAGAGAAATGAGAGGGATGTGAGTTTAATTTCTGAAATTTAGTGGAGGAATGAAGGGGTTTGGGAAAGAACTAAATCTAGGATTTCATGAACAAATGAATGCACTTGAGGGAGGCTCCCCCTCTCCTATATAGGGTCGGTCACATGAGGACCTAGGGCTAGCTAATGCATAAAGTTCTATTTGCCCTCAATAATTTTTATGGAGTATTTTCCAATAAGTGGGATTTTTATTCAAAGTGGGGGTTTAATAAATTTCTAATTAAATAAAAATGGGATTAACTAGTAGGTCCAAAAATATCTAGTCTAAGGTTGAGTCTAATGGTCACATCAAGTCTAGTCCACTAACCCATATCATTAATACTAATAATACAATATATTATACATATTATGTAACTATAAACATAATATATATATAAATATTGCAAATGACAACAATGCCCCTACTCTAGAAATGTGGTAGTGACATACTCTTTGCTATCATCGTTCATGGTTTCAACATAAAATCCGTTCATTCAAATATCTCTAAATCTGAGTAGATTTCTATTAGATCTACTAGAGAATAATGTATTTCGAATGACTAAGTGTGTTCCATTTGGCAACACAACATTGGCCTTACCATAACTTCTATAATCTGCACGGGTCCAACAATGGTGGTCACCTTGGCAGTATTTGAGGCATATGTTGTGAAAAACTTCATAGTTTTCAATATAGTGTGATTTGTTGCACTATCTATCAAGCATATGCCATCATCATTATCCATACCTTTCAAAAAAATAATAATATATTAATATGCTACTAAATAGTTAAACTTGGCATATTGCCAATTATTATAACTTGATCTAAATCTAAATGAAACTGCTTCAAAGAAAGTAAACTACCTAGACTATTGATCATATAATGACCAATTTATTCAAAGTGGAAAGTAAATAAATTTAGATAAGAATACAATAACTATTCATTGACTTCGCCTATCATGACGTTGAACTGGTCTTCCGAAATTGTATTTTCATCCTTATCTTGGAAGAAATCATTAAAATTCATGTGTGTTGTACCTTCCATGAGATTAGTCTCCACACCCTTTGAGGCTTCATACTCGTCCACTTTATTTTGTGAGGTGTGACAATTTCGCATCTAGTGACCAGTTCTTCCACAATGTTTGCAAATATCAGTTGGAGCAGCTGGATTGGAAATTTGGGCATTATTTCTTCGATGATTAAATCTCTTATTTTTGAACTGTGTATCGTTCCTTGGACCGGATTGTAGCCATTTATTTGGCTTTCATGGAGTCCATGCCCTCTACCTCTTTAATTTCCTCGACCCCTAATATTGGTTACATTTTTTCGAGCACTAGTCGCATTCACTTCAGCTGGAATTGGTGCAGACCCAGTTGGTCTACTAGTGTGGTTTTTGATTAATAACTCATTATTTTTCTCGACCACGAGTAAGACATCAATGAGTTCAGAATACTTCTTAAATTTTTTTTTCCTATACGTCTGTTGTAGGGTCATATTAGTCGCATAAAATATGGTGAATATTTTCTCTAGCATGGAATGCTCTGTCACTTCTTCACTACATAACTTCAATTTTGAAGTAATCCTGAACATAGCTGAATTATAGGTTGCAACTGTCTTATAGTCTTGAAAACATAGATTGAACCATTCATGGAGTGCACCTGGTAGTATGACCATTTTCTGGTGATCATATCTCTCAGCTAGAGAATTCCATAGCACCAAGGGGTCCTTGACTGTTAAGTACTCAGCCTTGAGATCATCATGAATATGATGTCTTAAAAAAATTAAAGCCTTCGCTTTATCTTGTGTAGATATTGATTTATCAGCCATAATTGTGTCACCTAAGCTTTTGGCTTGAAGGTGCAATTCAGCATCCAATCTCTAGTTGAGAAAGTTCTGGCCTTTTAAGTTTAGAGGCTTAAAATTATGCTTTGTGAGGCTTGACATATTGCTGTATAAGATCAATAATAACAAGTTAACATAAGAACTTGGTAAATCACGAAATAATTTTTGTTCATGGTGTATGCTTCAAACAATGATGTTTCAGAAGTCGTAGGTAAATACCAAACACTAGTTGTTCATTGTATGCTTCGAACAATGATTATGTTCAAGAAGTTTTTCAAAAATAACACATGTGGTATACTTCGAAGAATGATGTTCCAGAAGTCTTATATATATAGACCAAACAATTCATGTTCATGGTCATCAGGTCTTTGATGGTTTTGATCTGAATGTATTAACATATATAAAAGAAAGAAAAAAATAAAGAATAACTCCAGCGTTCTCTCCGAGAGATCTATATGCGATTAACATCGGAGTGCTATTAGAGTTAACTAAAAGAAATGAGATGAATGGATAAAATTTATTCTTTTTTTCCTAGCGGTATGCCAAGAGATGTATATATATCAACATCAGGCTACGTCTAGAGTATGCATATGCAGAAAAAAAACATAAATAACCATACCTATTATCGAAGTGAAGAATCCGCAAATGGCGGCTTCACTGAGATGCTCTCGTTTATTTCCTGCTGTTAGAGCTTTGTGCTGATAACGTGCTAGAATAAACGTAGAAGAAGGAAAAAAAAAATAGGAGAAAAGATCTCTTATTCGTATAATCACATAGTGGAAGACAAATGCCTAATTTATACCATCAAATAAAAATGTAATACTAATATCTAATCAATATGGGATTAAAAACAAAGTAAAAATCTAATCATTTAACACTATATAACAAATTTATAGCATTAAAAAAAATTACAACTTATTTGTATGCATTTCTCATATTGAAGAAAGCACAGAGTCCTGGAGAGGAGAAAAGACCAAAATCCCAGCCGATAACAGTAGAACGATAGGTTTTTTTTCTTTTCTTCTTCTGTCCTTTCCACTATCAAATTGTCAATTGGCAATATCGTAAATATCTCGAAACTCAAGCCCATATTCTCTTCCCCATTCGACTTATATTTGTCCCCAAATCCCAATCGCCAATCGCCAATCGCAATCTCCATCGATCCATCAATCACTCCAAGAGAGAGAGAGAGAGAGAGAGAGTTATGGCAGCAATGGCAGCAGCATTCCTCTTGCTACTACTGCTTCCTTCCGTCTACTGCAGCGGGGCCCACCAGCACCAGCACCAGCACCATGGCAGCCACCTGCAGAAAGAGGAGGAGGAGTTCGAGATGTCGTCGGAAGTGAGCCGGCGGGTGCTGGCATCGTTTTCCAAGTACATCAACTACGCCGCGCTGAGGAGCGACAGCACCCCCTGCTCCCGCCGCGGGGTCTCCTACTACAACTGCCGCCCCGGAGCGCAGGCCAACCCCTACTCCCGCGGCTGCTCCACCCTCACCAGATGCCGCAGCTAAACTCAATCACTCCTCAATTTTACAACTTCCTTCCTTCCTTCCTTCCTTTTCAATGTCGCCCCTCTTCCTCCTCTTGTATTGTATTTGTTGTACATGCAGAGGATTATTTATTTTTATTATTATTATTTCTACCTTTATTGTTATTTGGAAATATTTCTCTGCTGTTGTTTTTTTTTCAGAAAATTTCGTATAGGAGGAAAATGTTCGTTGTAATTGCTGAAAATATGAGTTTTGACAAAATTGTAAGAAAAGAAAGCTGACGCTAACGCAACACTCTTGCCGTAAAATAAAATAAAATAAAAAGTATTAGCGCCATTAGTTTGACACCAAATGCATTGGAGCCATACCCAAAAATTTGCTAAAAATTACTAAGTGTACAACAAAATGCTTGCAACTTTCTTACAACCCCTCCCCCCCTATATATGGGTGCCACCTCTCTCCTCCCTCTTCGAACGAGAGTTGGTATTGTAAGCATTATTAAAGTAGGTATTGTAAGCATTATTTGGTTGTGTCCAAAAATAAAATGGTAAAAATGGTTAGCGTCAGTCAAACTGGAGTCAAACTCCAAAAATTGAGTTTGACTTCAACCCATCGTGCGCAAAACTAATTTTTATTTTTTTGGTTTTGACGTCATGGGTGTTGGCATCACTCCCTTTTTTTTATAATTTTGTCAAAATTCTACTTTTTTCAGCAATTACAGCAAATATTTTTTCACTAATTAGCTCCCCAGAAAATAGATTCTAGATTTTATACAAGTTCAGAGTTTAAATCCTAACATGTCCCAATTGAAAAGTTTAGATCCTGTATATTTATTTTTTGTTCATTTTTTGTGCTAATTAATGTTTAGACTCTGAATTTTGTACCAACTTAGAGTTTAAGTCCTAAGGTGTACAATTGAAAATTTTGGACGCTGAGTTCTTTTTTCCAATTATCTATAATTGACAAATAATATATAAAATTAAAATTAAAATAATATTAAAAAATTTGGATGACTAATTTTTTTTTCTAAATCTGTTATATCAACTGTCATGTTTAGATGCAGGACATTTTGGATAGATGAATAACATTAATCTTTTTTAATCTCTACTGTTATATAATAAATAAAGTTAGTTTTTTGTAGAAAATGTTTTTTATTATTTTATTATCTATATTTACTAGTTAAAATTATTTTGGACAATTTTTTATATAATAATAGTTTAAAAATATTGTTTTTGTTTATAAAATACACGTAGTTATAGGACGACGGAAAAATAATAATCATCAAAATGTAAAGAAGTAGAGCGGAGTTTAAGAAAGTTAAATAAAGAAGTATTTATTGAGATTTGTGGGAAGTTTAATGCGAGCACATGTGAATGGAATGGTTTTGTCAAATGGAGAATGCTAAGTTTACTTTCAAATGCTTACAAAATTTTTACAACTCTCTCTACCCCTTCTGTTATGTGGACCACATTCGGTCTCATCTTTCTTTCAATGAACAGTCATTACGTGATATTTCTGCCATATGGCGACCACCGGAACAGCCAGGGGCGGAGCCAGGATTTTGAAGTAGAATGGGCTAGCTAGTAGTTACTATAAGATTCTAAAAATTTATGCCAAAAAATCGACTGACTTTTTTTTGTAAATTCGATAATTAGACAGAATTTTTTTTGTAAATTTATGCCTAAATTTTGGTAATATTTACTAATTGATAATTTTCCACCAAATATAATTGCTTCCATCTATTCCAAAGATATACTATGTATTTCAAAAAAGAATACTAGGAAGCAAGAATCTGAAAATAAAAGCCAAAACCTTGAGGAAAAAGTACTCTTGCACTCCAAGTTGTTAGGCACCAAGTAAGGTATGAAAATTTGCATTTTCAGGTGACAACTGAACAACTTACTTGAACAACCAAGCAACCTGGAAAGATATATAAGATCAGCTTTTAGAAGATAATACATATAAATCCTAGTCGCCGGTTGGGCTGGAGTGTGGAGAAGGGGAGCACCCGGAGCATCTCGGTCGTGGGTCGCGGCCTCGCAGGTCTCCGGTCATCGGTCGCGGGTCATTGTATAATAAACCCTATACTATGAGACAGAGAGTGAGAGAGTCGGGGTCTGAGGTATCTGGACTCAAATAATTCACTCTTCACATCTGTTGATTAGTATAATGGGTGAGCTTTATGGAGTATTGGGTGGACTATAAGCCTATATTAGCATATATATAAAAAAAAGTTTGCTATTTTTTTTTTTGCACTGGACTTAGCATATATATGAAAAAAAATTTGCTATTTTTTTTTTTGCACTGGGCTTAGCATATATATAAAAAAAAAGTTTACTATTTTTTTTTGCACTGGGCTACAGCCCAGTGCACGCTAAGTGTGCCTCCGTCCCTGGGAACAGCTATCGGATCCTATTTCTTTCTCCTTTTTCAATAAATGGCCGCCACATAGCCGTCACTTAACGATTGTAAGTGGATTATAAGCATTTGATTATAGTGGTAGCATTACTCTTTGTCAACACATACACAACACAGGTTGCCTTTTCCAGGAATTGATGACTGACTTGTTACTTAATTTTACAGAAAATTTACTGTAGCGAAATAAATTTACATTAAATTCATGTAAACGAAATAAGTTTGAAATTTTTTTAAAAAAAGTCACGGTCCGCCAACAGTGTTGGCGGAAAACGCAACTTTTGTACACGTACGCAAACAAACAAATAAAAAAAAAACGTGGGCCCCACGGCCAATTTCCGCCAACAGAGTTGGCTGAAATTGGGGGGGGGGCAATTTCAGCCAACTCAGTTGGCGGAATTTGGCCCCATGGGGCCCACGTTTTTTTTTGTGGTTTTGTTTGGTTTGGTTTGGTTTGGTTTGTTTACTTAGTTTGGTTTGG
Organism: Iris macrosiphon; assembly: GCA_036927795.1. Classification (NCBI taxonomy): domain Eukaryota; kingdom Viridiplantae; phylum Streptophyta; class Magnoliopsida; order Asparagales; family Iridaceae; genus Iris; species Iris macrosiphon. The sequence goes on along the minus strand of JAYESA010000033.1, from coordinate 887,280 downwards.
TTTTTTTCGTTGGTTTATTTTAATTAGTTATATTTTTGTTTTATTTATTTAGTTTAGTTTAGTTTTGTAATTAGATTTAAGTAAATTTATTTTAACGAAATAAAATTAAAATAAATTAATTGGAAAGAAATATTTAGAAATATTTTTTTCAAAACAAAACTAAATAAAAAATAAAACTAAATAAAAAAAATTCCTGAACCAACATCAATCCATAGATAAAAAAACAAAACTAAATATTTAGAAATTTATTTTTTTCAAACTGGGGTGCATCAAACCGAGGAGCATTATTCCCTTCCATGTGAACCAATTCCTGAACCAACATCAATCCATAAATAAAAAAACCAAAGCAAACCATAATTCAAAACAAAATTAAATTAAAAAAATTAAAATCCAAAACAAAACTAAATAAAAAAAACTAAATAAAAAAATGTTTGCTGAAATTGTTGGCTAGAAAAACAAAATAAAAAAACTAAACCAAATAATAAAACAAAACCAACTCAAAAAAACCAACCAAAACAATCCAAAACAAACCAACCCAAACCACCCCAAAAAACCGTGGGCCCCCACACCCCAAAATCCGCCAACTATGTTGGCTGAATTTTGGTGTGGGGCCCACGGATTTTTTGGATGGTTTGGGTTGGTTTGTTTTGGTTGGTTTAGGGTTTGGTTTGATTATTTTTTTTGTTTTATTAGTTCTTTTTTCATAATAGACATAACATAATTAATTTAAATATTTCTAAATTTTTTTTGGAGATCGAAACCTCATTTTAAATCTGTGGGCCCCCACATCCAATATAAATTTATTTCACTACAGTAAATTTTAAATATTCAAAAATAATATTACCGAAAGTCAAATTTGGAGGTCGAAACATCGTTTTTTGACGATTCTAAAATTTTTCGAAGTCCGTAAAACGGTGAAACGGTTTATCCCAAAGTACTTTTCCATACGGTCATTTTGGCTCAAACTGGAGCTTGTTTCGATCTCCCAGTCAAAAGTTATGATACTTTAAAGTTTTAAAATTTATATTTTTGCCTGTAACATATGTGTCTTATTTCGGATAATTTTTTTTCTACATGATTTGTGTTACTCTCGTCGAAAACATACAAATCGACTTATTATTTAACGAAAAACGATCTCAAAACAAGTAGTTATGGCCGCTTGAAGTCTGCTCGACGGCAGACGTAATAGTCTTACGACAGATTTTTAACATTATTATTTTTTAACGTCTGTTAACGACGAAAAAATTTACGATAAAAATATAATATTTATAAATATAAATGTCCAATTCATTTTGATATTTTTTCGTCATATTTTAAACTTTTATGCTTTAGATGGAATTTATACAAATTTTGATACTTTGGAAACAAATTTCCGAAAAAAATATTTATAAATATTTCTTTCCAATTAATTTATTTTAATTTTATTTCCTTAAAATAAATTTACTTAAATCTAATTACAAAACTAAACTAAACTAAATAAATAAAACAAAAATATAACTAATTAAAATAAACCAACGAAAAAAATCAAACCAAACTAAGTAAACAAACCAAACCAAACCAAACCAAACAAAACCACAAAAAAAAAACGTGGGCCCCATGGGGCCAAATTCCGCCAACTGAGTTGGCTGAAATTGCCCCCCCCCCAATTTCAGCCAACTCTGTTGGCGGAAATTGGCCGTGGGGCCCACGTTTTTTTTTTTAATTTGTTTGTCTGCGTACGTGTACAAAAGTTGCGTTTTCCGCCAACACTGTTGGCGGACCGTGACTTTTTTTAAAAAATTTTCAAACTTATTTCGTTTACATGAATTTAATGTAAATTTATTTCGCTACAGTAAATTTTCTGTAAATTTTAAGACTGGTTTTGTTAATCGCATGGACTAAAGCTAAATATCACAAATCTACTGTTAGTTTTCCACCAATAACATCTTTTCATATTTTTGTAAATAACTGAGATTGGGAAGTTTACATGTACCAGTAAATTTACGTGTTGCACGTAATATAATTTTTTCTTCTTCTTATATTAATATAAAATTATTTAAATATTTAAATATTTAAAATAAAAAATTATTATATATATGTTTATATTTAATTAAAATTTATTATATATTTAATTATATTTTAATTATAATTTTCATGACTCTATTTAGTACTAGACGAGCGAAATAAATTTAATTCTATGATTTTTTTATTTTGATATTTATTTCATAATTTATATGAATATTTGAGTAAATATGATGAAATATTACTGTTAGATGATAAATGTTAAAACTCTTAAAAAACACTAGTCACTTTATGTACCAAAGAGAAGAAAAATAATTCCTTTGTATTATAAAAAATATATATAAAAATTTAAATAATATTAAAATATCTTATATATAACAGAAAATTAGCAAAATTAATTTATATTAAATTAATACAAACGAAGTAAGTTTAACCAAATTTAAAATAAAGAAACAGTCCGCCAACTGCGTTGGTGGAAAATAGACATGTAAAGATTTAGACGTGGAGATGGGGCCCACGGTGGGGCAGCAACAGTTTTTCTGCCAACTTTGTTGGTGAAAATTGTCCTTGAACAATTTTTGCCCGCGGCAGTTGATTTGGTCTAGGTGGGGTGAGGAGTGGTTTGGTTTATTTATGAGTTCTATTTTATTAGTTTTTTTTTATTTAGTTTAGTTTTGGATTTTGGTTTCAGAAAATTTACTTTAACGAAATAAATTTTAAATAAATTAATTGTAACAAAATAATTTTGGATTTTTTTTTAAAGAAGATTTTTTTTAGGATATATATATTAGCTTTTTATTTAGCTAAAGAAACATTTTAAGGATATATATTAGCTTTTTTTATTTAGTTTTGTCTTGGGTTTTGGTTTGAGTTTGAGTTTGAGTTTGGGTTTGGGTTTGGGTTTTTTTTATTTTGGTTTATGTTGGTGGATTGGTTCAGAACAAAATTGGTTTTGGGTTAGTACAACATGGATGAGGGGTGGGTCGGTTTATTTTTTTGGTTTGTTTTTATATTCAACCGGTGTTATTGGGGGGGCGTGAGACAAAAAAACAAACAAAATGTAGTGGACTACACAACAAGGAGAGATTAGACAAGACCAAAGAGAAGAAGAAAAGACTACACAATAACAAGAAGAAGATATACCATTTAAGAAGAGGAAGAGGAAGAGGAAGAAGAGATGTGGGAGTAAAGACAATGAGGGTAAAAAAAGATAAGATAGAAAGTAAAGAATATGAGTAAGGAGGGGTGGGAGGTGAGTTATAAGAAGAGGAAGAGAAAGAAGAACAACATAATATTTTTATAGTTACAAGCATAACATACATGTACACATGGAAAATAAGTACGATACCATTTAAAACATGTACAATATTTTTCATCTAAACTAACAACATATGTTCTATTTTTTCAGGATCTATTATTTCAAACAAATAACCAACTATACTCAATATTTGTAGTTGATGTCTTTTTCTTGTGATACATGCTATAGTTTTTAACATCTTCGGACAATAATTAGTTACAAGATTTTCAGTTTTTTTATCGATTTTTGTCCTGAAGTGTTATAATTTTGGCTCGAATACCATCAAGAAGTATTGTTATTGGTTTATCACGTAAATTTTTAACCCAGTTATTGAATCATTCAGCAAGGTTCGATAATATAGGACAAGGAGAATAAGCTGTGATCCAGTGTTATAAAATACGAGTTTCATCATTTATTCCAACAAGCCAATTGTAAATCGATATTTTCAGCCTTAATTACTTCAAAGCAGATATTCACATCTGTTTTATTATAACATCTTGCAAGATAGTCTAAGTTACGTTAAAAAATAGGTAATCTACATACATTTTTAAAATTTTGTTTAAAATATTGAATACAATAAAAATGAGGCAATTCTGGAAAAGTAGCACGCATGTCATTTATTAATCCTTTCGTTTATCTGATATAAAAGAAATTGCATCCCACGCATTAAAACTACATTCAAAAGATGTTTTCAAACCGTTTATAAACCAAGTCCAAGAATCCGTATTTTCGCTCTCTACAACAGCATAAGTAATTAGATATAATTGATAGTTAGGATCATGAGCACACGCAATAAATAAAATACCTTAAAATCTAGAGGAAAGAAATGACGCATCAGTACTAATCACAGGTAAATATCCCCTTAAAAAGCCATCAATGCATGCCTTAAACAAATAAAAATTCTTTGAAACTTATTATTTTCTGTAGTCTTTATATAACATCTGCTGCCTGGATTTGTCTTAATGATTGTAAAAGCATACTCTTTAAGACTACTATATGCATCAATATAACTACAATTCATTTCTGATAGAGCAATTTCTCTAGATTTCCAAGTTTTACAATATTTAATATGTATTCGGTGATCCCTATAGATATCCTTTACAACTGTGATGGACTACACGACTGATTTCACAAATTTTATCAATAATCTTATTCTTAACCCATACAATTGTCGCTAATGAATGATTTTTCGTTGTATGTCCACCTATACAACAATGCACATTTTTTAGCGTACTAATGACCAACGTTTCGCTGTTGCCAATGGCTTTAGCATACACTCTGCAATTACAATTTGAAACGTTACATTTATATACAATTCTACTGACATTGTTTCTAGTAGTACGACAGGAAAAATTATTTGCAATTGCTATATCACTAATAAATTTTTTAAATGCATGACGATTCATAAATTCTTTTCCAATGAATAAATTATTTAAACTATCAACATTATCATCAAGTTTATCATCTATATTTTTTATTCAA